>SSNP01000065.1:368517-503719 GCA_006937955.1 Pachypanchax playfairii
CTCATGTGTCTTAGACCCCCCCATGTGTCTTAGACCCCCCTCATGTGTCTTAGACCCCCCCCATGTGTCTTAGACCCCCCCCATGTGTCTTAGACCCCCCCCCCTCCTCCTGGGAGTCATGAAGTCATTGTTGCCTGTAACTTGTTTAGTCACTTTGATTGTTGTGAAACTGTCTGGAAGTCGAGTCTAAGCAGACTTGTAGGTGTTGGATCAGTGAGACCTGAGACCACCTCCTCGGTTCAGGGGATTCAAACCATCTGTCCTCTCCGTCCAACATGTTTCTGTCCTGAGTCCAGCTGAGTCTGGACCTGAAGATCTGGTTCTCCTGTGTTGGGATGTTTATTGTGTAATTTGATGAAAGTCCAGTTCTGTTCCTTCTCTTCTGTCCTAGTGGGACATGTCCCTCCTGGTGTTTTAGAGTTCTGACGACAGAAAGTTTGTCTTCCAGTTGATGGTGAGAGTCAAAAAGGGGATCCTGGTCTGTGTGGAGGTTTTCTAAGTCCTCCATCTTCCTCCATGTGGACCAAACAGTCCAGGACCAGCAGCTTATTGTCCTCAGGATCGTCTCTGGTCAACTTGATGTTGTGTTTAATGATGGAACCTCCATCTCAGATTTTGATTTGAAACATTTTCAGAAACAGAAGTCCAGTTTCCTCTTTGAAAAAAAATTTTGGACTGAGAACCTTTAACCTCTAATTTGTCCAAATTTCCTGAGCAAATATTGTGTAAACAACATGTAAACAACATGTTCTTTACATGTAAACGACTAGCACATCATTCCATCCTGTATAACTGAACGGTAGTCTGTTTGTTCTGCTTTATTTTAATAACCATTAACATCTTTATATAAAAGCAGAGTTATTTGTTAGATGTGAGAAACCCTCCGACAGCCAGCGCCATGAAAACATTAAAACATAGAACAAACTGAAAGTGTTTAAATGCTGAGAGTTTCAAATCGACTGAAGATTATATTTATGTTCTTCTTGCTGAACGTATTTCAGTCACTTTAAAAAAGAAGAAACTTCCAGGCTGCATCATTGCTGTTGAAGAACTGACAGATTTTAACTGTACTCTTTAATCGCGATAATTTTATCAGATTAAAAAAATATTTAGATTTAATCACAAAAATTAGGTGAGTATCAGAATGTGACCTGTGTTTTGTTGTGCGGGAGGAATTTGGAGCTCAGTACCTCTGAGGTTTATCAGAACAATAGCATCAAAGTGTTGCTTCTCGTCTTGGTTGTGGGAGTGGAACACCTGAAAGCCGGCTGTGAAACGTTTGTTGCTTCCGCCTTCATGGAAAACAAAAGCTGCAGGTTCCCAAATGTTCCTGCATCAAAATCCCAGTCGACACCAAAACAAATTCTTCTGCAGCTTCTCTGCTGGTTGTCCAGTTCAATTTCTGACCTCCTGGGGACCCGTTTCCTGACTTTTACTATCTTTCTGGGGTCCGAGGGTTCTTGTGGGGACCGAAGCCTGGTCCCCATGGGGGGGACTCCCCTTTTTAGGGTTAGGGGTTAGGTTTATAGGTATGGTGTGAATAGAGTTTTAGTTAGTCTTAGGGTTAGTTATAGATCAGTAATGGTTAAGGTTAGGAAAAGGGTTTGGGTTAGGTATAAATCTAGTTACTAAAATCAATGGAAGTCAATGGACGGTCCCCATAAGGATAACAAAACAAACGTGTGTGTGTGTGTGTGTGTGTGTGTGTGTGTGTGTGTGTTTGTATTTCTGACCTCCTGGGGACCCGTTTCCTGACTTTTACTATCTTTCTGGGGTCCGAGGGTTCTTGTGGGGACCGAAGCCTGGTCCCCATGGGGGGGACTCCCCTTTTTAGGGTTAGGGGTTAGGTTTATAGGTATGGTGTGAATAGAGTTTTAGTTAGTCTTAGGGTTAGTTATAGATCAGTAATGGTTAAGGTTAGGAAAAGGGTTTGGGTTAGGTATAAATCTAGTTACTAAAATCAATGGAAGTCAATGGACGGTCCCCATAAGGATACCAAAACAAACATGTGTGTGTGTGTGTGTGTGTGTGTGTGTGTGTGTGTGTGTTTGTATTTCTGACCTCCTGGGGACCCGTTTCCTGACTTTTACTATCTTTCTGGGGTCCGAGGGTTCTTGTGGGGACCGAAGCCTGGTCCCCATGGGGGGGACTCCCCTTTTTAGGGTTAGGGGTTAGGTTTATAGGTATGGTGTGAATAGAGTTTTAGTTAGTCTTAGGGTTAGTTATAGATCAGTAATGGTTAAGGTTAGGAAAAGGGTTGGGTTAGGTATAAATCTAGTTACTAAAATCAATGGAAGTCAATGGACGGTCCCCATAAGGATAACAAAACAAACGTGTGTGTGTGTGTGTGTGTGTGTGTTTGTATTTCTGACCTCCTGGGGACCCGTTTCCTGACTTTTACTATCTTTCTGGGGTCCGAGGGTTCTTGTGGGGACCGAAGCCTGGTCCCCATGGGGGGGACTCCCCTTTTTAGGGTTAGGGGTTAGGTTTATAGGTATGGTGTGAATAGAGTTTTAGTTAGTCTTAGGGTTAGTTATAGATCAGTAATGGTTAAGGTTAGGAAAAGGGTTTGGGTTAGGTATAAATCTAGTTACTAAAATCAATGGAAGTCAATGGACGGTCCCCATAAGGATAACAAAACAAACGTGTGTGTGTGTGTGTGTGTGTGTGTGTGTGTGTGTGTGTGTGTGTGTGTGTGCACGTGCGTTTTTTAGGATCTAAGTTAATAATTAGTAGCATTTGAAGACTTTCAGGCCTCCTTAAAGACGCCTGTAAAAATCCTCAGAATATAAAAACAGCTTTTATTTCCTAGAATCACTTTATTTATCAGAGACAGATACAAAATACATCAATATGAAAATTCAAATCTTTCAACTTTTTAAAACCTAAGACAAATAATTCTTAGATATGTTTGAAATAAAAATGAAAATATAAATTGTGGAGTTGAAAGAAAGAAAAAATGTGACTTTGTTTCCAAACCTGAAGTGTTTGTTGTCTTAAAAAAGCTGCAGTTTGCAGTAAATTTCATTTAACTATAATTGTGTGACTTTAACATGATCTTTTACCTGACTGGAACAGATTGGAGTTACTGTGATACGGACTCAGATCAGATGAATCTGATGATGATGTTTTGATCTTTCTGTCAGGACGTGAGCAGCGCAGCTTCCTCCGAGGACTCTGTTCTCTGTAGCATCTCTGTATCAGAGCTGCTCTCCAGTCTGGACTCTGTGGTTCTGACTGTAACAACTCCTGGACAGAACTGCTCCTTCTCTGTGGCGTCGCTGGGCACTGAGGGAGACGAATCAGAGTGTAGAACAAGAGAGGAGACAAACGAGACGGAGAGAGAATGGATACCAACCAATCAGCTGCAGGATGGAGGTGAAGATGGACAAAACAGCTCATCACAGGTTTTTACCTGTACGCTGGATCACCTGGAGCCAGGAACCAGTTATCAGCTGCAGGTTCGGTCACAGAGTGACAACGAGTCTGCAAACGTGACTGTACACACCAGTAAGTCGTCATCACGCTCACCACTAACTTCAACAGCTGAGACTCTGCTTTGCTGATGAGACGTTCAGGTCCGTCACGGACACGACAGACATTCGTCTCACACAAACACACGTTTGCTGCTTTTCTGAAACGTTATCAGTCAGAATTATTCTGCAAAAATCTGATTATTTTAACAAATATTTTAGTTCAAAAATATCTTCAGGCTGCATTAAATCAAATCATAAAACAAGTAAAAAAATGTTCACAATTTTAATCCAAATCTGTATGTAAAAAAAAAAAAAAAGTTAAAAAATCTGGAAGTAGAAAATGTACAAAAAATTCAACCCATCAGGAAAGACTTTGTTGTCAGTGTTTGTTTATTCAGTCAACAACAACAAATGATTATTTTACATGTTGAAAATAATTGTTGGATTTTATCAGAGATAAAAGACGTGAACAGGCTGGCGGTTCCATGATCGTTAATGATGAAGGTGTTTATTTGGAGCCAAAAATAGTTTGATTAAACCTGCTGACCTCACCAGCTGGGAGGAGCTTTAAAACCTGCATGAAGCAGTGAAAACATCTTTTATAAGAGAACTTTGTGACCCCTGCAGCAGCGTAACCCTAACCCCCGACTTGATGGTGCTAACAAACCCCTGGGCCTTGGAACAGACCTGAGATCTGTGCAGCTCACCTTCACCTGGCAGTGTTGACTCTGTTCAGGTTATAGTTTCCATGTTTGAAGTGAGCAAACCCCACCCCCCTGCGTGTCTTTGTGTTTCTCAGAGTTAATGTCATGAAGCTTTTCCTCTCTGCTGCTCCGTGATTAGCTACAGGAACTGCTGCCCTGCTGACGGACTCTGATAGAGCTGTAAAACTACATGCTGTATGTGTGTGTGTGTGTGTGTGTGTGTGTGTGTGTGTGTGTGTGCAAACTGGTGGGTTTCCAGAACAGAAGTTAAACCCTCAGTGTGTATTTCCATGGTGGGCAGAGCTCGGGGTTCAGACATTTCCTGCCTCCATTGTTTCTTTGTTCAGTGGGAAAGGGTGTGAGGGTGTGTGTGTTTGTGTTCATGTGTGTTGTGTTTGGAGGAAACAGGGAGTTGCTGCGCCCAGTCGAGTCCCGACAGTAACCTGAGCGAGTCCAAATCCTGGTGGTTCTGTTGCTGGTTCTTATCTCGGGAGGCTCTGCTGACCTTCAGGACTCAGAACTTTATTTAATGTATAAATCTGTGAGCTTCTGTCAGGAACACCAGCAGAGTGCGTTGACTCGAGAGTTTATGTCTTTGTCTGACGGTCTTGTAAACCTTGATGTCCAGTGGCGGTCTACAGGCCGCCTTCCCTGCCTGTCTTAGATGTTTCTCTGCTCCCAAAAACCTCATTTCAATCAGTGGGTCATTAACAGGCTTCTGTAGAGCTCGAGGTCCTTCATCCTCTGAATCAGGTGTGTTGGAGCAGCTGAACATGGAAAACATGCAGGAAAGTGTCACCAAGGACCTTGATGGGACACGATCTCTCTATGGAAACAGGAGTATTCTCTGTTTCAGACTGCTGGGAGCAAAGACCCTAAAATCTGGGTCGTCTCTAGTCTGGGAGTCTTTTTCTGTCTAAATGACTCAGAGGTCAAAGTTCAGATATTCTTCTGAAACTGTTCTGTTCAGATTCTGAAAACTGTTGGAAACATCTACCAAAGTCCAAAAAACCTCCAAAAGACCTCCAGAAAGTCTGAAGACCTGCTGATCCAGAACCACTTAACAGGTTACAGGAAAGTCTGACTGTTCAGGATCAGGGCTTAAACAGAGTTTAAATACAGTCACATGACCAATTTAGTCTCTCTTGGCCCTTAAATCTCCACTGTTCTCTCTAGTATCTTGTTTCCTCTGATGGGAATCAGAAGGTCGGTTTACGTAGTTTCGGTTTTAACAGCAAACTGAATTTAAAACAGTAAAACTAACTATTATCATTGTTTTCATGGAGCGATAAGTGTTTGATATCAGTGTTTCTGTATGACGTGTTGCATCAGGGCCGTCAGCAGTGAGAGGTCTGGTGGTGACCTCGAGAACCTGCAGCAGCCTTGGTCTTTCCTGGCAGGCCGGACCCGGCAGGACGCAGCGGTTCAGGCTGCTGCTGCGGGATCAGTCAGGTACAAGTCAACATGTTGGTTTCCATACATGTGTTACATGTTTCCATCAGATGTCCAATGACGTAAACCTTCAGCTAAACAACGACTTTATAAAAAAAAAGCACAAACAAATCTTTCAAAATATCTTTTATTTAAAAAAAATAATGTTTCAGCTTTCATTTCAATTAACAAGCTGTTACAGAGTCATGTGACCTTTGGTTGTTCATCTTACAGGTGTGCTGAAGAACGACACAGTAGAAAGCATCGCCACACAGCACACCCTTATCGGTCTGACGCCAGGGCGATTGTTCAACGTTACCGTGGTGACGGAGGCTGGCGAGCTGCAGAACAGCTGGACGATCGAGGCTCAGACAGGTAGCAGGAAAGAGAGAGAAAGGAACAAAATGAAGGAGAAGTTTAAAACAGAACAGATAGTGAAGTAAAGAAGGAAATAGAAAAACAGTTCAGGAAGGAAATGTTTGAACATTTAGAAGGAAAATGAAAAGATGAAGGTAAAAAAGAACCTAGAAGGAAACAGAAACAACGAAATAAAGACGTGAACGAGAAAGAAACAGAAGACAGAAATGTTACACAACTCTGTTTTCTCTCTAGCACCTTCTGCTGTTTCCAACATCACTACGGACAACAATGGCACAAGCCTCTGGTTGTCATGGCAATGGCCTAAAGGCGACGTGGACACACTTGTCGTCACCTTCTCCTCCAACAGCACGAATGTCCAGACGATGATTCTGCCACGGGATGCCACCAATGTTGCAGCCCACGATCTGACTCCTGGCTCAGCTTATCGGGTCGCTGTGACATCCAGGAGCGGCAAACTTTTAAACCAATCAGAAATCACCGTTAGGACAGGTGAGACAGTGACACAAAGCTTTTCTTCTGTCATTCTTTTTTTTTTCTATCTTGTCTTTGTCTCGTCTCCAGATCCGATGCCTGCGTCTCTCCTTTCCTTGTCTCCTTCCTCCTCTGGTGGCCTCCTCCTGACTTGGTCGCCCCCGACTGGTCACTGGGATAATTACAGGCTGTTTCTGTTTGATGGCTCCCAGCAGTTAGTCAGTACCATATTAAACCGGGAGGTACTGAACTTCAGCGTCCCTGGGACAGGACTAACACCTGGGAAAAAGTACAGAGCAGTGCTGAGGGTGGAGAGTGGAGGACTGACGGCTGAGAGCAGCTGTGAGGGATCCACAGGTCAGAGAGAAAAAAACATTTTAGAGTTCGTACAAAAAAGTAAATGAAATTTAAAAAATCACTGAAATAACTGAACTTGGAAGAAGTGGAATATGTTAGAAACAGAAGCGTTTACTAAGAGATGTAGCACGTTTGTTCCTTTCAATAAAATGTATAAAAATACACAGAAATATTCCAGATTGTACCTATGATGCATGAAACTTCCTGCACGATGAAGGTTTTACTGGAGAAAAGTGAAACTTGATTGTTAATGGAAATAATTCTACAGAAGAAGGTGAAAACATCTGACCAGTAAAAACATTCTCTGCAGCTCCTGCTCCGGTGTTAAATCTCCACATTCGCCACTTTGATGAGACCTCGCTCAGTGCCATGTGGAGCCACGCCCCCTCTGGATCACGTGACAGCTACTTTGTCTCCATTCAACATGGTAACATCTAAGCTTCACTTTAAATAGAGTTTACCTGATGAATGATGTTCATCGTTTCTGCTGTCGTCTAGATAACGTCACCGTGGATACACGGGAGGTGGAGCCAAACATGAGGGAGTGCACGTTCAATGTCCTCACACCTGGAAGGCAGTACAGGGTCACCGTGATGACCAGGAGTGGGAAACTGAACACTTCCGTGTCTGTGGAAGGGAGAACAGGTAGGTCATGTGACTGGAGGTTGGGTGGAGGGGGGGTTGGGTACAGGTGAGTAACCTGATGTCAGGACACTAGATCCTTTTGGGTTTTGATGCTGCTTGTTTTGAAACATTTAACAAACAGAAGATTAAAATAAAGATGTTGTATTCCACATTTCTGTGCAATTAAAGATCATTATCTATGTTTTAGTTCCGATGGCCTTGTTTAGCATCAGCCTGAGTACAACCAGCGCTAACAGCCTGAAGGCATCATGGGAAAAACCACCTGGAGATGTGGAGGCCTATGCTCTGACCCTGCTGCACAACAGGTGGGACGTTAAAGGTTAACTGTCTCAGAAATCAGGGATAATTATTGATTCTCTCTGGGAAGCATCAGGATAAAAAAAACAAAGAGTGTGAGGAGCAGATCAAGTTCTAGTTTAGACTCAAAGACTACAAAGAAACTTCTGTTCAAAAGCTGAAAATCCAGATTGTTATAATAACAAACTGTTGTTTAAAAGTGTAGTGGTGTTAGAACATCTACAGGAAACAAGATGGAGTGTGTGATCTGTACTGATGTTTAATGTGATGAAATGACTCTTGAGTCGTGAGATAAACAGCTAACGGCGATCTGAAGAGCTGAACTCACTTTATCCAAAAAGAAGCAGGAATAATCAAAGTTCTGCTTTTTTCATTTATATATGTTAAATGGCGTGCACTTGTATAGCACTTTAATTAGGTCCTACGACCCCCAAAGCACTTCACACTACAGTTTTTTGCCATTCACACGGGAGAGGGTAGGGGCTAACACTCAAACAACCCGATGCGCAGATCGGGGAGCAACATGGGGTTCAGTGTCTTGCCCAAGGACACTTCGACGTGTGGCTGTTGAAGCCGGGATCGATCCACCAACCTTCAAGTTGGAGGACAACCGCTCTAACCACTGAGCCACAGTCGCCCTATATTTGATCTTCGTTACTCAGCTGCATGATGCAGTTTCCACCTGCTGCATTTTGTATGTTTTACCTGCATGAATTGATCAGGTGACTCACAAAGTGCTTCACACCCCAAACTCACACTCACACTGGTGATAAACTACATTCTGCAGCTGCAGGCTGCATCAAGCCAGTCCATCAGCGCCACTGGACCATGACATCACCAAACATGGGTGAAGTGTCTTACTCAAGAACACAAAATCAAAGGGATGTTTGACAGCGAGAACCAGCAAACCACCCCACCCCCCACCCCCACCCCCACCCCCCGTTACTGCTCTACCTCCTGAGTTACTGCAGAACCTGACACTGTTTATCCTTCACAGCGTTGTAGTTCAGAACCACAGTGTTCCAGCTGGATCTTCTTCTCTGCTTCTGGCCGGTTTAACTCCTGGTTCTGTCTACAACCTGCAGGCTGCTACCGTCAGCGGAGAGCTGCGCTCCAAACCCATCAATCTGGAGGCCCGTACAGGTACCACACCGTGACCTCTGAACTCTGTCGTCACTCCACACACTTTACAGTTAATCAGTTGAAAACTCTAAATCAAACATTTCTCTGCTGTTTGTTTTCTGTAATGTTTACAGGGAAACTTATTGTTCCAACAGACGAATGAAAAACATGTGGTTATATAACTCTGATTGTCGGTCAGTTGGGATTTCATTGTGTCCATTCATTCCCATGCAGGTTTTTCCCATCAAACACAATCAGCTGCAGTAACAGGAAACCTCAGTGAGCCTCTTAAACAAACAACCAACAGAGGCAGAATGTTTATCCTGAAACATTCTGATACACTTACTGTAGAACATAAGTTCTCTATCATAGCATTCATTTCATTTCTCACTATGGGGAGCGCCTCCTGCGTGACCTCATCAGAAGCTTGAATTTCATTATGCCAGCCCTCATTGGCTGGCCTTGTTGACGTCTATGTCAGACAGCCCCATCCCACCCTATAAAGGGGCTGACATAGCTTACGTCGTCATTCAAAACCCTCTTCTCGCTTCTCACAGAAGTATGAGACAACTGTTAACTGGGTGCTAGGCTAAACTGTCCATCAATCGGGTGCACAGCTCGGTCACCGGGCGCTTATTACCTTATATACAGTTGTCTGCTAACAATTGGAGAATAGAAATACTCCGATAACTAGCCCAAGTCCATGTTGGTAGTAACACCCACACGTACCTAAACTGAGTAGCAATACTCCACATAAAGGGTAGCAATACCTCGAAGTAGTAATACTTCAGTATGAAGTAGCAATAATTCTCTCCGCCATAGCTCAAAGAATAAAATAAACCAAATTCTTTGTCTCGGCCTGTCACCTAGCTGCACAAGCTATACAGGGCCCGAGTGCTAGCGCGTACCACACTGTTAGCTAATCATGGGAACATTAGCAGCAAGCTCTGGTGTAGCCGAAAACGCCCCGAAACTCTGCCCCTGTGGCAGTAAAATCTCCTCCTGGGACACTCATCCCATCTGCACTGCTTGCCTGGGATTAGCCCATGCTCAGGCGGCCCTGACATCCCCGGATGAATGTATCCACTGCGCTACCTTCCCACGCAAGATCCTTCGGCGCAGACTAGAACTCCAAGCTAGCCTGTCAGGTGGGGACCCTGTGTTAGGTGGGACAGTTACACCTGAAGATGAAGCGGAGACATTCAAGGACTCGTTTGCCGTGCTTGTTTTGAGCTGGGTGGACTCTGTCCCCCAGCCTGTATCCCCGTCCTCTCCCATGCTGGAATCGGTCGATGTCGGTGAAGAACTCCCCGGGTCTTATGCCAGCTTTGAGGATGATGGCAATGGAGAAGAGTTCGATGATTCGGAATTACTGATGTCCGATGACAAAGAGGACAATGACTCCTTTCTTCGTCTTCGCTCTGAGGTCGCCAGGCCAGCGGTGACAGAGGACTGCACTAAACCCGCTCAGTCATCCCCTCTGGACCTGGACATGCAAGAAACGAGAAATCGGCCGCAATGCTTGGCATCACCTGGCCTTCTGTTCAGTCTGAGGTAGTGAGATGATGGTTTGATGGGAAGAAGCCTAAGGCACGGAAGACGGGAAAATTTGACCTGCCTGTTATTCCCGAGCTCCTGGATGAAATAGCAGTGACCTGGAAGTCCAAACCTTACAGAGAGAAACATCCCGTCGCGGGTACCTCTCTGCTGGATTGCGAGGGGATGGAGGGACAGGGAATGCATCATATTCCTCCAATAGAGCCGTTGGTGGCAAGCCATCTTCACCCGAGGTTCTCACTGTCATCATCGGCTGCTTCTCTCCCTGCCAAGACGGACCGTTTCCAGTCAAGCCTCACTGACGCACTACAAGCCCTATCAGCCAGAGCCCTCAACGCTTCCTCCATTCTCACAGCCTATCAGGCTGAGTTGGAAGAGGACATGACAGCCAAACCTGAAACTGCCCTCTAGGAGGAAATCTGTGTCATCACGGACCACGTCCTCCATCTCCACAAGGTTGCAATTCAAGCCACCGGGAGAGCTATGGGCCTGATGTTTTTTCAGGAGAGAGTGAGCTGGCTTTGGCTTACAAATCTGTTAACTAAAGAAAAGGAGGAGCTCCTCGACACCCCCATCGTTCTTCACAACCTCTTCGGTGCAGCGGTCACATCCATGCACAAGAGGTGTGAGGAGAAAAAGCGGGATGATGAGGCCCTGAAGATCTGCTTGCCCAGAAAACTTAATCCCTCTCCTGCAGCCCCGCGAACGTCATGGGTCATGTCCAGCTCCCGCTCTGAGGATTCCCAAGGCGCAAAAAGCAAAGGTTTCCCAACCTGCTCCTGGCAGTCCGAGGAACCCGTGGGCCAGAAAACAGGCCCCTCAGGCGATACCCCGTCCTCCCAACCTCCCCCCCCCGCCACTGTAAGTGGACGGAAGAAGAAGCAGGAAACCTGATGGTCCCTACTCTCGAGGACACTGGGCCCAGTGTGCCCCCCTCACTGGCGGCTCAGTCCTCCCAGTGCTCAGTTCCAGAGCGAGTTCAGGGGAACACGTTCCGCGCACCGTGCTCACCTCACGTTCAGGGGAAATTACGTGTGTTAAAATGGTCAGTCTGTTTTGCACTCTGTAATAAAAATGTCTCGAAGAACGCATACAGGCAGTTTGCCAAGGGCGCTAAACCATGTGTCAAAAACACAAAACATGAGAAACATGCCCGTCCTAACGCAGCTGTTGGAGACGCAAATCTTCACAGCTGTGTGGGCAGAAACTCAGCTTGCGTCGTCTGTGACGGGTTCAGGTTTGCCCCACCCCAGTTCAGAGAAAAAAAATTTTCTCAGGCACATGGGGAATCTGCCAAAGCCCTTCTGGAAGAAATTTCCAATTTAAAGGAGAAAGGAGCAATAAGAGTTGTTCCTCATTCAGGGGCCCATCAAGGGTTTTATTTAAGGTATTTTCTGGTTCCAAAGAAAGGGGGGCGTGGCCTGAGGGCTATTTTGGGCCTTCCTTTTTTCTTAGAGTGATCACTTTATCAAGTACTCTTTCTCTCTTTCAGAATCACAATTACTTAATCAGTAATTTTCTTTTTTGATTTAGTTATGTGCCGTAACACCTTAATTTCTTCATTTTGCAGTAGCCTAATTTTGAGTCATTCAATCATTCTTTTCATAATCTGTTAATATTGTGAATATGTGTAAATAAATGCCCATATATATTTAAAGTACTGTTGTCGCTCCAATTTCTTCTGTGTGAAATCATGACCTTTAACAAAACTGAGATCTATAAACAAAAGGCATAATTTGAGCTAAGTTGAATGATTAATAATTTCCCCATTTTTATTATTATGCCTTAGTTAATGCTACAACTACTAATTTCAAACAGTTAATCCAATCCATTTGTCTGATCTGCTGACGAGATTTATTGGGCATTCACACCGCACAGCGCGTCCAAGCAGCAAAACGCTCAAACGGATGAAAATTGCTGCTTTAAATAAAAACACAGCTGCTTGCACACTTTGCACAGTCCGCGTCGGCGCGTCACGTCAGTACATCACAGGCGGGCGGGGGATTTCTCTGTTGCCATAGTTTTTTACAACATGATGGATCGTTTCGAGAGAGTGGCTTGGTTTTATTTAATAAATAAACCTATACAACGTCGTCGTCGTTGGGCACATTTGCGGAAGTTGTGGTTACACCCCATTGAGACGATCTGAGTTTCATAAAATAAAGTATTAAACTGTTTACCTGGTACTCCAATATACTCCAATATCTTCTTCCAGATAAGGTCCAATCTCTTCCTGTTCTTATAAAAAGACGAAGAAGGGTCATACAGTTCGCGTTGATTACGAATGCGATAATCAGTTTCTCCATTTTGAAATGACTGGCAGAGCTAGGCTTTGATGATGTGTTCAGTGATTAGTTGCTGCCAAGCGTCTGCTGCCCCAAAGTTCAGTTTTCCCAACTTCAACGCTTGACGCTTACATCGAGCTGCGTAGCAGACTTTACATGTAATATAGCTGCCCTGCTGCCTGGACGCGTTGGGCGGTGTGAACGCACCATTAGAGGTTCTGGTTTTTAAAGGGTTCGGAGACTTGGAGGGTTGAAGGTTTTAGAGTGTTTAAGAATTTGGAGATTGAGGCTATCCCTAATATCCCAAATGTTTGTGAATAGTTTATTTTAGTATTAGTTAATACATAAAAGAACCTTCTGACCATGGAGGTTCTGGATGGATGGTTCTGTTGCAGTGTAACATGTTTGGACAGTTTCCATCCATCTGTTTGATCTTAGCTTGTCTTTTCTTCTCACTTCTGTGAGGATGTTGCACAGAAACTCATTTTTCTCTTGCTGAGTGCCACCATCTTTTCTTCGCAGCCCCTGCAGCTGTGTCCAAGGTGATTGTTACTAACGGTGGCAAGTCAGAGGCTCTTCACATATCGTGGCGTCCTGCAGAAGCTGTGGTGGACAGCTACCTGGTCCATCTTCAGGATGGGAAGCGAACTATTCACACGCTGGCAGTGTCCAGTTCTTCAACTCCAGAGTGCTCCTTCAGCTCACTGGTGGCTGGACGACTGTACTCAGTCGTCATAGTAACAAGAACCGGAGGGCTGGAAAACGCCACTGTGGTTCAGGCCCGAACTCGTAAGAGTTGTTTCATTTTGGATTACAAAAGTAAAACGTGTCATATTTGAACTCATTCTGAAAATGTGTCGTGTGTTTGGACCTGTTTGTTCTGCAGAACCTGCAGCTGTGCAAAATCCAACAGCTGTTCACTCAGGACGAGACGACTTCCTCAAGGTGTGTCATGTTTGAATTCTCAGAATGGAGCAGTAAACGTAAAAATCTTTTGCTTTATCCACCTGAGCTTTAGAAGACTAAAACATTTTATGTTTATTATGATAAAAATGTTGATCAGATTAAAGGAGTGATTCGGATCTCCACCTGGATCCAGGAACTTTTTGAAGGATTTACTGTTCGGTCACATTATGAGTTGCCTGGTGGAGGTCTGCGCTCCAGTTGCACCTGCAGTTCAGAAGTGCAGCTGAATTGAAACGTGTGTTCTCTGTTCAGGTGTACTGGCGTCATGCGGCGGGAGATCTAGACCGCTATGTGGTTCTGATCAGTTACAACCACACCATCCTGCAGAACAAGAGCGTGTCTGCTGGACACAACGAGTGTTCATTCTCGTCTTTAACACCGGGACGACTCTACACCATCACCGTGGAAACCTGGAGCGGCGGCTACGTCAGCAGCATCTCTACCGACGGTCGAACTCGTGAGTTAGAGACAAACAAAACAAACATGGTGGTGTAATTTCTCTTACTGAGAATTTGTTTTTTTAGTTCCTGCAGCTGTTAGCAATCTGTCGCTAGGCAAGGCAGGAACAGCTGACCTGAACATCACCTGGAGCCCCGCCCCTGGGGACGTAGACCACTATGAGGTTTGATTCAGTAACATGTTCTTATTATCAAACATTAAATTAATGACAAAAAGATTCAATTCTGAGACTCGTGTTTATTCTGATTCTGAGTCTAGTTGTTTCATTTAACGGACGGTAAACCCAGCTGACTCCTCCTTCTCTTTAAATCCTTTAGTTCCATTTATTCATTAACTCAACTGTGTTTTCAGGTGACGCTGCTCTTTAATGACACCCGGGTTTTCCCTCCGATCATGCTGAGCAGCGATGTGCGACATCACCTGCTCACCTCTCTGACTCCCGGACGTCTCTATAAGATCGTGGTGTCGACGTTCAGCGGGTCACATCAGATCGCCCAGTCCACAAAGGGACGGACTGGTACGACGCCCGTCTTTCTCGTCACGTCTAAAATTAAAACTCTTCTGAGTCCAGAACGTAATAATCCAGATTCTGTCTGCTCTTCAGTTCCTAGTGCTGTAGGAAACCTGCGCCTGGTTCCTCAATCTGGTCTGACAGACTCTGTTGGTGGACTCTTGGTCTCCTGGACTCCTGGAGATGGAGACGTGGACATATACAGCATATCCCTGTCAGCCATGGTGAGTTACACAGGTTCTTCTGAACATGTATGTTATTTTTAGTATTTTCTCACTAAAAGAAGTAAGAAGGATCCTTCTGTTATTCAGTTTGGTCACTAAAGAAACATGAACATATTTAAAAAGTCTAAAGTTCAACCTTCTGTCTGTCTTTTGTCTTCTTCAGGATGGAGGTGTTGTCGACACTCGGGTCGTCCCCAAACACGTTTCCTCTCTGGAGTTTTCAGAGCTGAATCCTGGCCACGCCTACACAGTCACCGTCCAATCACTGAGCGGAAAACTGACCAATGGCATTGCAGCCACAGGTCGAACAGGTAAGACACTGAGCTGGATCAGACCCAGAACTTGCAGGAGGGAATGTTTCTATCCTCTGGTTTAAAGATGTTGGGTCTGGGTTTGTTTCCCTTGAGACCCGACTTTAAATAAGAGGAAGAAGACAGATGGATGAACCCTCTGAGTAAATGCCGAAATAAAAATATAATGTGCACAAATCACATCCACACAACCAGATTTTACTGATATTAGTTTTTCTCTTTGTCGTAGTTTTCAGCCAGTTGCTCTAAATTCATGTGTGCAGCTCTTTGGTGGAGACAAAGGGTGGGCGGGGGCGAGTGTGTCTTATACCCCAGGAGGCGTGTCTTAGAGACGATGCCGGTGACGTAGACATGTACCGCTTTCAGTCAATCACAAAATTCAAATGCAATAACCACCTTTCACCCTAAGAGGGCAGCACTGAGACGTTTTTAGACCAAAAAGTCTAGAATTTAACAAGTTTACATGAAAATGTCAAAAAATGCCCAAAAACTGAAAGATTGCATTAAAGACCCACTAATACAGTTTATTAGCAGGAAAAAGCTGTTTTGAGGGTGAGTTGCTCTTTAAACATCTCACTCATAACTCCAAGTCATCTTCCTGCTGCCAGACTATTAAAACCATCCAAAATCATTCCAGTATCTGTATTTACTCTGACTCTCGGTCTTATTTAGGATCTGGTTTAAAGTTCTCTTATTGACCGAGCGGTGAGCGTCAGTGGTCAGGCACCGCACCGCTTCTTACCAAACACATACCTGCTGGTGGTCTTTGATCATCAGCTCAGAACTTCTTCCTGCTTTCAATCCGTGGAAAACAGCTTAATAAATAATAAACAGACTTACTTTGGGTTTCCTTCCTGCAGCTCCAGCTGTAGTCACGGCTCTGCAGGCTGATAACGAACACACGACTCACAGCCTCACCGTCAGCTGGGAGCGCCCCGTGGGCGTGTACGATGGCTACAGCCTGCAGCTGCTGGACGAGGCCGGCACCATTCTGATCAATCGATCCGTCATGGCAGAGAGTCGAAGCGAGCGGCTGGAGGGTCTGACATCAGGGAAGTGGTATCGAGTGAAGGTGGTGACTCTGAGCAGCGGCGTTCCATCTCTGTACGCGGCTACAGCAGAAGGACAAACACGTGAGTCTTGATTTCATCTTTGTTTGTTTGTTTTAGAAAATGTTTTGATTGAAGTCCATTTGTTCTCTTTCAGGCCCGGCTGCAGTCAGAAATCTAACCGTCTCCTTGGTGAACACCACCTTGCTCAGCTTCTCCTGGCGTCCCTCAGATGGACACGTTGACATCTACAACCTGTCACTCTACAGGGTCTCTGAGAAGATGTCCAATCACAGAGCTGCAGGGAGGAGGGAGCATCAGAAGGTGGATAAATATACAGATTTGTAGAGATATTGGATGAGCAGAACCTTGTGACATCATCATGATGTCATGTATTTAGCCTGCAGGTGAGCTGGTGGGCCAGCAGAAAGTGGGTCCAGCTGCAGACAGCTGTGTGTTCTCCGGTCTGCAAGAAGGAACGCTGTACAGACTGATGGTGGTGAGCTGGAGCCGAGACATGAGCAGCGACTCGTCTGTTCTCGCCAGAACCAGTCAGTGTGCACACCATGTTCCACCATGGTTCTTTTTCTGTCTGATGTCTTTAACGCGCCTCTTCTCTTCCTGTTTCTCTGCAGTCCCGTCTCCAGTGTCGTCTCTGCAGGTTCAGAGTTCAGGACACACAGACAGGCTGATGGTCAGCTGGCAGCATGGAGACGGAAGCTGTAGCAGCTATCAGGTACTTTTATTTAGTCAATCTGAATATTGAAGTTAGAGTTGTTTGATCAGGGTCACTGAGGTCATCTCATCAGCTGTGTTCACTCACTGTTTGTTTTGGGTGATTTAAGGTGGTATTGAACGATGTGTCTGGAGCCACTCTGGGAACTCAGACGCTCGGGACGGACCATACGAGTCACACCTTCACTGGGCTGATCCCTGGCACGCTGTATATCGCTCAGGTTATCACCCATAGTGGAGATCTGACCAATAGCATCTCCGAATTTGGACGCACCTGTAAGTACTTTGAAAAACATAAAACAATCTGAACTTTAGTTGTTGCTGTAACATTTTTTCCTTTTAGCTCCAGAACCGCCCACCCTGCTGTCCATCAAACAAGGTCAGATCGATGACACCATAGAGTTGTTGTGGTCAGGCCCCGCCTCCGGAGACTATGATAACTTCAGCCTTCATTGGATGCCAGCAGACCACCTGACTGTCACACACACTCACCTGACCAGCTGCATCATTAGCAGGCTGATTCCAGGACGAATGTACAACTTCACTTTGGTGACAGTCAGTGGGGGCGGAGCCAAAGATAACCCCATTGTAAGGAGTCAACCAATCCAGAGGAGCTTTAGAACACGTAGGTGGAGCTGAAAAACCACATTCCTGCTTTGTTTGAGTTTTATCTAAAGAACTGATGCTGTTTGTTTTCATTCTTAAATGACCTGAAAAACACTTTATGTTTTTTACTGGGTTGTCAATTGTTTAAAAAACAATTAATTATCTCACTATTTCTTTTTATGAATCGTGACTGATCAACAAATTTGCTGCATTTTTTTTTTTTAGTTTTTTTCAGTCCGTCTTTTCACTCAGTCGTTTACTGAGACAAAAGATTCTGTTACTTTATCAGAGGACAAAGAAACTAATCTCTGTTAAATGACATGGCCTAGCACCGTGGTTACCATGGTTACCGGGGTTGACAGGTACCTCAACAGGTACCAGCCTGGCAGGACCTCCTTGCCTTTTTAACATCCTTGCAGTGGACATCCTCCTGTGCCCATTTTGGGTTCTGCCTTGTCCCGTTCAGGACAACGATTCATAGTCTTCCTCTGTATCTTAGGAACCCAACAAGCATTTGGATGTTCTGATGGTTCCTCGACTGAATACCTCTTTCATCTTTAGAAAGTCTTTAAACCTGGAATCAGGAGCAGTAGTGATGTGAGGATGCTGCGTGCCGTCGGCTCCATCACTCTGAAGGCTGGTATCACCATAGAACAGAAGACATACTGCCCCCCCCCCCAGCAGTTCGGTCACATGTCCTCAATATTAATAACAAGAAGTTAATAAGAGAAAAACACAGGTACTACATATGAAAACACACAAGTGAGGGAGAAGGGTGAGAAGGGTTGGACGCACACCCACAAGTGTGTTTTGGTATCCTTATGGGGACCGTCCATTGACTTCCATTGATTTTAGTAACTAGATTTATACCTAACCCAAACCCTTTTCCTAACCTTAACCATTACTGATCTATAACTAACCCTAAGACTAACTAAAACTCTATTCACACCATACCTATAAACCTAACCCCTAACTCTAAAAAGGGGAGTCCCCCTCATGGGGACCAGGCTTCGGTCCCCACAAGAACCCTCGGACCCCAGAAAGATAGTAAAAGTCAAGAAACTGGTCCTCAGGAGGTCAGAAATACAAACCCCCACACACACACACACACACACACACACACACACACACACACACACACACACACACAAAAGAGAGATAAAACGCAATAATAATATTTTCCCTTATTAATCCCTCTTGGGGAGATTCAGCTCTGCATTTAACACTCGTCACCATGAGGAACAGAGGGCAACCATTTTTTTCCAT
Organism: Pachypanchax playfairii; assembly: GCA_006937955.1. NCBI lineage: Eukaryota > Metazoa > Chordata > Actinopteri > Cyprinodontiformes > Aplocheilidae > Pachypanchax > Pachypanchax playfairii. The sequence continues at coordinate 387,371 of SSNP01000065.1, forward strand.
GCCCGGGGGGGCAGCCGTGGGGTTCAGTATCTTGCCCAAGGACACTTCAACATGTAGCCTGCTGGCACCAGGGATCGAACCCTGGTCCAATGAGCGAGAGGTGATCTCCCCCCCACTGGACTATGGCCGCCTGTGTAATCCTACATGCAAGATTCAAGTGGTTCCTCTGGCTTTAGCACTTTGGTCGACCTTGTTGTTTTGCAGAACCAGGATGAAGGTCAGCAGATTTGTTTCTTTGGATTCTCTTGATCATCTCAATAGTGGAATTCCATCTTATTTGAACATCCTGAAGATTAGTTCTGATGTCCACTTGCAACTTAGTGTTTCATTAAATCCTGAGCGTTCCATGGGCTGTGTTTCAAATGGCAAAAATCTTGTGAAATTGGATCTTATATTTTTTACTAAGGGAGGTGGCCTTCTAAACACTTCCTACTATGTTACATTAAAACATATCCAGCATTAATTTGGGCTCTGGACTAGTTTTTATTTGATGCGTCTCTCTATTTGACCACCAGGTGGCAGCATTCAGTCAGCTCATCTGCTTTTGAATCCATTTTTAATCACATTCTGTTTGTCTGTGAGGTTTTGGCTGCAGGGATCAAAACCGATCGCCAAAAGGAATGAAAATAAATTCAGGCCACATCAACAATATTTATAAGTCTGACCCAGTTTCTGCTCATTTCTGGGGTCAGCCAGTAAAAACAGATTTCTGTCAACACGCCATGTGACGCAGCTGGTGTTGAAAGAATTATAACACTTAAACAAAGTGAAGGAAACCAGGATTCTTGATTGGCTGAAATCAGGTTTGATCTTCAGGCAGCTGCAGAATAATAAATGTGTTTCTCAGCAGGTGTCGCCTTCACAGCTTTAACTAACACAACAGGGTCAAACAGAAACTTAAACTGACCCAGTATCTGTTCTGCAGGTCCATCTCCTCTGAAGTCCATCCACTGCTTCCCTCAGTCCTCCTCCTCCCTCTCCTGCTCCTGGTCGCCTCCGCTCGCTGACTTCGACTCCTACCATGTCGAGTGTCGCCGCACCGACAACGGGGAGCTGACCTCAGTCCTGAGGCTGGCTGGGGGCGTCACCATGGTAACGCTAGACCACTTGGAGGCCTTCAGGAATTACTCAGTGATGGTCAGAGTGTGTTCAGATGACCAGACGAGTCCAGCCGTTACTCAGACCACCGTCACACTGATTGACCGTGAGTTTAAACTCCCACCTGAAGCTCATATGAAGCTGTTCAGGTGAAGCAGCTGCTGTTTAGGTAGAACCTGTGTGTAAATGGGTCTGCTGCTCACCAGGGAAATAAAGACAGAACTCTGTAATTCATTTCCTCAGAAGGTGAAATGTATTTCTTTCTGCTGTCAGGAGGAAACAAGCTGCTTCAGCTTACTGAGATTCATCCTAACACAGCTGTTAATTAGTAACTATCAGGAAATGGGTCGAAGTTGCTCCTCCTTTCTCTATGCTGTCAGTGTTTCCTTTACATGCTCTTCATCATCAGTTCCAGATTTTCCCTGTAACAGTTGTTCAGGTTCTGTAGGGAGTTGTTAGTCCCGGGACGTCCTCTCTGTTACGATGAGCTCATGGTGGGATTGAAGGAAACCCGTGTGTTGGCGGTTGAAGATCTGTGTATCTGTGATGACAGGAAGCTCAGCACTGCATCAGCAGTTTCAGTGTCCAGGCTTAGAAAACAGGGTGGAGATGAGGATTTCATAGAGCTGCTCCAGATTTCCTGCTCAGTGAGTCCTGCAGCATTCCCACAGAATAGTTCTGTAAATCCTTTCTAACTGGGCCGAGTCTGAACAGCCGGTGAAGAAACAACTCTCCATCTTCGATGTGTCGCTTCATTTCTTTTTGCCCTTTTAGAAGTCAGTAACAGGTCCTCCTCTCGCTTCCTGTCCAGCCGCTTTCGGCCTGCGTTACGTCATAAATCATCCTGAAAGGACTCTGAAGATGCAGAGGAAAAGTGTTTCAAGCATTTCATAAGTTCAGGATTCAATTTGAGTTTTAAATCAATTATTTTACCCCAGAAGTAAATCAATCAGATCGACTTTAATGGTTGAAAGTTGCTTTTGAACAAATAAAGTTTACACATTATTGTTTGTTACTGACACCAAATGGAAGAAGTTCCATTTTAGATGCTTGACAGCTGGTTAAACCCATTAATCTCCTGTCAGGTCCTCCCATCCCGCCTCCCAGCGTTCACATCAGTGAGAAATCATCAAAAATGACGTCTTCTTCCATCTTGTTTCGCTTCAACTGCTCCTGGTTCAGCGACGCCAACGGAGCCATTAAATACTTCACAGTGATTGTGGCCGAGTCAGACGGTAAGAAATATGTTCGTTAGTAATATTGTTGTTATCAGGAAGCTGTTTTTGTGTTGGAGATAAAAGTCATTTAGTTTGATTCGTTTTAAATACAAGTCAGAAAATCTCAACAGCATCAGAACTGCTTGCTGGTAAACAAGCTGATCTCTGATGTCTCCTCAACAGCCAGCGAGATTCTGCAGCCGGAGCAGCTCCACCCACTGCCTTCGTACCAGGACTACATCAACAACTCCTCCATCAGAGCCTATCAGACAGCGTATTTCCCGAGTCGCTGTCCGCAGGAAGCTGAGACCTCCGTCGGACAGGTAGCAGCTACTCATCAGCTGATTGGAAGAAAAAATAATGTCACAAAGTAAATGGAATGATTTTTAATGCTAACTGAACAGAAAACATGTAGCTACAAACAGCCTTTTACAGAACTATTAGAACATCCTGATAATAAAGAATTACAATAATCAAGTCAAGAAGTAATAAATACATGAACTAAAGTTTCTACATCAATCTGATTCTGAATGCCAAAAAGCCGAGAAATGATAAGAACCAAAGATTCCCTGGAAGACGTGAGAATACAGAACTGTAACAGAAAGATGTTGAAAAACAAGTAGTCATCCTAAAAAATGCAAAGAGATGAAACAGTTCAGCCGAGACAAACAGGAAGTGATTCGATGCGTCTTACCTCAGGAGGACAGGGACAGGAAGCAGCTCTGAAACCAACACAAGGAAACAAAAACAAACTTCATTTATTTCTTCTAATGAAACAACTGATCAGGTGGTGGAGGTAAATCTGGGTGCAGGAGGAGACCGACTGGGCGGGGCCTGTGATCGTTACCATGACAACGACTTCTACCAGAGGGACAGTTATGGTGCCTTCTGTGACGGGCCGCTTAAAGCGAAAACATCCTACAGGTAAACAAAAGACACACAAACAGGTAACAAACGACAACAACACCCAGGTGTGTGTGTGTGTGTGGGTTTGTATTTCTGACCTCCTGAGGACCAGTTTCCTGACTTTTACTATCTTTCTGGGGTCCGAGGGTTTTTGTGGGGACTGAAGCCTGGTCCCCATGGGGGGGAATCCCCTTTTTAGGGTTAGGGGTTAGGTTTATAGGTATGGTGTGAATAGAGTTTTAGTTAGTCTTAGGGTTAGTTATAGATCAGTAATGGTTAAGGTTAGTAAAAGGGTTTGGGTTAGGTATAAATCTAGTTACTAAAATCAATGGAAGTCAATGAACGGTCCCTATAAGGATAACAAAACAAACGTGTGTGTGTGTGTGCAGGCTGAGCGTCCGAGCCTTCACTAAACTGTTTGAAAACCACAGAGAGGTCAGTCAGCCACTCTTCTCCGACACGTACCTGTCGCCGCCACTCAGGACGCACGCAGGTGAGAAATAGAGCAACTTTCAGTTAGTTGTAATAATAATAATAATAATAATCAGGAAACGTGACGCTTGAACTTGTTGATGATGTTTTGCGTCAGAGCCTCTAGAGGGCGTGGTGGAGGGTCTGAGTGCCGGCATGTTCCTCATCGGGATGATAGTGGCCGTCGTGTCCCTGCTGGTCTACAGACAGAGGCTTCGCAAAGTGTGAGTACAAAATACACACTGTCTAACTGATGATCAATAAAAACAACTACAAACATTAAAAATATTTAACCCTCTGGGTGCCAGAGTCTCACGTTTAACAAGCCTTTATACTATAAGTCACACGTAGTTTCTACCTGCCACCACTGGATGGCAGTCATGTATCACATGTCCAATAAGCAGGTAGAGACAGATGGAGTCTTTACCTGTTCACTGTTTTTAGAGATTAATAAGACTAAAACATTATAAAACACATATCTCCTGGACATGCAGAGACAAATAGAAATAAATACATGTTTTGTTCATAGTTTTGTTATGAAATGTACATAAAATTATAAACAAATCCTATTTTGATCACAGAACATTTAAATAGTTGTTTGAATTCATTTTATGTACATAAATTTAGACATTTTAGTTATTTTTTGTAATTTACTGGGTTTTTTTTTTTTACATTTTTTTATGTGATAAAATCAGATTATAAATGTTAAAGAGATGTTTGTAGTTACACTGTTATCTGTTTCTATATGAAATATTTTCAGTGTTTCTCAGGAAAGAGCAGCCTTTAGATTTGGAGTGCACCTGTACTCTGATCTTTACCCAAACAGTTCCTGCAGCCGGTGCTGGAACTAAAACCAGCTTCTGTCCCAGAGTCCAGTCCAGTTCTGTTCATGAGCTCCTAAAGCAGCACCAACAGATCTGCTGATCACCTGTTCAGGTGTTCAAAAACACAAACCTTTTATAGAGTAAGAGAAACAAGCACCTTCAGGTGAGGAAGACTCTTCAAACCTTCTCATGAAGCAGGATTTTACCAGAAAGCTGAACATCTTCATAGTTACAGTGTGTAAAGTTCACCAGGGTGTAAACTTTAGACACTAGTCTGACTCGTTGCTTTGTAAACACATCAATCAGAGTTCGGTTTGTGTGTTCAGAGCCGTGCAGGAGAACCCGGTGGTGAGGATGAGCATGTGGAAGGAGGTTCCAGCGTCGGGGATGTACATGGGTGTGAGGAGGTGAGTGTGTTGCATGTATAAATGTTTTTCTGCAGAACAGATTCATTCCTGTATCTGATGAGCTCATCAGTCACTCTCCGGGGTTTCTGTAGCAACAGGCTGGAACAGAAGCTGGTCAGGAAACATCAGCAGAAACTTTATAATTCTGAACAAGATGTTTGTCCAGCAGAGACGACCGACTGGCTCAGCTTCACTGTTAGAGACAGCAAGACATTATTTAATGTTCAGAGCCAGAACTTCTGTTAGAACATCTCACCTCATGTTGTTTAACTGAAGCCAGTGTGTGATTATTCATGTGGGAGGTGAGAGACTCAGATCTCTTCACGCCATCAGAGGACTTGTACTGCGCCACCATCAGTTATAAAACAAACCCAGATGCGACTGCAGGGTTTCACCAGGACGCCAAAGTGAGACGAGGTGTTTTAAACATTTTAGTTTTTATGAAAATTGGTGCAAGTTCAAGACTTGGTCAAACAAACAAACAAGAATCTGCAGTTTTAAAAGGAAAGTTTACTGATTCCAACTTTTTGGGAGTAAACTGAGTCTTTAGTGTAGTTCTGTTGATTAAATCTAGATTCTTACATCGAGACAAACACTAAGTGTTTCATTTGTTTGTTTGCAGCAACCGTCGTGTCACCAGGTGAGTTTGGCTTTCTTTTTACACCTGGATTTAAACATCTGACGTCTAACGAATCTCTAACTTGATCATGTTTTTATTCAGTCCTATTAAAGCCTGTAACTTTGAGTCCCATCTGAGCAAACTGCAGGCTGACTCCCACTACCTGCTGTCAGAGGAGTTTGAGGTAATCTCACACACAAAACCCTGCAAACCAGAAACAGACTCAACACGAGCTAATTCATTAGCTTCAAACATCTTGTACACACAAGTCTCAGTACCTCAGTGTTTACTACATTCAGGCTTCCATAGCTGTTCAAATCAGTTAAACTGGATGTTATAAACCTGGTTAAGCAGCAGGTTAAAAGACGTGTCAGCTAATCTGATCAGGAATCAGAAACTTAAAGAAGTTCATCATTTTCTGACGTTCTTCAAAATATTGTCATTTTTTCATTTACTTTATGGAGCAGAAGCTCGTCGTGTGTGGTGTACAGATGTTCTACATCAGCATGCTGATGATAATGTCTCAGATGTAAAACTCCTCCCATTAGGAACACGTGACTCGAAAGTAACTGTTACTAAAGAGGAGCTACGATTCACCGTGAAACATTTACTGTAAAACTTCACAACTAATTCTAAACACGTCAGCGTTACTCAAACAGGTCGGATAATGTTTCACCTCCGAATCAGTCGAGTTGAATTCAGATGAATCCAGTCTGAGTTTGTTTCTGACGCACGACTGAAGTTCAAACACTCTGAACTCCTAGTCAGGAGGGACTTCACTCACTTGTTCACTTACTTCACTCACTTGTTCACTTACTTCACTCACTTGTTCACTTACTTCACTCACTTGTTCACTTACTTCACTCACTTGTTCACTTACTTCACTCACTTGTTCACTTACTTCACTCACTTGTTCACTTACTTCACTCACTTGTTCACTTACTTCCTCACTTGTTCACTTACTTCCTCACTTGTTCACTTACTTCCCCTCACTTATTCACTTACTTCCTCACTTGTTCACTTACTTCCTCACTTGTTCACTTACTTCCTCACTTGTTCACTTACTTCCTCACTTGTTTACTCACCGTCTCTCTCTCCAGCTGAGTGACAGAGGGATGTTTGGATGCGGCCCTGCTGACCTTTCTGCTGCTTTCTTCTCTCTCATTAATATTAATGAACCTTCAAACAGGAAGTGGTCTCAGCATGTTTTCAGTCTCATGTTCTGCTTACTCAGACTTCCTGGTAGATTTGAGGAGGTTCTCAGGTTTTACACCATGACAGCACAAAGTCTCTATTGAGACTCGTTTATTCCAAAAAGCTTCTTGACACCCTCCTCGACCTCGTCTTAGCTTGAAGTAGTAAATGAAATCAGACATGAACCGGGTCTGAGGTTTTCAGGTTGTGACTGAGCTAATGTCTGTGCAGGATCTGAAAGATGTGGGCCGCAACCAGATGATGGACGTCGCCAGACTGCCTGAGAACCGAGGAAAGAACCGCTACAACAACATCCTGCCATGTTCGTATGACTAACAGCCTCAGAAACTCTGGTGTTTGATGCAAAATGTTCAGGTGACAGTTAGAGCTGCTAACAGAATCCTGGTTCAGGTCATTATTAACATCAGAACCAGAGATACGGATCAAATCTGAACAGAAAACAACTTGATTAAAAAGTTATTTAAAAACTGACTTCAGTCAGATGTTCTTTCATTCACTCAGTTTAGAGTCATGAAACGGTCTGTGTTCTAGACGTGTTCTAGACGTGTTCTAGAGACCAGCGGAGTGGAACCTGCAGCAGATGAACTGATATGCATCACCTTCTGTTTCCAGATGATTCCACCAGAGTGAAGCTGTCCTACCTGGAGGACGACCCCTGCTCTGATTACATCAACGCCAGCTACATACCTGTATGAACACACACACACACACACACACACACACACACACACACACACACACACACACACACACCCGCACACACACACACACACACTGACGCCTTTATGATGCTCCCACAGGGTAACAACTTCCGGAGGGAGTACATCGCCACACAGGGGCCACTGCCCGGCACTAAAGACGATTTCTGGAGGATGGTGTGGGAACATAGCGTCTACAACGTTGTCATGGTGACGCAGTGTGTGGAAAAAGGACGGGTGAGACAGCTTGTTTCGGTGAATCTAGTAGAATCAGTCCATCGTAGCGTCTTTAACTCCTAACAGCTCAGGTGAATGTTGTTTCAGGTGAAGTGTGATCAGTACTGGCCTGCAGACAAAGAACCGCTGTACTACGGGGACCTGGTCCTTCAGATGCTGTCGGAGTCCGTCCTGCCTGAGTGGACCATTCGGGAGTTCCGGATCAGCTCGGTACCTGGTCTTTATGTCTCTGCCAGCTCTATAATCTTAAACCTAGGTCTAGGCTGTAAGAACAAGTGGACATGCAGGTTTAGGTTTAGAACAAGAGATCTAGACTAATCGCAGCCCGACTGATTGAAACAAAGTGAGATATTCAACGTGTTTCTGATGGATCCTGACAGGAACGCAGCTCCACGTACCCTCGAGTTCTGCGTCACTTCCACTACACCGTGTGGCCTGATCACGGCGTCCCAGAGAGCACTCAGTCCCTGATCCAGTTCGTCAGGACCGTCAGGGACTACGTGGACCGGTCACCAAGTACCGGAGCCACGGTCGTCCACTGCAGGTGGGACACCAAGTTTCATCAGAAACAAGTGAAATTATCAGATTTTTATTGATTACTGATCATTTATTGTTTCTGCATCAGCGCTGGAGTCGGTCGTACGGGGACGTTCATCGCCTTGGATCGGGTTCTGCAGCAGTTGGACTCTAAAGGAACCATCGACCTGTACGGCTGCGTGTTTGACCTCCGGCTGCATCGTCAGCACATGGTCCAAACCGAGGTAACGAACCAGGAAATGATCCAGTTAATGTGCCATTAACCCAGTCAGATCCTGAACAGGAGAGTGTGTGTGTGTGTGTGTGTGTGTGTGTGTGTGTGTGTGTGTGTGTGTGTGTGTGTGTGTGTGTGGTCTAGTGTCAGTACACCTTCTTGCACCAGTGTGTTCGAGACATCCTGAGAGCCAGAAAGCATCGCAGCGAGCAGGAGAATCCTTTGTATCCCATCTATGAAAACTTCAACCCTGAGTACTGCCGCGGTGAGTCCGCCCACTTCCTGTCACTCAAACACACAGATTATCTGACTGGGATGTAAAAACAGAAGAAACACAGTAACAACTAACATCCTGCTGGTTCTGCCAAGCTGGCTGATCCAGATTAAACCGTCAAGAGTTTAAAATTCGCTGCTCTGGAGGAAACAAGATGCAACGAGAAGTTTCTAATTGGTTTAACAGCAACGCTTGATGATAACAGACAGAGTCATGTGATCTGTTTCTCTCCACAGATTTTATCTACAACGGACGTTAAAGAGAAGATTCTATTCGTCCTACCCAGAAACCAAAGTTACTCACCTTTCACCTGATTCACAGAGCTCCGCCCTCCTGATTAAAAGCCTTTTAATAACATGACAAAAGCTCGTTTCCTTCAAGTTCTCTGCCTCCAAAAAAGATTGAATATAGACATAGTCAGCTGAGCCAAGATTAACACGTGTCAATTGCCATGGCAACTAAATATGTCACCTGTTCTGTAGGAAGTCCTGGTTAATTCTGCAGTAAAAAGCCCCGCCCATATTGAGACACGGCATCAGCTGCAGATCAAACCTCCGGTCTGTTTCCTGTTGGTTCTGTTGCCATGGCGATCCAGCAGATGAACCAGAGATGAATATTCATCACCCTACTGCTGTTTAAACCGGTTGTCTGCTTTTTGTAATAACCTCCATTACCTGAGCGCAGGTGTTTCACCTGAAGTCTCCAAACTGTTACAGATGTAATCAGACCAAAACAAGTCTTCATCCCAAACTCGACCTCGACCTGGAACTCGCCACCGCCACGACAAACAACCAAATATTAAAACTAGTGATGTCACTGAACAGAGATGCTGTTTTTTAACCTCCTCATATAAGCTGTTTATTTAAAATTAAATCCACACATTGCTGTATGTAAATACTCCAAATACTACGTGAATACTTTTATATTCATATCAGGTCATTTCAAGCTGTTCTTATTTACATATTTGCTTTCTTACAGTTTAACTGAAAATGTAATTTAATCTCTGAATCTTGAAAGTTTATGAAAAAGTTCATCAAAATCTGAATGTTAAAGGTTCGTGTTGATCAGAGTTTCTGATCATACTGAGAACATCCGTTAGTCACCATGTTTTACAGAGTCAAATAACCACAGAACATTTTGTTTCTGGATAATCTGGAACAGTATTTAAATTGGATTATTACATTAGATTGACTCAGAGATTCGGCCATGTCAAATTTCTGTAATCTGGATTATAACATGTTGATTAAAAGTATCTGCCACCCAGTGTTTACGGGTCTGAGTTATTTAATGATGAAGATTCTCGTACGTTCGATTTGTCTGTGTTTTGAACAGGAAACTTTAAATCAAGGAGTTTTAGTATTAAACATTTTTCTCTGGGTTTTAGATTCATCTACAGGGATTATTACATTTTATTATTACATATTGTGATTTTGGACGCAGACTGACTCTCATGTTCTGTATCTGACGACCAGACAGGAAGAGAACCGAGTGAAACACCAACAGCACCAGAGGAGCAGGTCCTTAAACTTCTGATTTCCATATTGATCTGGGCCACTCTGAGGCAGAACTAGGTGACCCAGTTAGAGCGGATCACAGGGAGAAGGGGGGCCCGAATCCCTCCAGACACGAGCCTCCAGCTGGGCCTTCCCTCTGTGAGACACAACAAACTCCACACAGCTGATCAGAAAATATCCTGAAAGAAAAGGGGACAGAATCACAGTGAGGCTCAGAGTTTTCATGATGGAGGAGTTCTAACTGCCTCCATGTTTGTTTTATAAAAGATCCTCACCAGGTCTGTTTATACAACGTGACAGATATTAACTGTAGACGGAGTCGATAACGGTGCTCCGCTGCTCTGGAGCTGCAAGTGAGTATTAACACGGTGAACTACTGCCCATCAGTCTGGGAAAGGTCAAAGGTCACTTCTAAAATTCAGTCAGTCATCTGAATTGATCCATCTTTTCATCAGTAGACGCTCCAGCGGGTTCATCCAGAGGTCAAGCTTCGGTCAGCAGGTTAAAGGTTAAAGTTCATGGCAGGAAATCAGAAAACAACCAGCTTCAGTTTAGAAAGTTTCATCTGAACCACAAAACGGCTGCAAAGATGTCCTCTGAATGCACGAGACTAAAGTACCCACAATGCACTGCAGCACATGGGTTTACAAAGCTCTGTGAACTGAAACAATGTGATACTTCTGCAGCCTGATCAATCAATAATCTGCACTGATCACGTGCCCGTCCACAATCATACAGGAAACTCTAAACACACGTCTGCAGTTTTTACATCAGGAAGCTTTCAGCTCGTCTTAGCAGCAAACTAAAGCTCAGTGAGGGGACGAGTCCCATCTGTCAGTTTGTTTCAGAAAACCTCTGAGTTGACCTTTCTGAGCCTGCGGCGTCTGAGAGGATGACATTTTACATCTCTTCATTAAAACAACACAGACATGAAAAGACACTAGAAAAGGGTTTCATCTGCTTGAACCTCAGACTTATCAAAAAATACAATACAAAAACATACAATATTTAAATTACCCAATTTAAATTTGATGTTGTGACGATGAGAAACCTGCTTTGAACTATAAATTCTCAGGTCTAAGAGTTTCTCCTCTTCAGCTGCTGTGAAAACAAACTTCATGTGATGTGAAGACAAATGTGAGAGGAACAAACAGCCAACGGTTGCCATCATGACCTTCATGATTGTGTTTGTGAACTCAGGATAATAATAATAATAATAATAATAAACTTTATTTATATAGCACCTTTCACAGATAAAAATCACAAAGTGCTTCACAATTGATTCAATAAAAACTCAGGAGGCGTGGCCTTTCTGTCTGAGCTCGGGAGGCGTGGCCTTTCTGTCTGAGCTCGGGAAGCGTGGCCTTTCTGTCTGCGCTCGGGAGGCGTGGCCTTTCTGTCTGAGCTCGGGAGGCGTGGCCTTTCTGTCTGAGCTCGGGAAGCGTGGCCTTTCTGTCTGCGCTCGGGAGGCGTGGCCTTTCTGTCTGAGCTCGGGAGGCGTGGCCTCTCTGCCTGAGCAGAGGGTCAGAATCCACTACAACAGCTGCACATCAACTCCCAAAACACAAACCTCTCAGGTGAGCTGCTGACGCAACATCACGCCAAGTAAACGCATCAAATTCTGAACACGCAAACCAACTGGTTCCATCTGACCCCCCACCCCCTCCAACGTCTCATTGTCTTTGAATGAGAAGGTGTGTCCAAACTTTTGGTCTGTACTGTACGTTTTCTTTGCAGTGAAAATAACAATCTCCAACTAAAGGGTCCATGTTCAAAAGAACTGAAGGAACAAATCCAGCAGGCCCGGCAGGGTCAACAGAACCAGTAGAACCAACAGGACCCGGAGGTCCAGCAGGATAATTTAATGAAGAGATGTAAAACGTGATCCTCTCAGATGCCTCACGATCAATAAGACCAGCAGGACTAGAAGGATCAACATGACCAGCTGGTCCAGGAAGATCAACAGGTCCAACATGTTTCACTAAACCACGGGGTCTTAAAGAACGACAGAACCAGAACCAAATCAGATCCACAGAAACAAAACGGTTCCAGCAGCTGAGATGTTAAACTCAGTAGATAAATATACAAAAATGTCCTTCATTCAACTTCATGGTTCTTTTTTTACTGATTTTAATCCAGATGTTGTTGACTCATCAAACTATCACCTGCCTCAGGTGTCTCACATCCACCAGCAGAACTACACAAACTTTAGTTTAATAACAAAATACAATAAAATCTCTAGTAAAAAAAAATGTGAACGTGATTTATGTTTCGATTGACGGTTTAGAAAGTTCAACAATCTCTAGACAGGTTTGTTTGTTTACTTCTGTTTTGTTTACAGAGTGTTCTGATGGTTCTGGCTCGCTCAGTGTTCAGATTGATGACAAAGCTTGAAACAAACCTGATTTGTTTGTTTGATCACGGTGGAGCTTCGAGTAAGTGGTTTGGCATTAAACTCCACCGTTCAGGGTGAACGAGAGAGAGAGAGAGTCAATAAATATTCATTGATTACAGAATGAATGGTGTGACATTAGAAGTGTGTGTCTGTGTGAGGAACTCGTTCATCCTCCATCATCTGATAAAGAACAGATGAAAAGGAGAGAGGGATGAGTGTCAGCGTGCAGCTGCAGGAGGGAAAGATTCAGCAGATAAATGTTAATGTTGTTAATGTTAAACCAGTACATTAAAAACAGATGTTACCTTTTTATTCTGAAACTCTGAAGTTTAGTCAGAATTTAAACCAACACTAAGTAACTTTTCAACCTTAATGAAATAGTTTCATAACTTCTGTGATTATATGGCGACTTACATCAAGTTGAATGACTCCTCTGTCATGGCTTGAGGGGGTCTGTATCGCTTTCACTCGCACTAAACAACTTTGAGGAGGATGGTGGGAACCCTGCCACACAAAAAACTACGAATGGATAGGCTGCTTTTCGGCATACGTCACTTCCCCTTTCCCCATTCGTCATAAACACGGAACTCGATGCGACCTGTTACGCGCAACTGCAGCTAACATGGCAGAAGCCCCGAAAAAACGAAAAGTTTTGTCTGAGGAGACAAAAAAATGAAAAAGGGAGAGTAACCGGACAAAAGGACAGTCAACATAGGCCCGGCTTTCACTCGCTGGCGTGAGCTCAAAGGGGGGGGTTGCGGTACCAAACAGAAATTAGACGTTTCTTATTATCAACATCATCATAAAACACTGTTTAGCTACAATTAGATACATTACCTCGTCGCTATCCATCATTCACTCAGCCACTGGAAACCGAAATGTAATGTAGTTCATCAATCCAACTGATGGAGGACGGGGTATCTGGATTTTACGACGCTACGCACTGGTGCTCATGGGAAATGCAGGCTTCGTTCACGTAAAATAATACCGCTTTTGTCCAGTGGCGCCGCCAAAATAAACCTAAACTGAAAGTTCCTAAGTATTGCTTTAAAGCAGAACTAAGTAAGTTTTTTCACCTCAATAAATGTTTTCTAGAGTCCCTGTGGGGGTAAACTAGGACTTGGCGGGGTGATTCGTGGGTCCCTCCCCTCCCTCCGGGGTCTGTGTCCTGAAAGCAGCACTTGCAACTTTCAGTGGATCGGACCCGACTAATCTCGCGAGAACAAACCTGCTTTACGGCACTCACACTCACGTACATAAATACAAGCATGAAGCCCTTGCCGTTGTTAGCAACGCCACCCTTAGGAGCGCAAAGATGACAATAATACTCACCTGTCAAGACATTTTCTTGGTTTTGTTTTTCTTTCTTCTTGCAAAAGCATTCTCTGCGCGTTGTTGTTGGGGGGGCGGCGGCGGTTGGAGGGGGTGAGGGGGGGGTCTGCGGCGGCGGCGGGGGAACGTTACGACAGTGAGCTTTCACAGGGGACCAGTAGGGGGAGAGCGAGAGCAAAACTTACTTAGTTCTGCTTTAAATATCTAAATCAAAATCAAGGAAACAAGACGAGATGTTCAGCTTAATTTTTCTATTTTCTTCCAGTTCTGTTTTTTCTTCTTCTGCTTTTTAAACTTTAAATTATTCAAATAATAAAACACCCTGCTTCCTTCATTTGGAGTCAGAAAAAGAAAAATATTTTTTTAAAAATCCTGTTTCTTATCAGTTCACCTCTGTCCTCCAAATTATCTTCTTTTTCTTCTGTTCTTACAAACAAGCAAATTTATTTCTCAAATAATATTTAAGTGCTAAACTTTATTAAAGTTGCTGTAAAAATCAAGTAAGACAAATTTTAATGTTTTACAAATAACAAGACTAACAGCAAACAGTGGTGGCATTTTGTCTATGAGGTATTTATAAAAGCAAATAAACCTAAAACTCAAACAGGAAACACAAACAAATAGAATTTAAAAAGTTTCTTCTCAGAGAAAAAAGTAACAGAGTTAGAAAAATAAATCAAAATAAAAAAAAATTCAGCTTGCTTCTGTCTAAAAATGGTACAAGCTGTTTTTTTCTTTAACTTGAAATAAACTACAGTAGCCCAGAAGGGACAGAACATGCAACACCAAAACAACTATAATCTAATCTCATAGAAATGTACAAATAATTCGATTTTGCTGCAGCTGGAGGCAGATTTCAGTCAATCAGACACGAGGGACACGAAGTCGCTGTGAGACTCAAAGTGTTTTATTTAAAGATTCTATCAGGCACAATAGTCATGTTTCTTCTGAAAACACGGGTGAAGCAGCTACCTGGATCACATGGTACAGTGCAGAGGTTCAGTAACAACCAAACAAATTTCATACAAAGAAACAATCTGATCAACCTAAACAGTCAAATCAACAAGAAGAGAGAAACAGGAAACCGGGTTCTGACAGATCCGATGTTTAATGTTCATCTAACATCAGATTCTAATTTACAGTTAATACAAACAACACAGCAAAATGAAACAAAGCAAAGACAGTGTTGAGTTGCTACTGCAGGTTACAGATCAGATTATGGCTTTAAATCGGACTTTCTAAAAACGTCAGACAGAAAGAAGCTCGGGAAGTTTGATCAACGTTCACTCAGCTGCTACGGTGGAGCTACATCTGCTCTGGGTGGACGAAACATAAATTCAAAGTTTAGTGACTTTAAACAGAAAATAAATGCAAAAGTCTTAAAGTTTCACTTGCTTTAATTTGTTATTTCACTGTTTTAATCTAAAACAACGAAAGAATAAAATCCATAAGAATGAAAAACAAATTGATTATCAGCTTCCTGTTGAAGTCGCTCAGCTCAAACTATCTGATGAAGCTGGATTTTAAACAGCTGGAGTTCAGGTCTCAGGTGAGACGTCTCATCACACGCTGTGTGGTGATTAATACATCGTCTCACTTCTGTCAAGATCAGCAACAAAAAGGGAAGTCAGAGAGGAAGACAGGCAGAGAAACAGATGGAGGAAGAGGAGGAGGATGAAGAGCTGATTTTAGGCACCAGCAGTGTTGGAATGAAGCTACATCAGCTGGACTCACTGAAGCTGCTCAGGATTCACTTCTTCATCACATTTAAAGGTGATGATGATCTCAACCAGACTCTCCTGTCGTTCCAAACTTCTCCATAAAGAGGTCAAAGGTTGTGAACCTCATCACAATTTGATATAATTCAGAACAAATCACTTAAAATGAAGATTTCAATATGAATTCTAAAAGTAAACAACAAGAATCAAATTAAATAAAAAGGTTCTCAGTCGTTGAAGTACCACCGAGTTCAAACACGTAATATTCACATTCTTCAGTTACAACAAACACGTCGAAGCTGTGAGAAGATCAACAACCTGCTGCCTCATTCAGATGAAACAGAACATTTAAACGGGTCAAAGACCAGAACGTTCTCCAAACCAACAGGGTAAAAGCAACAGCTGGCATCACTCAGTCTGGACCCAGTTTCTATTAAAACACCCAAATATTTACTAAAGTTTATCTGACACAAACTGAAGGCATAAAAATATCAGCTCAGTTTCTTCAGGTTTACGGGGCGGAACACATCTGAAAGCAGAACTTTACAGAACCGGAGATCACAGGCTGCAGTGGAGACGTTCTGTCCCTCCAGTTAGATCAAAGACCGTCTCTTCAAAACACGCTCCAGATTTCCTCATTACTAGTAAAGTTTCACCTTAATGTTTACTGAGCTACAACTTCCTCACTCCATCATCATCATCATCATCATCATCTTCGTCTCATCAGCTGATGCTCTCTGGTTCTGTTACCTGAATGTTTATGTTGCTTAAATCTTTGAATTTAAAGTTGGACATGAAGGTGAAGCTCCTCCCACAGACCAGAAACACGCATGTAGATTAACTGATGACTCTAAGTGGCTGCAGCTGTGTGTGTGTGTTCTTGTTTTTCTACCCTACTGAGGACCAGTTATGAGATATTCACTATCCTTCTGGGGTCCGAGGGTTCTTGTGGGGACCGAAGCCTGGTCCCCATGAGGGGGACTCCCCTTTTTAGGGTTAGGGGTTAGGTTTATAGGTATGGTGTGAATAGAGTTTTAGTTAGTCTTAGGGTTAGTTATAGATCAGTAATGGTTAAGGTTAGTAAAAGGGTTTGGGTTAGGTATAAATCTAGTTACTAAACTCAATGGAAGTCAATGGACGGTCCCCATAAGGATAACAAAACACACTTGTGTGTGTGTGTGGTTTTCTCTCTCTTTGTGACCCTGTGATGGTCCGACGACCTGTCCAGGTGTTGCCCCGTCTATCGTCCAGTGACCACTGCAGACTCCAGCTCTCTGTGACCCTGAACAGAAGCTGGACAGATGAACTCGGTAACATCTGCAGTGAAACACGTCCCTCCACATCACTGAGGAGGTCTGGAGTCCCACAAGCCACAAGAACCACTGACGGGCCCTCGAGTGAGTCCACAGCATGTTGGAGAATGTAAATAATAAACCATGTTCAATTAGTTCATTTCACCAGTGATTATTGGAGTCAGTCTACTTCCTGTTTGTCACTTCCTCCTTTCTTTTCTTAGGTTTGTTCTGATGTTCAGGAGAAGCTGTTCGCCTTCAGAACCGTTTCTAAATGACGACGGGATTCAGACCTGAGAAACCCTAAAAACACAGACCTGCTACAGCTGTTGCATCACGGTCTAACAGGTCATAACAATCCTGTAAAAACTGCAACAAATGTTCAAAATAAAAGACTTCAGGATTTTCATCTTAAACACACAGAGGTAAAGAAAATCATGAATAAGATGATTCTAGTTTTAGTGTTCTGAATCTGTAATGAAGCTTATTCAGGGATCAGAATGAAAGTGCTGCAGTAAATCATTTATCTTGTCATACATCACACAACATCGATAACCACAGAGTCCATCCTGAAGCAGACCTCAGAACTTTGGATCTGGGTTTGGAAACATTTTTGGCTACTGGGGCTCAGAAAGAACTACATTTACAGAAGAGCTACAGAGAAGAGCATCAACATCAACATGTTGAAATTAGTCATTTTATCTGTCGCTACATGAACATTTGGTCCGTCACTGACTTCCTTCTAACTTTTACAGGATCTTATTTCACACTAAAGTTACAAAAGTTCCAACAGAATATATTCTGGTGAATAAATCCAAACTAAAACAGATTCCTAAATGAACATGAAACTGGATGTTACAGGTTGTTTTCTCCAGCTAATATGATGAAGCTCCTGATAAGCAGTAAACTAACTGGTTAAATAATCAACAGATGGTTTTATGTGAACTGGAATCTTTGGGTTTTTAGATTCAAACTAGAAAACTGCTACAAGTTTTTTTCTGACTGTTTTAAAGACCAAATAGTACTAAAAACAACAATCTGTCACTGATAGTGATGAAAATTACCCATCAAACATCTGGTCCTTACCTTACAGCAGGGGTGGGCAACTCCAGGCCTCGAGGGCCACTATCCTGCACATTTTAGATGTTCCCCTGTTTCACCACACCTGATTCAAATCTGCAACCTCTGCAAGTTCTATAGAAGCCTGTTAACGACCTGTTCATCTGCAGCAGGTGTGGTGAAACAGGGGAACATCTAAAATGTGCAGGATAGTGGCCCTCGAGGCCTGGAGTTGCCCACCCCTGCCTTACAGGCTCCTCCCCCTCCCTCTCTGCTGTGCTTCAGCTCTGCATCTAAAACCCGCCCCATTCAGAGGTCACTGGCTTGTGAACACAAACCAGTAACCATAGCAACTACAGATTTGATTTACACCACGTGTTCAGACCAAAACCAAAACAAATTTTTCTTCAAGGTCAATTTCAGCAAAACTAAACTCTGACATCATCGCTGACATCATCGCGTCCACCTGCAGGATCAGATCAGGTTCAGTAGACTCACCAATTCCAAATATCTGACAGGTTTGTCTTTCATACGTGAGTTTTACGCTCTGAGATGAATCTTTGTTCTGATTGGATAATTCGATACAGAGTCACACCATGTGGTTTCCAGTTTCTGCACTTCTGTTTGATTTTGGTCTGAAAACAACATTCAGGTGCTGATTGGTTGATTGATTAGTGCAAAATTAATTGGTTATAAATCTTGACAAAGTAAAGATTTCATTAGAGCTTTAGTGGGACACGAAATTAATTATTATACTGTTCAATGTTAACTGGATCAAAGCGGGCTTAGCCACCAGAACCGGGACTAATAACCAGCCCTTCGTGAAATACTCTAAGGATTCAGTTCGGTATCATCCCAGAGGCCCTCAGATGGAGTCAGGAAGGAAAACAGGAAGTTTGCCTACAGAATTTCCACAGGGTGGATTCACCCTCCTCTTCACTTTATCTTCATCCTGCTGGAGATCTACAGCTCCAGACGGTCGGTGATAGACGGCTACGTCCACGTCAGGATCCGCAGTGAGTCCATGTTCTGGTTTCATTCTGTCTTAATGTTCCCGATCACGTCGCCGCACCGGTACAGCAAACAGCGGCAGGGTCCTTGATGGAGACGACAGCTCGGGGTCAGAGTTCGTCGTCATGGGGTCGTCGGCCTTGTTGTCACGGCGATCTGAGGGTGTGACGGGCAGGTCCTGACACACCTCGTAGGAACATTTTCTCTTCTGGAGAGCTTCGGCTCTGACTGCCAGAGAGCGGGCGCATACTGTCAAGAGCACAATGAGCGTGCCCAGAAGCAGAGACACCATTGGCCAGAGGATGCAGTGCAGCAGGACACTGGTGTCATGTGACTGTTGCCACAACACGTCCTCCGGCCTTTAAAGATCACACAAGAACACACAAACAATAAAACTCAAGCTGTTGATTAATAACTTAACACCAATCACTTCATAACTTCTTTATTATTGATCATTTTACTAGAAACGCCATACTTCAGGCCTATATTTCAAAATAAAAGCCAAAGATAAATTAAACAGGCTTTCCATCTAACACAATAATCAGTCGTAGTAGCAGGAAAAAAAAATTGACGTCAACAAATGAACAAAAACATAACTAAAAAAAAACAAAAGACAAAGTGACATTCAGATCACAGATTTTTAAATAATTATTGTGAGGAAGATTTAGGTCTTTGAAAGCTGTCTGGATCATTCAGGACTCCATTTGTTTTCATATAAATCAACAACAACAAGATGAACATTTTACACGTTCCTCAGATACATAAAAAGATTCAATCAGCTGCTCGTAGGGGAGAACATCATGATCAGTTTCATTTTTAAATGATATGATAGAAGCATGTAATGTGCTGAAATTACAAGGCAGCATCATTAAAAGCAGCATGTCTCTGCTCACTGGTTACTATGGTAACGAGTCATGCGCCTGTGAAAAGGTCAGTGGTGTTAAAACTCATTTTATCAGGTTTCGTTTTCAGATTCTCCTAAAAGAAACTAAAAACCACTTTTCTCACCGTGGATTGTGTATCTACAGTGGGTTCATCTCTGAGATGGAGGGTCAGGACTTCTGTAGGCTGCTATCGTATCAGATCATGAGCTGCACCATGTGCTTTATATTATGTTTTATCATGTGACGGCATCATTTGACTTTTATTTGTCTCTATTTCCTCCTCTCAACAAAATAAGCTGAATAAATCAACTTTTTCTGACGTTCCACGAGTGAGAGTTTCATTTTACGACTCAGACACCAGAAACTTTTGGAAAACTCTGAAAAATCCAGAGACAAAGTGTTTTTCCTTGAATGTGAAAGTAAAATGTGTTCCAGTTTTTGGTATAAATGACTGCTGGCGTGAAGCATCGATGAGCCCCACTGGGCCTCGTTATGAAGCAGAGATTCCTCACTGCGGTGCGGAGATAAAAATAAAAGTAGCCAAGGTCACAGGTAAGCATTGTGAGAGTAACAAGAGGATTAAAGCTGACACACTAAAGCTGCTCCTGCCTCATCAGTTTTTGGTCAAAGCACAAGTTCTAATTCATATTCGATCAGGACAAGAAAAACCCTCTGTCATTAAGCTGCTTTTAAAAAAATGTATTTTCTTTTTTTTTATTTATAAAACTGGAGACGACATGTAAAGAACAATAAAACTGATAGAACCAAGAAATTAAAAACACCAAAACCATCTAGAACAAAGTTCAGGAACTACACCCTGATGGACACCACAGTCAGAACCGTTTACTGCTAAACCTGATGAAATACAACATCTAAAAACAAACTCAGGTTCTGCAGGTTCTGATCAGTGGGCTGAAACCCATCAGGGATTAGAACCTGACGCTCCGTCTCAGTTTAATCTGAATTTAGGCTTTTTTCCTGATGCGTTCTGTAAACGATCGACACCTGTTGTGTAGTAACAGATGTAGTTTTTACTTAGAGGTTACAGAACCAAACAGACTAATAAAACAGGCTCTTATGGATCATTCTGTGTTAAAAATTATTTTTAATTTTCATCATCAGATCAAATTAACAGAATAACATCTAGAGAATTATCACGTTAATCCAGTGATGTGTTTGTTAATCTGTCAGTAGATTACAAACAGAAGCTAAAATCAGATAATCCTGTTTCTAAGGGCCTTTAACAGCTTTCATCTCCTTCTGTTGTTCTGCAGGTTTCTGAACTTGTTGATATGATGAAGTTAAAACACCGACTGACAGATGAGGATCAGAGCCTGGATGAAAATCACTAAATGGACTCTAAACATCCTCCAGAGAACCAGAACATAAACCTGTTTCTGTTTGTTAAGGATCAGCTTGATCAGATCTAAGAGACATTAAATTGAGGTCAAAGGGTTTTTGTTCTGTCAAATCGTCTGTCTGTGAAGGCGGACGGCTGCACCTTAGTGAGGTCAGATCAAAGTGTTACATTTCACAGCGTAACGCGTCCTTCTACTTCCTGTTTACCTGTATCACACCTTAAACCAGACCAGTGTGTTTGTGTCTCACCTCCTCTGCTGGTTGAAGAAGCATGTGAAGGACTGGCTGTTGACCCCTCTGGTGAAGTTCTCCTCCCACTTCAGAACGTGGTCTATGTTCTTCTGGTTGTCCCTCTCACAGGGGGGGACGTACGAACACTGAGAGACACAAAGGACAAAATGTTTAACATCTGTCTGATTATATTAAACACTTAGATCAGATAAAACCACCGTTTCTGTGAGTGAGCGCTTCGTCTTGTTCATCACAAAGTGGCACCGATCACCCAGCAGGAGGCGCTGTAACAAGGTCAAAACCAGTTGAAAAGTTGCATCCTGATTGGCTCAAATGGGGTCTCGTCTTCCTCTTCAGCCACCAAGCACACCTTCTCAATCATACATTTCATAGCAGGAGGCTGATTGGCGCCTGGCTGGAGGACAGAGCAGTTGCTATGACGATGGTGTGATTGGTACAGAGAAGAGGAAGAGATCAGGAGGAAATCAGTTCAGTCACCGGAGGAGCTGAACTTTGATTCTGTACAGTTTATTAAGACACTCTGAAGGTCTCTGAAGGTCCCACCAGCATCTCAGACCGGTTCAGTTCTGGACAGCTGCTGTGTTAGGATCATTGTTCCAGTTCATGTCCAAGAATCAGTTGTTGGACAGATGGACTCACATCTGACTTTATACATTGTGTACAGAGGTCAGAGGTCAACTCAATGACCAGTACTACATACTTTAAATCTTCAATCTTCTTTATCTCTTGTCCCTGTAGCCTCACTGTCCCACTTATGTCCCTCACCTCACTGTCCCACTTATGTCCCTCTCATAACACATGGACTCTGTCTTGCTGCAGCAAACCATCATCCCTCTTCTTTCTAGTGCACTTCCACCTTACAGCTGTCACACATGTCCTGCAGAACCATGGGAACTCTAACATATGTCCTCATACAGTTTCTCTCTCGGTACCGTCGGATGCTTCTACATCTACAAAGACCCAATGAAGCTCCTCTGGTTTTCTCTGTACTTCTTCATCAATATTCTCAAAGCAAATACGACATCTGTAGTACATCTGTAGTACTCTTTCATGAAGCCATACTGCTGCTCACAGATACTCACTTCTGTCCTTAGTCTACTTTCTAGGACTCTTTCCTGCAGCTTCATTGTGACACATCAACTTTATTCCTCTGTAGTTTCTACAACTCTGCTCGTCTCTCTTGTTCTTAAAGATCAACACCGTCCCACTTCACCTCCATTCCTCAGGAACCCTCTCACTCTCTAACATGTTAAATAACAGTCAAAAACTGTAGTCCCACCTCTCCCAAACACTTCCATACCTGCACAGGTGTATCATCAGGACCAGCTACCTTTCCACTCTTCATCCTCCTCACTGTCCTCCTAACTTCATCTTTACTAATCTTTGTTACTTCATGGTCCACAATGATCATGTCTTCTACTCTTTGTTCTCTTTCATGTTCCTCTAACATCAACTCAACGTCTTTCAATCTTCTGATCAGACGTCCACTTCCTGTCAACATGTTTCCATCTTTATTCTTCACCACCCTGATCTGCTGTCCAACCTGGACAGATCAGTCTCTCCTTCCTTACTGTCCAACCTGAACAGATCAGTCTCTCCTTCCTTACTGTCCAACCTGGTATATAAGTCATCATACACCCTTTGTTTGGCCTTTACCACCTTTACCTTATGTTGCATTTCCTTGTACTCCTGTCTACTGTCTTCTGTCCCCTCAGTGTCCTATGTCTTCTTAGCTAACACTTTCTCTGAATACACTCCTGAACTTCCTCCTTCCACCAAGTCTCCTTGTTTACTTTCCTCCTAGATGACACATGAAGGACTCTCCTTCTCGTCTCTCTGATCGCTATAGTTGTCCAGTCATCTGGAAGCACCTCCTGTCCACCCAGAGTCTGTCTCAACTCCTCCCTGAAAGACACACAACACTCTTCCTTTTTCAGTTTCTACAACTTCCTCCTCTGCTCTGCCTTCATCCTCTTCACCACCAGGATCATCCTACACACCACCATCCTCTGCTGCCTGGTTTCACTCTCACCTACTACTGCTGTACAGTCATTAATCTCCTTCAGATTACATCTTCTACACAAGTCAACCTGTGACACATCTTACCTCCTTCCTACCTCCACTCTTATAAATGACTCTAAATTCCTGCCTCTTCTGAAAGAAAGTCTTCACTACAGCCATGTCCATCCTTTTAACAAAGTGTCCCACCATCTGTCCTTCTGCATTCCTGTCCTGGATATCAAACCTTCCATCACTTCCTCGTCTGTTACCTGCACCAACATGTCCATTGAAGTCTGTTCCAATCACTTCTCTCTCACCTCTGGAGATACTCTGCATCACTTCAACTAACTCACTCCAGAATGTCTCCTTCTCTTCTAACTCACACCTTCAGTTTCCAGCTTTAGACTCGTCACTGAAAATCTTTTCACCTCCAAAACATTTTTAACAAACTTCTCTTTTAAAGAGGCCATTTCATACACATTTCAGGACTTTGTGGTTATTTCTTAAGTATTAACCAGTAATATGAAACATTTTATATCTAAAAAAACATCAGGAAACACTGATTAACAGACCTTTCAATCTGTCTGCATTAAAATTCGGGTGGTTCCGGCTCATTCCGTCAGCCTGCTTCGTGAGCAGCTCGTTCATATTCATTATTTGAATTTGCTTAACTCTGAATGGCTAAAAAAACTAGCCTATGAGAGCAAGGTATACTGTTTCCTGCCCCGTGCGCATGGCAACACCAGACGTCATGTCTTTCTGTTTGCTGGGGTTTCAACTGCGTGAGCTGATGAATACTAATGAACAAAGGAGTTGTGATGAAACAGATACAGGCCGTTCGGACTCAGGAGAACTCGGGTGTTATCACCACCTGCGTAGTTTGAGAGATTAAAACTGAAAGAGAAGTTGTTGACCTGTTTTCACACCCACTATGAAGGTAAGAACACCTGTGGAGCTAAAATATTCAACAGAAACCTCAGAAAAACGTTTTTAATGGAAGGGTCTCTTTAAGATAATTACTACTCCATTCCTCTTCCTATCAGCACCATGATAGAACATCTTAAATCCTTCTCCTAGACTCCTGGTCTTGATACCTGTCCATCTGGTCTCTTGGACACACAGTATATCCAACTTCCTCCTCTACATCATGTCAACCAACTCTTTAGCTTTTCCTGTCATAGTCCCTACATTCAAAGTCCTGACTTTCAGTCGCAGACTTTCCTTTTCTCTGTCTACAAACACACCTTCCTCCTTTCTTCCTTCTTTGGCCCACAGTAGTCCAGTTTCCATCAGCACCCTGCAGGTTAACAGCACTGATGGTTGTTGTTGACCCGGGCCTCAAACAAGCTGATACGGAAATCAGATTTGTGACTTGTATCATTTTTCATTTCTAAGTTTTATATCTGAGGCCTTTCCTGACACAAACCCTCTGCATTTATCCTGGCTTGAGACTAGTGTAAGGAAGACACTGGCTTGTTCCATATTCCACCTTTAAATGGTTGTTTTCATGTCTCTGTGGCTACAGAGTTCAGAGGCAGTGTTCCACAGTTTATATTCAGAGGACCCAAGCAACTCAGAAAGGAATTTATAGCCTGAAAAATTGATTATTGATGGTAAATATCAATAATATCCACTTAAACCAGATACATTATACAAAAACTTTGAACAATAACAGATTTAATAAGGAAGGGTTTTCCATCCAGTTTAATTCTGTGAGAAACAAAAGAGGTTTCCAAAATAAAAGAATGTTGTATTCAAAGTATAATTGAACCAACTTTAAGAAGATTGATAAAAAGGTCAAATTTACTAAAAAACATGAAATTTGACCAACCATACACCAAATATAATTCTCTTCACAATTAAAGTATTTTCATCATTAAAATAAGTGTACTATGTGTTTCCCCATTTATTATAACAAAGTGTTTGTGTCAAATGATAAATTGTTTCAATAGCTAAAACTGGTAACATGACCTCTGATATTGTGTAGAATAACAAAAAGGATCCAAGAACACCACCTTGAGCAACACCATAAGAACTGACAATGAGATAATAACTAGATATGTGCTTCTTTCTTCTGCGTGTTAATGTAACAGTTGAAAACACACAACAAACACCTTTTTATCATTCAGCAAAAGACACTGATAGAATCACAAGCCTTTCATTATTTCTCTTCAGTTGAACCACAGTAGTTTTAAAAGCAGCTGAGAGACTTATCAACAGAGAATCCATCACTGTGTGAAGCTGTAATAAAATAATTACATGTCTGAAAGACTTCCTCTTGGATGGTTGAGGCATTCAAATGTCATGTTGATCCTCAGATAAAGCTTTGTGTGAACAAAAAGATCTCAAATAGAACGAGTTTCCAGAACCAACTGGAAGGTTTAAAACCCTTATAAACACTGGAGATGACTTCATTCACCCAACCTGAAGAGACCATGGATCGAAGCACCTCTGTATGAAAGTTGTCATTTATTATCTGTGGGAACCAAAACTCAGTCAGCTGGAAACATCTGGAGCAAAAAACTATAGCAGAAAGATCAGTCATGTCTCCAAATACAAGTTCATTGCTGCTGATTTAAAAGGATGATGTGATCGAAGTGACACTGTGGGTTCCAAAGTGTCGCTTGCCTGCTCCCAATGATCACATCTCCTTTGTTTATCTGTCTGACTGAACGCCGCCGGCTCTCCTACTGAGCCATCAGCAGCCAATCAGACGTGCATCACCCTGTGACATCAGCGGTGGGCTGCCTTGCCAGATGATTGTGGTTGCCATGCCAACAGGCTGAGGTTACAGTCACACATGAGTGGGTTCGCGTGTGTCGATCCGTAATAACAGGCTAAATGAGATCAATGAGGAGGTGTGTGTGGCTGCTGTTCACATGGTGAACAAACACACACAATGATCAGGATATAGCATCTGCATGAAAACACTCATTTAAATTCGGCTCTCGGGTACTGCCGTCACTTCAGTCTTCATGTTCAAACCAAACACCCAGTCATACCATTTAGGACTCACTTATCAATAAATCTGCTTTCAGAATAAAAGCCTTTTACTTATTTTGTATTATTAGTTAGTTTTACGGACAGTGTTTTCAGCAATTTCACTTAACTTTTAAACACATTTACTATCAAAATGTTCAGAAAAAAACTTTAAAACTTCAAGTTATTCAAACAATGTTTAAGTTAAAAACAGAATGTTCCATACTGTTTTCAGATGTTTCACATCAGTCTGAATTCAGAGAAACTATCTGGAAAGACTAAATCAGAAGGAATATGACCTGCCACTTCCAGAAGGTCATCAGGGGATGGTGAAAAATCTTTGTTTTGTTTCACAATATTAAGAAACACCAGATTCATTTATAAGGTCTGTAAGTGTGAGATATGAATAATATAAAAGTTAGTGTCAGTAATCAACATGTCAGTAATCAACATGTCAGTAGATCAACATGTCAGTAATCAACATGTCAGTGATCAACATGTCAGTAATCAACATGTCAGTGATCAACATGTCAGTAATCAACATGTCAGTAGATCAACATGTCAGTAATCAACATGTCAGTAGATTAACATGTCAGTGATCAACATGTCAGTAGATTAACATGTCAGTAATCAACATGTCAGTAGATCAACATGTCAGTGATCAACCTGTCAGTAATCAACATGTCAGTAGATTAACATGTCAGTAATCAACATGTCAGTAGATTAACATGTCAGTGATCAACATGTCAGTAGATTAACATGTCAGTAATCAACATGTCAGTAGATTAACATGTCAGTAATCAACATGTCAGTGATCAACATGTCAGTAGATCAACATGTCAGTAATCAACATGTCAGTAGATTAACATGTCAGTGATCAACATGTCAGTAGATTAACATGTCAGTAATCAACATGTCAGTAGATCAACATGTCAGTGATCAACCTGTCAGTAATCAACATGTCAGTAATCAACATGTCAGTAGATCAACATGTCAGTGATCAACATGTCAGTAGATCAACATGTCAGTGGATCAACATGTCAGTGATCAACATGTCAGTACATTAACATGTCAGTGATCAACATGTCAGTAGATCAACATGTCAGTAAATCAACATGTCAGTAATCAACATTTCAGTAGATTAACATGTCAGTGATCAACATGTCAGTAGATTAACATGTCAGTAATCAACATGTCAGTAGATCAACATGTCAGTGATCAACATGTCAGTAATCAACATGTCAGTGGATCAACATGTCAGTGATCAACATGTCAGTAATCAACATGTCAGTAGATCAACATGTCAATAATCAACATGTCAGTAGATTAACATGTCAGTAGATCAACATGTCAGTAATCAACATGTCAGTAGATTAACATGTCAGTGATCAACATGTCAGTAATCAACATGTCAGTACATTAACATGTCAGTGATCAACATGTCAGTAGATCAACATGTTAGTGATCAACATGTCAGTGGATCAACATGTCAGTAGATCAACATGTCAGTGGATCAACATGTCAGTAGATCAACATGTCAGTAGATCAACATGTCAGTGATCAACATGTCAGTAGATCAACATGTCAGTGGATCAACATGTCAGTGATCAACATGTCAGTAGATCAACATGTTAGTGATCAACATGTCAGTAGATCAACATGTCAGTTATCAACATGTCAGTAGATTAACATGTCAATAATCAACATGTCAGTAGATTAACATGTCAGTAGATCAACATGTCAGTAATCAACATGTCAGTAGATCAACATGTCAGTGATCAGTGATAGACATGTCAGTGATCAACATGTCAGTAATCAACATGTCAGTAGATTAACATGTCAGTGATCAACATGTTAGTAGATCAACATGTCAGTAGATTAATATGTCAGTAATCAACATGTCAGTAGATTAACATGTCAGTGATCAACATGTCAGTAATCAACATGTCAGTAGATTAACATGTCAGTGATCAACATGTCAGTACATTAACATGTCAGTGATCAACATGTCAGTAGATCAACATGTTAGTGATCAACGTGTCAGTGGATCAACATGTCAGTAATCAACATGTCAGTAGATCAACATGTCAGTGATCAACATGTCAGTAGATTAACATGTCAGTGATCAACATGTCAGTAGATCAACAATGTCAGTAGATCAACATGTCAGTAATCAACATGTCAGTAGATTAACATGTCAGTGATCAACATGTCAGTAGATTAACATGTCAGTAATTAACATGTCAGTAGATCAACATGTCAGTAATTAACATGTCAGTAGATAAACATGTCATAATCAACATGTCAGTAGATTAACATGTCAGTGATCAACATGTCAGTAATCAACATGTCAGTAGATCAACATGTCAGTAATCAACATGTCAGTAGATTAACATGTCAGTGATCAACATGTCAGTAGATTAACATGTCAGTAATCAACATGTCAGTGATCAACATGTCAGTACATTAACATGTCAGTGATCAACATGTCAGTAGATCAACATGTCAGTGATCAACATGTCAGTAGATCAACATGTCAGTGGATCAACATGTCAGTGATCAACATGTTAGTGGATCAACATGTTAGTGATCAACGTGTCAGTGGATCAACGTGTCAGTTGATCAACATGTCAGTGGATCAACATGTCAGTAATCAACATGTCAGTAGATCAACATGTCAGTAGATTAACATGTCAGTAGATCAACATGTCAGTAATCAACATGTCAGTAGATTAACATGTCAGTGATCAACATGTCAGTGATCAACATGTCAGTAGATTAACATGTCAGTAATCAACATGTCAGTAGATCAACATGTCAGTGATCAACATGTCAGTAGATTAACATGTCAGTGATCAACATGTCAGTACATTAACATGTCAGTGATCAACATGTCAGTAGATTAACATGTCAGTAATCAACATGTCAGTAGATCAACATGTCAGTGATCAACATGTCAGTAGATCAACATGTCAGTGGATCAACATGTCAGTGATCAACATGTCAGTAGATCAACATTTCAGTAATCAACATGTCAGTAGATTAACATGTCAGTGATCAACATGTCAGTAGATTAACATGTCAGTAATCAACATGTCAGTAGATTAACATGTCAGTGATCAACATGTCAGTAATCAACATGTCAGTAGATTAACATGTCAGTGATCAACATGTCAGTGATCAACATGTCAGTAGATCAACATGTCAGTAATCAACATGTCAGTAGATTAACATGTCAGTGATCAACATGTCAGTAGATTAACATGTCAGTAATCAACATGTCAGTAGATTAACATGTCAGTGATTAACATGTCAGTAGATCAACATGTCAGTGGATCAACATGTCAGTGATCAACATGTCAGTAGATCAACATGTTAGTGATCAACCTGTCAGTAGATCAACATGTCAGTAATCAACATGTCAGTAGATTAACATGTCAGTAATCAACATGTCAGTAGATTAACATGTCAGTGATCAACATGTCAGTAGATTAACATGTCAGTGGATCAACATGTCAGTGATCAACATGTCAGTAGATCAACATGTTAGTGATCAACCTGTCAGTAGATCAACATGTCAGTAATCAACATGTCAGTAGATCAACATGTCAGTAGATTAACATGTCAATAATCAACATGTCAGTAGATCAACATGTCAGTGATCAACATGTCAGTAATCAACATGTCAGTAGATCAACATGTCAGTAATCAACATGTCAGTAGATTAACATGTCAGTAGATCAACATGTCAGTAATCAACATGTCAGTAGATCAACATGTCAGTGATCAGTGATAGACATGTCAGTGATCAACATGTCAGTAATCAACATGTCAGTAGATTAACATGTCAGTGATCAACATGTCAGTACATTAACATGTCAGTGATCAACATGTCAGTAGATTAACATGTCAGTAATCAACATGTCAGTAGATCAACATGTCAGTAATCAACAAGTCAGTAGATTAACATGTCAGTGATCAACATGTCACTAGATCAACATGTCAGTGATCAACATGTCAGTAGATCAACATGTTAGTGATCAACGTGTCAGTGGATCAACGTGTCAGTGGATCAACATGTCAGTGGATCAACATGTCAGTAATCAACATGTCAGTAGATCAACATGTCAATAATCAACATGTCAGTAGATTAACATGTCAGTAGATCAACATGTCAGTAATCAACATGTCAGTAGATTAACATGTCAGTGATCAACATGTCAGTAATCAACATGTCAGTAGATTAACATGTCAGTGATCAACATGTCAGTACATTAACATGTCAGTGATCAACATGTCAGTAGATCAACATGTTAGTGATCAACGTGTCAGTGGATCAATGTGTCAGTGGATCAACATGTCAGTGGATCAACATGTCAGAAATCAACATGTCAGTAGATCAACATGTCAATAATCAACATGTCAGTAGATTAACATGTCAGTAGATCAACATGTCAGTAATCAACATGTCAGTAGATCAACATGTCAGTAATCAACATGTCAGTAGATTAACATGTCAGTAATCAACATGTCAGTAGATTAACATGTCAGTGGATCAACATGTCAGTAATCAACATGTCAGTAGATTAACATGTCAGTGATCAACATGTCAGTACATTAACATGTCAGTGATCAACATGTCAGTAGATCAACATGTCAGTAATCAACATGTTAGTGGATCAACATGTCAGTAGATCAACATGTCAGTGGATCAACATGTCAGTAGATCAACATGTTAGTGATCAACCTGTCAGTAGATCAACATGTCAGTAATCAACATGTCAGTAGATCAACATGTCAGTAGATCAACATGTCAGTAGATTAATATGTCAGTAGATCAACATGTCAGTAGATCAACATGTAAGTAGATTAACATGTCAGTAGATCAACATGT
The DNA here is from genome assembly GCA_006937955.1 of Pachypanchax playfairii. Taxonomy (NCBI): domain Eukaryota; kingdom Metazoa; phylum Chordata; class Actinopteri; order Cyprinodontiformes; family Aplocheilidae; genus Pachypanchax; species Pachypanchax playfairii. The sequence goes on from SSNP01000065.1 coordinate 418,778, forward strand.
CAGTAGATTAACACGTCAGTAGATCAACATGTCAGTAGATCAACATGTCAGTAGATTAACATGTCAGTAGATCAACATGTCAGTGATCAGTGATAGACATGTCAGTGATCAACATGTCAGTAGATCAACATGTCAGTGGATCAACATGTCAGTAATCAACATGGCAGTAGATTAACATGTCAGTGATCAACATGTCAGTAGATTAACATGTCAGTGGATCAACATGTCAGTAATCAACACATCATTGATCAACATGTCAATAGATCAACATGTCAGTGATCAACATGTCAGTGATCAACATGTCAGTAGATTAACATGTCAGTGATCAACATGTCAGTAGATCAACATGTCAGTGATCAACATGTCAGTACATTAACATGTCAGTGATCAACATGTCAGTAGATCAACATGTTAGTGATCAACCTGTCAGTAGATCAACATGTCAGTAGATCAACATGTCAGTAGATCAACATGTCAGTAGATCAACATGTCAGTAGATCAACATGACAGTAGATTAACATGTCAGTGATCAACATGTCAGTAGATTAACATGTCAGTGGATCAACATGTCAGTAATCAACACATCATTGATCAACATGTCAATAGATCAACATGTCAGTGATCAACATGTCAGTGATCAACATGTCAGTAGATTAACATGTCAGTGATCAACATGTCAGTAGATCAACATGTCAGTGATCAACATGTCAGTACATTAACATGTCAGTGATCAACATGTCAGTAGATCAACATGTTAGTGATCAACGTGTCAGTGGATCAATGTGTCAGTGGATCAACATGTCAGTGGATCAACATGTCAGTAATCAACATGTCAGTAGATTAACATGTCAGTGATCAACATGTCAGTAGATTAACATGTCAGTGGATCAACATGTCAGTAATCAACACATCATTGATCAACATGTCAATAGATCAACATGTCAGTGATCAACATGTCAGTGATCAACATGTCAGTAGATTAACATGTCAGTGATCAACATGTCAGTAGATCAACATGTCAGTGATCAACATGTCAGTAGATCAACATATCAGTGATCAACATGTCAGTGATCACCATGCCAACAGATCAACATGTCAGTAGATCAACATGTCAGTAGATCAACATGTCAGTGGATCAACATGTCAATGATCAACATGTCAGTACATTAACATGTCAGTGATCAACATGTCAGTAGATCAACATGTTAGTGATCAACGTGTCAGTGGATCAACATGTCAGTGGATCAACATGTCAGTAGATCAACATGTCAGTAATCAACATGTCAATAGATCAACATGTCAGTAATCAACATGTCAGTAGATTAACATGTCAGTGATCAACATGTCAGTAGATCAACATGTTAGTGATCAACCTGTCAGTAGATCAACATGTCAGTAATCAACATGTCAGTAGATCAACATATCAGTAGATCAACATGTCAGTAGATTAATATGTCAGTAATCAACATGTCAGTAGATTGACATGTCAGTGATCAACATGTCAGTAATCAACATGTCAGTAGATTAACATGTCAGTGATCAACATGTCAGTAGATCAACATGTCAGTAGATCAACATGTCAGTAGATCAACATGTCAGTAATCAACATGTTAGTGGATCAACATGTCAGTAGATCAACATGTCAGTGGATCAACATGTCAGTAGATCAACATGTTAGTGGATCAACATGTTAGTGATCAACGTGTCAGTGGATCAACGTGTCAGTGGATCAACATGTCAGTGGATCAACATGTCAGTAATCAACATGTCAGTAGATTAACATGTCAGTGAATCAACATGTCAGTGGATCAACATGTCAGTAATCAACATGTCAGTAGATCAACATGTCAGTAATCAACATGTCAGTAGATTAACATGTCAGTGATCAACATGTCAGTAGATTAACATGTCAGTAATCAACATGTCAGCAGATTAACATGTCAGTGATCAACATGACAGTAATCAACATGTCAGTAGATTAACATGTCAGTAATCAACCTGTCAGTGATCAACATGTCAGTAGATCAACATGTCAGTAATCAACATGTCAGTAGATTAACATGTCAGTGATCAACATGTCAGTAGATTAACATGTCAGTAATCAACATGTCAGTGATCAACATGTCAGTAATCAACATGTCAGTGATCAACATGTCAGTAGATCAACATGTCATTGATCAACATGTCAGTAGATCAACATATCAGTGATCAACATGTCAGTGATCACCATGCCAACAGATCAACATGTCAGTGGATCAACATGTCAGTGATCAACATGTCAGTAGATCAACATGTTAGTGATCAACCTGTCAGTAGATCAACATGTCAGTAGATCAACATGTCAGTAGATCAACATGTCAGTAATCAACATGTCAGTAGATCAACATGTCAGTAGATCAACATGTCAGTGATCAGTGATAGACATGTCAGTGATCAACATGTCAGTAGATTAACATGTCAGTAATCAACATGTCAGTAGATCAACATGTCAGTGATCAACCTGTCAGTAATCAACATGTCAGTAGATTAACATGTCAGTAGATCAACATGTCAGTGATCAACATGTCAGTGATCAACATGTCAGTAGATTAACATGTCAGTGATCAACATGTCAGTAGATCAACATGTTAGTGATCAACCTGTCAGTAGATCAACATGTCAGTAATCAACATGTCAGTAGATTAACATGTCAGTGATCAACATGTCAGTAATCAACATGTCAGTAGATTAACATGTCAGTGATCAACATGTCAGTAGATCAACATGTTAGTGATCAACCTGTCAGTAGATCAACATGTCAGTAATCAACATGTTAGTTGATCAAAATGTCAGTAGATCAAAATGTCAGTAGATTAATATGTCAGTAGATCAACATGTCAGTAGATCAACATGTAAGTAGATTAACATGTCAGTAATCAACATGTCAGTAGATCAACATGTTAGTGATCAACGTGTCAGTGGATCAACATGTCAGTGGATCAACATGTCAGTGATTAACAAGTCAGTAGATCAACATGTTAGTGATCAACCTGTCAGTAGATCAACATGTCAGTGATCAACATGTCAGTAGTTCAACATGTCAGTAATCAACATGTCAGTGATCAACATGTCAGTGATCAACATGTCAGTACATTAACATGTCAGTGATTAACATGTCAGTAGATCAACATGTCAGTGATCAACATGTCAGTACATTAACATGTCAGTGATCAACATGTCAGTAGATCAACATGTTAGTGATCAACGTGTCAGTGGATCAACGTGTCAGTGGATCAACATGTCAGTGGATCAACATGTCAGTAATCAACATGTCAGTAGATCAACATGTCAGTAGATTAACAGGTCAGTGATCAACATGTCAGTAGATCAACATATCAGTGATCAACATGTCAGTGATCACCATGCCAACAGATCAACATGTCAGTGGATCAACATGTCAGTGATCAACATGTCAGTAGATTAACATGTCAGTGATCAACATGTCAGTAGATCAACATGTTAGTGATCAACGTGTCAGTGGATCAATGTGTCAGTGGATCAACATGTCAGTAGATCAACATGTCAGTGATCAACATGTCAGTGATCAACATGTCAGTAGATCAACATGTCAGTGGATCAACATGTCAGTAATCAACATGTCAGTAGATTAACATGTCAGTAATCAACATGTCAGTAGATTAACATGTCAGTAGATCAACATGTCAGTAATCAACATGTCAGTAGATCAACATGTCAGTGATCAACATGTCAGTACATTAACATGTCAGTGATCAACATGTCAGTAGATCAACATGTCAGTGATCAACATGTCAGTAGATCAACATATCAGTGATCAACATGTCAGTGATCACCATGCCAACAGATCAACATGTCAGTAGATTAACATGTCAGTATATCAACATGTCAGTGATCAACATTTCAGTAGATCAACATGTCAGTGATCAACATGTCAGTAATCAACATGTCAGTAGATTAACATGTCAGTGATCAACATGTCAGTAGATCAACATGTTAGTGATCAACCTGTCAGTAGATCAACATGTCAGTAATCAACATGTCAGTAGATTAACATGTCAGTAGATCAACATGTCAGTAATCAACATGTCAGTAGATCAACTTGTCAGTGATCAACATGTCAGTACATTAACATGTCAGTGATCAACATGTCAGTAGATCAACATGTTAGTGATCAACGTGTCAGTGGATCAACGTGTCAGTGGATCAACATGTCAGTGGATCAACATGTCAGTAATCAACATGTCAGTAGATCAACATGTCAATAATCAACATGTCAGTAGATTAACATGTCAGTAGATCAACATGTCAGTAATCAACATGTCAGTAAATTAACATGTCAGTAGATCAACATGTCAGTAATCAACATGTCAGTAGATCAACATGTCAGTGATCAACATGTCAGTACATTAACATGTCAGTGATCAACATGTCAGTAGATCAACATGTTAGTGATCAACGTGTCAGTGGATCAATGTGTCAGTGGATCAACATGTCAGTGGATCAACATGTCAGTAGATCAACATGTCAGTAATCAACACATCATTGATCAACATGTCAATAGATCAACATGTCAGTGATCAACATGTCAGTAGATCAACATGTCAGTGGATCAACATGTCAGTGATCAACATGTCAGTACATTAACATGTCAGTGATCAACATGTCAGTAGATCAACATGTTAGTGATCAACGTGTCAGTGGATCAACATGTCAGTGGATCAACATGTCAGTGGATCAACATGTCAGTAATCAACATGTCAGTAGATCAACATGTCAGTGATCAACATGTCAGTAGATTAACATGTCAGTGATCAACATGTCAGTAGATCAACATGTCAGTGGATTAACATGTCAGTAATCAACATGTCAGTAGATTAACATGTCAGTAGATTAACATGTCAATAATCAACATGTCAGTAGATTAACATGTCAGTAGATTAACATGTCAGTAGATCAACATGTCAGTAATCAACATGTCAGTAGATTAACATGTCAGTGATCAACATGTCAGTAGATCAACATGTCAGTGATCAACATGTCAGTACATTAACATGTCAGTGATCAACATGTCAGTATATTAACATGTCAGTGATCAACATGTCAGTAGATCAACATGTCAGTGGATCAACATGTCAGTAATCAACATGTCAGTAGATCAACATGTCAGTAGATTAACATGTCAGTAGATCAACATGTCAGTAGATTAACATGTCAGTAATCAACATGTCAGTAGATTAACATGTCAGTGATCAACATGTCAGTAGATTAACATGTCAGTAGATCAACATGTCAGTAATCAACATGTCAGTAGATCAACATGTCAGTAATCAACATGTCAGTAGATTAACATGTCAGTAATCAACATGTCAGTAGATTAACATGTCAGTGATCAACATGTCAGTAATCAACATGTCAGTAGATTAACATGTCAGTGATCAACATGTCAGTAGATCAACATGTTAGTGATCAACCTGTCAGTAGATCAACATGTCAGTAATCAACATGTCAGTAGATCAACATGTTAGTAGATCAACATGTCAGTGGATCAACATGTCAGTGGATCAACATGTCAGTAGATCAACATGTCAGTGATCAACATGTCAGTGATCAACATGTCAGTAGATTAACATGTCAGTGATCAACATGTCAGTAGATCAACATGTTAGTGATCAACGTGTCAGTGGATCAACGTGTCAGTGGATCAACATGTCAGTGATCAACATGTCAGTAATCAACATGTCAGTAGATCAACATGTCAGTAATCAACATGTCAGTAGATTAACATGTCAGTGATCAACATGTCAGTAGATCAACATGTTAGTGATCAACCTGTCAGTAGATCAACATGTCAGTGATCAGTGATAGACATGTCAGTGGATCAACATGTCCGTAGATCAACATGTCAGTGGATCAACATGTCAGTGATCAACATGTCAGTACATTAACATGTCAGTGATCAACATGTCAGTAGATCAACATGTTAGTGATCAACGTGTTAGTGATCAACGTGTCAGTGGATCAACATGTCAGTGGATCAACATGTCAGTAATCAACATGTCAGTAGATCAACATGTCAATAATCAACATGTCAGTAGATTAACATGTCAGTAGATCAACATGTCAGTAATCAACATGTCAGTATATCAACTTGTCAGTGATCAACATGTCAGTAATCAACATGTCAGTAGATTAACATGTCAGTGATCAACATGTCAGTAGATTAACATGTCAGTGATCAACATGTCAGTAGATCAACATGTTAGTGATCAACCTGTCAGTAGATCAACATGTCAGTAATCAACATGTCAGTAGATCAACATGTCAGTGATCAACATGTCAGTGATCAGTGATAGACATGTCAGTGATCAACCTGTCAGTAATCAACATGTCAGTGATCAACATGTCAGTAGATTAACATGTCAGTAATCAACATGTCAGTAGATTAACATGTCAGTGATCAACATGTCAGTAGATTAACATGTCAGTAGATTAACATGTCAGTAATCAACATGTCAGTAGATCAACATGTCAGTGATCAACATGTCAGTAGATCAACATGTCAGTGGATCAACATGTCAGTGGATCAACATGTCAGTAGATCAACATGTCAGTAATCAACATGTCAGTAGATTAACATGTCAGTGATCAACATGTCAGTAATCAACATGTCAGTGGATCAACATGTCAGTAATCAACATGTCAGTGGATCAACATGTCAGTGATCAACATGTCAGTAATCAACATGTCAGTGATCAACATGTCAGTAATCAACATGTCAGTGATCAACATGTCAGTAATCAACATGTCAGTAGATCAACATGTCAGTAATCAACATGTCAGTAGATTAACATGTCAGTGATCAACATGTCAGTAGATTAACATGTCAGTAATCAACATGTCAGTAGATCAACATGTCAGTGATCAACCTGTCAGTAATCAACATGTCAGTGATCAACATGTCAGTAGATTAACATGTCAGTAATCAACATGTCAGTAGATTAACATGTCAGTGATCAACATGTCAGTAGATTAACATGTCAGTAGATTAACATGTCAGTAATCAACATGTCAGTAGATCAACATGTCAGTGATCAACATGTCAGTAGATCAACATGTCAGTGGATCAACATGTCAGTGGATCAACATGTCAGTAGATCAACATGTCAGTAATCAACATGTCAGTAGATTAACATGTCAGTGATCAACATGTCAGTAATCAACATGTCAGTGGATCAACATGTCAGTAATCAGTGATAGACATGTCAGTGATCAACATGTCAGTAGATCAACATGTCAGTAATCAACATGTCAGTAGATTAACATGTCAGTGATCAACATGTCAGTAGATTAACATGTCAGTAATCAACATGTCAGTACATTAACATGTCAGTGATCAACATGTCAGTAGATCAACATGTTAGTGATCAACGTGTCAGTGGATCAATGTGTCAGTGGATCAACATGTCAGTGGATCAACATGTCAGTAATCAACATGTCAGTAGATTAACATGTCAGTGATCAACATGTCAGTAGATTAACATGTCAGTGGATCAACATGTCAGTAATCAACACATCATTGATCAACATGTCAATAGATCAACATGTCAGTGATCAACATGTCAGTGATCAACATGTCAGTAGATTAACATGTCAGTGATCAACATGTCAGTAGATCAACATGTCAGTGATCAACATGTCAGTACATTAACATGTCAGTGATCAACATGTCAGTAGATCAACATGTTAGTGATCAACGTGTCAGTGGATCAATGTGTCAGTGGATCAACATGTCAGTGGATCAACATGTCAGAAATCAACATGTCAGTAGATCAACATGTCAATAATCAACATGTCAGTAGATTAACATGTCAGTAGATCAACATGTCAGTAATCAACATGTCAGTAGATCAACATGTCAGTAATCAACATGTCAGTAGATTAACATGTCAGTAATCAACATGTCAGTAGATTAACATGTCAGTGGATCAACATGTCAGTAATCAACATGTCAGTAGATTAACATGTCAGTGATCAACATGTCAGTAGATTAATATGTTAGTGATCAACGTGTCAGTGGATCAACGTGTCAGTGGATCAACATGTCAGTAATCAACATGTCAGTAGATTAACATGTCAGTGATCAACATGTCAGTAGATCAACATGTCAGTAGATTAACATGTCAATAATCAACATGTCAGTAGATTAACATGTCAGTAGATCAACATGTCAGTAATCAACATGTCAGTAGATCAACATGTCAGTGATCAGTGATAGACATGTCAGTGATCAACATGTCAATAGATCAACATGTCAGTGATCAACATGCCAACAGATCAACATGTAAGTACCGTAGATCAACATGTCATTAGATCAACATGTCAGTGGATCAACATGTCAGTAATCAACATGTCAGTAGATTAACATGTCATGGGATCAACATGTCAGTAATCAACACATCGTTGATCAACATGTCAGTAGATCAACATATCAGTGATCACCATGCCAACAGATCAACATGTCAGTGGTCAACATGTCAGTAGATCAACATGTCAGTGGATCAACATGTCAGTGATCAACATGTCAGTAGATCAACATGTCAGTGATCAACATGTCAGTAGATCAACATATCAGTGATCAACATGTCAGTGATCACCATGCCAACAGATCAACATGTCAGTGGATCAACATGTCAGTGATCAACATGTCAGTAGATCAACATGTTAGTGATCAACATGTCAGTAGATCAACATGTCAGTGATCACCATGCCAACGGATCAACATATCAGTGGATCAACATGTCAGTAGATCAACATGTCAGTGGATCAACATGTCAGTAGATCAACATGTCAGTAGATCAACATGTCAGTGATCAACATGTCAGTAGATCAACATGTCAGTGGATCAACATGTCAGTAGATCAACATGTCAGTAGATTAACATGTCAGTAGATTAACATGTCAGTAGATCAACATGTCAGTAGATTAACATGTCAGTAGATCAACATGTCAGCAGATTAACATGTCAGTGATTAGTGATAGACATGTCAGTGATCAACATGTCAACAGATCAACATGTAAGTACCGTAGATCAACATGTCAGTAGATCAACATGTCAGTGGATCAACATGTCAGTAATCAACATGTCAGTAATCAACATGTCAGTAGATCAACATGTCAGTGGATCAACATGTCAGTGATCAGTGATCAACATGTCAGTAATCAACATGTCAGTAGATCAACATGTCAGTGGATCAACATGTCAGTAATCAACATGTCAGTAATCAACATGTCAGTAGATTAACATGTCAGTAGATCAACATGTCAGTGATCAACATGTCAGTAGATCAACATGTCAGTGATCAACATGTCAGTGATCAACATGTCAGTAATCAACATGTCAGTAGATTAACATGTCAGTAGATCAACATGTCAGTGATCAACATGTCAGTAGATCAACATGTCAGTGATCAACATGTCAGTAATCAACATGTCAGTAATCAACACATCATTGATCAACATGTCAGTAGATCAACATGTCAGTGATCAACATGTCAGTAGATCAACATGTCAGTAGATCAACATGTCAGTAGATCAACATGTCAGTAGATTAACATGTCAGTAGATCAACATGTCAGTGATCAGTGATCAACATGTCAGTAGATCAACATGTCAGTAATCAACACATCATTGATCAACATGTCATTGATCAACACATCATTGATCAACATGTCAGTGGATCAACATGTCAGTAGATCAACATATCAGTGATCAACATGTCAGTGATCACCATGCCAACAGATCAACATGTCAGTGGATCAACATGTCAGTAGATCAACACGTCAGTGGATCAACATGTCAGTAGATCAACATGTCAGTGGATCAACATGTCAGTAGATCAACATATCAGTGATCAACATGTCAGTAATCAACATGTCAGTAGATTAACATATCAGTGATCAACATGTCAGTGATCACCATGCCAACAGATCAACATGTCAGTAGATCAACATGTCAGTGGATCAACATGTCAGTAATCAACATGTCAGTGGATCAACATGTAAGTAGATCAACATGTCAGTAGATCAACATGTCAGTAGATCAACATATCAGTGATCAACATGTCAGTGATCAACACGTCAGTGATCGACATGTCAGTAGATCAACATGTCAGTAGATCAACATGTCAGTAGATCAACATATCAGTGATCAACATGTCAGTGATCAACACGTCAGTGATCGACATGTCAGTAGATCAACATGTCAGTAGATCAACATATCAGTGATCAACATGTCAGTGATCAACACGTCAGTGATCGACATGTCAGTAGATCAACATGTCAGTAATGAACATAATGAATTTTTATGATGAAAGAAATAGGGGACACTTAAAGTAAATCAGTGTTGGACATGATACCTGAAATGGACTGAAATAGGTTGGTTCCATTTAAAACTGAGAGCTGCAGCCATGAAAAAATGGGTTGAAACAGTCAAGTAAAAAGACAAATGTTAAATCCAGATCATTTTTATATTTTTTTGTTTAAAGGTGTAAAATGGAACATGCATATCACAGCAACATCCAGTGTGAGAATGCTGCAAACACAACAACAAAACAAGGCCTCCAGCCAATTGAAGGTAATTTTTTAAAATATTGTTTTTTAGGAGAATGTTCCATATTCAACCTTTAATTCTCCCCGCTGTCATGTTCACTTTGTTGATTAAAGATGAGACTTTTAGTGCATTTTATAAAAACAAAAGCTGCATCAAAAATGTTTTTTGTGAAATTTTAAGGATGGACAAAGATTCAGATCCCTCTACATAGACAGATTAAATAAACGGCACGTTTGGTGATAAATTACCAGTTTGTGGTAAGACTTAACATTAAGACTCTGAAGGTCATTTACTGTCTGCGTCGCTCTCTGTTTACTGGAAACTTATGTCATTTACATTTATAATATAATTAAGTCACAAACAAGGAAATTACTGGGTCAGTAATTGGCAGAATGAGACTTCCCACCTGCTTCTATCTTCTCTCTTACCTTTGTCTTCTGACTCTCACTCTTTTTGTCTCATTCGGATATTTTATGGGTCAGAACACGTCATTTTGAGTTGGACTGGAAACAACTTTAAACCTGGAAAAAAGATTAATAAATTGAATAAATTGAATAAGAATTTTAAATATGAACAGATAAGGAGTTCAAACTACATAGAATAGAGCAAGTGTTTAAAACAGAACCAGATCAGGAGTTTGAAGCAGAACCGGATCGGGAGTTTGAAACAGAACCGGATCAGGAGTTTGAAGCAGAACCAGATCAGGAGTTTGAAGCAGAACCGGATCGGGAGTTTGAAACAGAACCGGATCAGGAGTTTGAAGCAGAACCGGATCAGGAGTTTGAAACAGAACCGGATCAAGAGTTTGAAGCAGAACCGGATCAGGAGTTTGAAACAGAACCGGATCAGGAGTTTGAAGCAGAACCGGATCAGGAGTTTGAAACAGAACCGGATCAGGAGTTTGAAACAGAACCGGATCAGGAGTTTGAAACAGAACCAGATCAGGAGTTTTCAAACAAAATCAAACAACCCAAGTCCCTCAAAATCATGTGGAGTAATCCTCATCATAAATCCAACAGCTGTACTGCGATGTGAGCAGATACTCCAGAAATCTGCTGAAGCCAAAGCAGCTTTAGTTTAATGGAAACACTTCAGTGGGATTTCAGCATTTATGGAAACAGATTTGTTTGAGACACACAGTATTACCTTATGAGACATATAAAGGGAGAGGTGCATTCTGGGAAAACAGCCATTAGAGGACAGCTGTGAGAGTCTTTGTGAAACACAAACATCAATGCATTTCAGGTTTAATGGAGCCTCTAAAGCAAAGTGAGACTGTCTGCATCTGTGTGAGAGAGAACGCTCAGATTTTGTTTTCACCAGCGTCTGTTAGTCTGTTAGCGAGATAAATCAAAAAGTTCTGGATGGATTTTAATGACATTTTCAGTTAAGGTCATAAATAGTCCAAAGAAGAAATGAGTAGATTTTGGGGGGGATCTGGATCACCGTCTGGATCAAGGAATGTTTCTAAGGATTCTTCATTATTGTGAGATAGAAGCTGTTTTTAACATATCTGCATGTAACGCAGCAATAAATGGTTCAGATGCTTGGTAACAAGATACAGGATATGTTCTGAACAGGTTCTACATGATACCAAGGGTTAAACCAAGGGTTAATCTGGAACAGTACAAAATTCCTGATACTACAATCCAGAAGGGCGGGCGGTGTAGTCTAGCGGAAGGGTGATCGCCCTTCATTCGAAAGATGGCGGGTTCGATCCCTGGTGCCAGCAAGCTACGTCGAAGTATTCTTGGACAAGATACTGAACCCGCCGCTGCCTCGGGCGGCCGTAGTCTATCAGGAAGAAGGTCACCCTCCGATCGGGAAATCGGAGCTTGATCCCATGTCCTGGCTAGAGGCTACCTTTGGACTTTTTATCACAATGACAACAAATGATGTTATAAACCTGCAACAAACACCAACAGATATTCGGGACTCTGGAATCAGACGTGTGAAACTGATTTGATGTTCTTTAAAAAGTTCTGGAGCTCGATCCAGAAGAAAACCACCAATAACTACTGAACTAATAATGAATCAATGTTAATCCTGTTGTTATAGTAATTGAATCTGATAATGTCGATACAACAAAGGTGTATTTTTGGTGTAAATCACAATATGGTGGAGCTGAAGTGGTTGGTGGAGGTCTACATAGTTTTCTAGTTGTTGTAGTTATCTGAAACCAGAACAACATTGTGGACTCAAAAATGTGTGAAGCTGCTTTATTTAAAGAAGAAACTTCTGGTTTGTGTTGAGCAGCATGTGGGATCCAGGGGTCAAAGTTCATGATGTTGTCTTGATGGTTTCAGGATTTCTGTGGTTTTCAACCATAATCAAAACACAAAATTATTCTTATTAGTTTAGAAGTAAAAAAAATGTTTAAGCTGAGATGATCTGAGGAAAGGATCCTTGAATCTGACAGTTACTGGGCCGTGTGACAAACACACATATACACACACACACCACCTTTTTTTTTATTGAGGTCATTTAATTTTTCTAAGAACAGAAATGAACTCTGGAGATAAGAGCAGAAAAAGGACTGAAGTCTTCACACATGACTGAGCCAAGAGTTTATTTGTTTTTAATATTAATGCAAGTCTTAAATGCTGTGAGGACATTTTATAGATCTGACTTTGGGACAGAATCGTTTCACCTTTAAGCTTCGGGGTCAAACTAAAAACACACTTTTATAAAATGCTCCTTTATGTTAATTTCAGGTTTCCATCAAGCTGCTTTACTTTAAATAGATATTAATAAGCTGCTGTTTCTCATCAGGTAACTCAAACTTGCAGCTGTAATTAAAAGTGTAATTAAAAATCTTTCTGTGAATGTAGATAAGTGTGTGTTCATGCATTACTAATCAAATAAAGGTGCCGTGTGACCAGCTGGATTCAAACATATTTCATCTCATCAGCTTTATCTTTTAATCTCCATTTCTGCATCTCAACCTGCAACTCGTTCCAAAATAAACTCTTTCAGTTTTGTAATGTTTCTGTTCCTTCACTATGAAAGATGTTCTGATGCTACAGAGACCAGGTGATGAAGAGTTTCACGTCCTAATTTGTCTCATTCGTCCTGAACGCGTCTTCACATGTCCAACACCAGCTCATCCTCATCACATTTTGGGTTTCCAAACTTTCTTTTTTGCTCAGTTAGTGTTAGCTCAGGTACTCCTGGTTCATCCCTTTAGTTATGCTGCTATAGTCTTAGGCTGCTGGAGGACATACTGTCCACTTGTCTTCACTCTGCTGTCTTTACTCTCCATATCTGCATTTATTATTATTAACTGTAACTCTGTTTCTCTTTGCATAGAAATGACGACTGATCCAAATCCATCTGTGTTTGTCTGTTTCCTGTCCTCTCAGACCACAGCGGGTCCAGGCAGAACTCATCCTGGTTCTGCTGGAGGTTTCTTCCTGTTAAAATAAAGCAGGTCCCTACCACTGTCTCCAGTTCATGAAAGGAAGAATCAACACAGTCTTCTAGTTCTTTAGATGGAAACTTTAAACTAATCTGTATTTTATAATTCACTGAATCTGATTATTTATTATGACTAATCTAAATGTTTGTACTAACTTTGATTCTGGACCTGTTGATGTGAATTAGACTTCTGGTGTTTGTAAAGTTCTTTGAAATTACATATTTTATGAATTGGTGCTTTCTAAATACAATTGATGAAGTTGATGAGAAAACATTAAAACATCCTGGTCAAATTCTGTCTGTAATTAAATACAAGTAACTAGAATAGTTTTAATTTCCATTTATCAAATGGATCTTGTCTCATTTCTGATTCTGAGTAATAAAAACAGAGAAGATTAAAAACCCCAAACCAGAAAACAAGGAAACAGAATACTGATTTAACAATCTGAAGACAACATGAAAATGAAATGAAATGAAATGAAAAATACTTTATTTATCCCAGAAGGGAAATTCAACATGCTCTCAGAGCGCCACCTCTTATTTTTACATTTAATAAATCTCTTCCAGCTATGTTTATTTGTTTTTTAATCTCTCTTCAGAGTGTTCGTCTTTGCTTTAGATAAACAACGACAGTTGGTCTGAAACCACCATGCTGATGTTGATCTTAATGTCATGTCAGTCATCGGGTCCGCGGGCGGCTCCATTAACTAATCGCCCCCTATAGACTCGACAACAATTAACTCAGACAGCATCTCTCTTCACCTGGCTCTCAGTCAGCTGGTTTACATCCACAAAGTCCATTTCAGACTCTGTAATTAAAGCTGCCCATCTGTCTGTGAGGTAAAAGGTCACGAGCTCTGGAGGAGTTAAAGGTAAAATACATCTTTATTTATTACCTGGTGTTTTTAAAGCTTTAACAGTAACATTTATCATCTTTAAATTTAACACATAAATCAGCTGTTTAAACTAATTACAGCTGCAGAAGAACTGCTGGTGATGTTTCCACATCTGGTTGTTCATATGATGAAATTATTGACTAAAAAAAGAAACTTTACATTAAAAAGTTCAGAATTGTGTGATTTATTATTATTAGACGTTTTGATTTGTTTTCTATCATATGATGTCTTATAACATGGTTAAGACTCAGTGATCCAGCAGATTATTGGATGAAATCTTTGAATGACTTAAACCTCCTCAAGAAGAACTTTCATCATTGTGATCTTTATGTACAAACACTGGAAGTTTGTTTCTTTCAACTACTTCCTGTTGAAATTTAACAAATATGGGCTGCTGTGATTGGTCAAACCAGAGTGTAAAAATGCTGCTTGTCATAACCTGAAAAACAGTTTAATCTGACTATAATCAAGTTTCACTTCTCCCATTCCACATTATTACTGTTGACTTGAAATAGTTAGTTGGACTGTCATTTACCCCGCGAAATTAAAAAACTCATGAAATTTAAAATATATTTGACTAAATTGTCCATGATGTCTGCATATCTAGACTGTTTAGAAGAAAATAAAAATATCCAGAAAGTATTTTGGTAACCTGGGACTATCCAATAATGCAAACTGCTGCAGTTCTTCTTCACTTTCTGTGTGAAACACTCTATTTAAGTTTCTGTGTATTTAAGGCCCGCCTCCTGACCTGACCGGTCTGCTCTGATTGGTCAGCTGTGTAAGCAATTTTAACAGCATATAATCAGGTGACTATTTTGTGTTTATAAAGAACAAAACTGGCTAATACGACTAAATTATGGACAGTATTTGAATAACACTTTTTTCTAATAGATAAAAACATAAAAAAGAACATATTTCTGAATCATTTCGATTTTGTAATGGTTTTTTAACAGACCTGAGGTCATCATGTGACGACTCAACAGCGGGAGGAAAACTCAAACAAATTGTTTTCAAAATGCTTTTGCAAAAGAATTTTTGTTTTTTAGATTTGTTACCGATTTCAATTTCTAGAATGTTTTTATGCCAATCTGAAACTGGATTTTGATAAATAATAAACAAAATGGAAAATTTTCAATAAATGAGAATAAAACAGAGAGACTATTTCAATCTGTCCATTTCTATCTACCTATCCAAGGTCGGGTCACAGAGCAACAGGTTCAGGAGAGAAACCCAGATCCCCCTGACTCCAGTGACACTCTCCAGATCTTCGTAGACCCCAAGGTGTTCCCAGGCAAGAGAGGATATATAATCCATCCAGTAGATTCAGGGTCTGCCTGGGAGTCTCCTCCCAGTAGGATGTGCTCAGAAAACCTGCACAGGGAGGCAACCCGGAGGCACCCTAACCAGAAGTTTGAACCACCTCAGCTGACTCCTTTCCACGAGGAGGAGCAGCAGAAAGAAGCTCATTTCACACGATTGTATCCAGGAGCTCATTCTTTTGGTCAGGATCCAGATCTTGTGACCAGCTGAGGGTCAGAGCACAGACCAACTAGTAAACTCAGCTCCTTCTTCATTATGACAGACCAAAGCAGCTACCTCATCACAGAGATGAAGCTCCACCTCCCACTCCATCCTGCCATCACTCATGAACAAAACACCAATATATTTAAACTCCTCCCCTAAAGCAAAAACTCACCACCAGCCTGAAGGGAGCATCCCACCTCTATCTTATTTACCCTGAATCCATAAAAATCTGATAAATCTGATTCTGTGCAACAGTTTGACATTTATTTACATTCAGGTGTCTGAGATAATCTGGTGACCCCTTTGACCTCTGTGTGACAGGTTGAGGATAAACTGATTAGAGCGTTTGTGGTGAAGCTGATGTTTTATTTTGGCAGAGCAGCAGATGTTTTATTCTGAAAACAGTGTGAAATCCTTTGTTTCCAGTTTCATCTTCTCCCTCTGAGAGACATTAAAAGGTTTTCTTCTGAATGAAGCGTGACTCGTCTCCCTCTCTCCACATCATCTGTCACCATGGCAACAGAGCAGCATCGATGACGCGCCATCTCTTCCCTCTATATTTACTCTGTTGCTGTAGTGACAGTTCAGAAATCCACCGAAGATGAAGAAGAATAAACTTCTGCGTTAATATTAAGCGGTTTTACTATTTTAGCTTTGAACTGACTCGTGTCCTTTTGTATCCGAGGCTTTTCTCTTCTCACTCACCTGAACATTACGCTTATTATTTAGGATCTGCACAGGATCGTAGTCATGACAGAAACTTTCTCATGCTGTTCCGATCCACATCATTATTAATCTGATCAAATAATGTATTTATATCTACTTCAGCTTTTTACCCAGAATCCTCTTGTTCCTCAGGTTATTTCTAAAGCTAACCTGACCTCCTGATCTGAATGTGTGATGACACCTGCACCCAAAGCTCTACTGGCTGATGAATAATGGAAAAGTTGTCACGATGCAGCTGGAGACTCGTCAGCTGATGATTCAGGACAATAAATCAGTTGAAGAGGCATCTGGAGGAGCTGCTGTCACTTTCTGAAACACATGAATTTCACTCAATCCTGAAGGAATGTGTTCATCATCTCAGAGACTTCTGCAGACTAACATTCAGAGTTTAGAGCTCCAGTTATTCTAAAAACTTCCTTTTACTTGAAACAGTGGAAACTACAGGATCAGGTTAGTGATGCGTTTCCTGTCAGCTGTTGTTGATGATACTGAGGGTTTTCATGAAGCCACGTCTTCTCAGCTGAAAGTTAAAAACCAATTCAGCACTTGTGGCATTCTTAATGGAGAAATTATAACTGCAGCATGTATAACTACCGTGACTGCAGCTGCGCTTCCATTTTTATCCTTTTCAGTCCTGAATCTCATAATCTTACGTTACTGATCCAGAAATTCAACGACACTCATCTGCCTCGTCTTTACAGACACTTCTAACTCATTTAAATATCCTCCTCGTGTTTTCTCAATGGTCCCTGTGTATTTATGAAACAAAAATAGAGTTTTATGTATATAAATATTCATCACTTCTACCTCTGACCTTCACATCACTTAATTTTTCTAATAAATATTTTGAAGTTACTTTCAGCTGAACTTTTTCCTGTTATTTCAGATGAAGAATCACTATATTTACAAAAAAAACAACAAAATATTTAGTGCTAATATGAAAAAAAAAACATTAACTATGGCAAACAGTATGAATTCTGAAAACAGAGTAAAACAACCCAAAACAACGATGGGGGATGTTCTCCATCTTGATCTGTTTTAATTTCCTTTTTAAAAAATTAATGGTATTTGGGTATTTTCATTTCATATTTGTACCAGAAAACTGAAGTTTTATGAAATCGTGTCAGATTGTTGTGATTCTCGTGATGTCTGACGTGAACTTATTTCTGCTGTTTCACACCTTTAATAGTGCTTTTATTGTATTTGTGCATTTTCATGTGGATGGAGATTTTTGTGAATATTTTGTGGAAACACTTTTCAGAACATGTCTTTGTTCTTAGATGGAATATAATATAATTTGGATATCAACACCTCTACAAATGAGACAGAACCAGACTATGCAGCCCACAAAAGGTTTGAATATAAAATTAATATGTTACTTAAAGAATCACTTCCATTAAAAACAGTTTTTCTGAGGTTTCTGTTGAATATTTTAGCTCCACAGGTGTTCTTACCTTCATAGTGGGTGTGAAAACAGGTCAACAACTTCTCTTTCAGTTTTAATCTCTCAAACTACGCAGGTGGCGATAACACCCGAGTTCGAACGGCCTGTATCTGTTTCGTCACAATTCCTTTGTGCGTTAGTATTCGGCAGCTCCTGCAGTTGAAACCACGCCTAGCATGCTGCTGGCTAAAAGTTTTGGCATAAGATGTAGCAAACAGGAAGACAAGAAGTCTGACGTTGCCATGCGCAGCGGGGCAGCAAACGGTATACCTTGCTCTCATAGGCTAGTTTGTTAGCCAATCAGAGTCCAGCAAATTCGAACAATGAAGATAAACGAGCTGCTGCTCGAGGTCTGACGGAAAGAGCCGGAACCACCTGAAATGTGTATGAAATGGCCTCTTTAAGACAAATCTTTTTTTTTAAATACCAGATTAAAGGCGGAGGTCATGAGATCTGGATCCTGACTAAAAAAATGAGGTCCTGGATACAAGCCCTGAAAGGAGCTTCCTGTGTATGTTGCTCGGGCTCAGCCCTAGCGATAAGGGGAGGAGCTCCGTCATCCAGTAGGGGCTTGAAGTGGAGCAGCTGCTCCTCCTCATCGAAAGGAGTCAGCTGAGGTGGTTCAGGATTAAGATGCCTTCTGACATAAATGGAAAAATACAGTCATAAAGTTCCACACATTAGCTCTGTCAGTTGCCAGAAACCACCATAGAAATAAAACAGGAAGTATTAATTCTGACATATACTCAATGGCCACTTTATTAGGTACACCTTATTAGAACTGGGCTGAACCCCTTTTGCATTCAGAACTGACTTAATCCTTCGTGGTATAGATTCAACAAGGTACTGGAAACATTCCTCAGAGATTTTGGTCCATATTGACATGACAACATCACGCAGTTGCTGCAGATTTTTGTCGGCTGCACATCCATGATGTGAATCTCCCGTTCCACCACATCCCTAAGGTGTTCTATTGGATTGAGATCTGGTGACCGCAGAGGCCATTTGAGTACAACAAACTCATTGTCATGTTCAAGAAACCAGTCTGAGGTGATTTCAGCTTTATGACATGGAGCATTATTCTGCTGGAAGTAACCATCAGAAGATGGTACATTGTGGTCATAAAGCCTTTACGCAAAGTTTTATAAATGAGACCCCTGGTGTTTTTATTGATAAAATGGTGAAACGCTGTATATCAGCTGGTTGTAGCAACACTGCTTCATTAATGAATTTTCCTAAATCAGACCCAGAGAATGATGACATCACTCACACAGAAATAAAAGACTACACGAGGACCAAACATAGACGTTCTGACTCAATGGGTTGGAGTTTGATCCATGGAAAGATTCATCTGTGCAGCTCGAGTCAAACCCCTTTTCACCCAGTACACGAGTCAAACATCAAATATAATTTCTACCAACAACATGACCTGTAATCCAATACTGCACAGAAACAAAGCAGCAATATGCAGAAAGAACCACGTGGAAATCCTCTTTTCTGAATGTCTCAGTCTCAACATGCAGAGTTCTGAGCTGAGAAACATGAATGTTAAAAATAAAAAGAGATTGGAGTTTAAAATGAGCTGCAGCTGCAAGTCAACAGGATCTTTCTGTCATGAGGACGAGTCATGAACGTTAACTCAGATAATCAGAGAGAGAAACACTCTCAGTTCCACCAGAGTCGCTCACATTAAGATCAGACATCAGTAACTTCATGACAAATATCTGGTGGATTTTAGTCTCATCTCTTTCTCTTCTTCTTCTGCTCTTATCTGACTGTTTATCTGTTACATTCATTTACACCCACAATGACACTGAGACTGACTGTGTTTGATCAGCAGAACTTGAAGCCTGTGGAACCGATTTTAGCTCAAACAGCATCAGAACTGCTTCTGTTCACATCGTCTCTTCTCTAGATTTGATTTCTCCTTCAGAAAGAAACAAACACTCAGAAACAAGATATTCCTCATCTAATTCTACAGTTTCTGTCATAGTAAATCACTTTGTTTACATCTCTGGTTCTTGTGTTTCATCACTTCCAGTAAATGTACCTTGCTTGAAATTCTTGCTTGACATTCTATAATTCTGCATATTTGAAACTTTATGACTGGAAATCTAAAATCCTGGTTTATGTGGAAAAGTGTAGACAGGACACAAATGTAACAACTGTGATAAGAAGTAGTAAAATAACAATCATCACATGTCAGAGACACTTGAAAGGTCCCAGAAAAATGTACCAAGTTCTTTGTTATCGACACTCAGATTAAAATTTAGATGCATGTGAAACCATCATTGATTCACTTCTCAAATTAAGACCAATCTCAGAAAAGTCAAAAATTTTGCTCAACTTTTTCTTTAAACACAAAGTGCCCTGCCATAAAAAAATGCTTTTCTGAGTTTCAGCTTGAATATTTTAGGTCCACATGTGTTCTTGGTTTCGTACTGGGTGTGACACAATAACTTCTCTTTCTGTTTTTTCACTTAAACAAAACAGGTGGAAATAACGCCGCAGCAGACCCTATCTTTGTGACATCACAGTGATTTTGCTCATTAATATTCATCAGATCACGCAGTTGAGACACGCCTTCAAAGTTAGCTCAGCTGTTCAGTAGCAAATATGGCCGACCGTCAGTGTCGTTGTACTACGGTCCAGCTGGACTTCCACAATGCACATATTGCCGAAAAATCCAGATTTGTGGGACAAATGATTTCAGTTTATTTTGGAGAGGCTCTCAGAATTTATATTTAACTTGGCAGCAAGGTCTGAGGGGGGCTCTGCCGTTCTGCATGGACTCCTGATAAACTACCGGGGTCTTATCTGCAGGCACTTCCTCCCACTCGCAATCTCTGTCCAGAGGGGTTTTGGTCTTGAAATTAAAGTTTCATCTCTGCTGGTCTCGTTAGGAAATCTCCCGTAACTTGGCTTTATGCAGGATGTTATTGGATATGTTACTTGGACAGTCTAGCGCTGTTGTGCAGTGTAGGAGGAAACAGGAAGCCTTGCTCTCATAGGCTAGTTTGTTAGCCAAACTGAGTCCAGCATAATGAATATGAGTGAGTTCAAGCCCGAATCCAAGCAAACTCTCAATGACTCAGACTGAAAAGTCTGTAAATCAGTGTTTTCTAACATTTTTTAGATATAAAATGTTTAATGTTACAGGTTAATACTTCAGAAATAACCACAAAGTCATGAAATTTGTGTGACAGGACACCTTTAAAGAATTAAAGATTTTTTTGTGTCATGATAAATTCTAAATGCTAAGCTCTTAGAAAGCGTCTCTCTGATGTAGCATGAACTAAAGTACATGTCTGACGTCCACAACTGTCCACGTACGTCTCTAATCAGAGGTGAAGAGGTTTTTTTACCTTTGGGTTGAGGACCAGCTGGTGCTCATCATAGTGCAGCAGCGCCAACATGTTGGACTCCGAGTTGTTGACAAAGACCTGCAGGCAGGGATAGAGGGACGTCCCCTTACAGTCGGCTCCACATGTAAACACGCATTCAAACATCTCCTCAGGACGCAACACCGACACCACCTGGAGGAAGGACATGGAGGATGAATAGGTGCTCCACAGATTAAAATGTAAATGCCACAGATTAGGGTTATGATTAAATTAACACCTGGAATGCCAAAGACTAATATCAGAAGAGCCACAGATTAATATCTGGAGTACACAAATCCCATCCCAAAATCAATCTTATTCTGAAATTACTCACTAAGATTTGTTGATTGACAAAGAACCCAAAAAAACTAATAATCAATTGTAAAGTTTTCTAGGATTAGCTTATCAGACCAAATAGTTGGTAAGAGATGTAATACTGTCCAAATAATCACATTTTATACACGAAAAACTCACCTGGTACTAGTTAACAGAGTGCAAATTACGTAAAAATTAGTAAAAACAAAAATGAAAACAACTATTTTATAAAATCAAACAAATCCTGAAAGATAGTTTATGCTAATACAATATGCTAATTTATGCTAATACCATGGGAAATGTTACATTTTAACATCCAAAAAACTTACAACAAGTTTCTCTAAAGTAACGTCACACAAAGAGAAAATAACCAAATATTAAATGACATTAAAAACTTGTAAATTCATAAATGTTAGCAGTTTGGACCTGAAAGTCCAGTTTAGAATAAATATTTACTGAAAACCCGATTTTTCTTACCTTTGTTAATGCTTTTCTGTACCCTGTGTTCATCAGTCTGACATGTAATAGAACCATCATTAGATCTCTGTATTATATAACGGACTTCATGCTACCATAACACACCAAATAGCTTTAAAACAGTTTGTAATTTTCTCCAGCACAAAATAGCAGTAGAGTTATGGTAATTTCACGAGTTTGAGATGTTTCTGGTCCCGACTTCAGGGTTTACTCTTCTTACGTTAGAATGTTGAGACATGCAAGCAATTGTATTAAAGTTAAACCAGCTGTTTAAGGGTTAAACATTTTAGCAAAATCATTAAACAGAGCTGAGAAGAGCCATTTTTTAAAGATCCCATATTATGCACTTTTCACACAGAATCATTTCTTTTACATCTCAATGACATGTAAAACCCATGCGATGTTCAAATGGGCCTTTTTTTTAAAGTTCAGCTGTTGTTCCCAATCTTGTTTCATCTTACCTCAGTTTGAAATGCTCTGTTTCAGGTGAGCAGGGTTGTTGGGCAGACTAGTAGCTCTAAGCCCCACCCAATCTCTTTTCCCTGCGCGCGTTTGAGATACATCAGAGATTTTAACGGTGCTGGTAAACATCTGATTACACTGCAATTAATGATAAACAACTGTTGCAGTGCCAAGAAATGGAGTTAAAATGTGACTGAAAACTTTGGACTAAGGAACTTTGAGCCTGAAGACTCCAACAGCACGTTATTGAAAGGTTAGTCTGACATTTACTCGTTGATCTGTGTTGTTTTGCTGCTTCTGGTTGAGATGCGATTCTTCAAGCTTACCAGTTTGACCCAGAAAGAGATGGAATGGTGTTAGTTCTTCTTTAAGAAGCACCTCGGCTCAGCAGCAGCTCAGCTCCAGAAACCGTGTTAGCTCTGCATTAGCAGCAGCTCGGCACCGGTAACGGTGTTAGCTCTTCATTAGCAGCAGCTCGGCACCGGTAACGGTGTTAGCTCTTCATTAGCAGCAGCTCGGCACCGGTAACGGTGTTAGCTCTTCATTAGCAGTAGCTCGGCTCCGGTAACGGTGTTAGCCCATCATTAGCAGCAACTCGGCTCTGGTAAAATGTTAGCTCTTCATTAGCAGCAGCTCGGCTCCGGTAACGGTGTTAGCCTATCATTAGCAGCAGATCGGCTCTGGTAAAGATGTTAGCTCTTCATTAGCAGCAGCTCGGCTCCAGTAACAGTGTTAGCTCTTTATTAGCAGCAGCTCGACTCTGGTAATGGTGTTAGCCCATCATTAGCAGCAGCTCGGCTCCGGTAACAGTGTTAGCTCTTCATTAGCAACAGCTCGGCTCTGGTAGTTGTAGCTGGGGCATTACTTTCATAAATAAATTCAACCCATGCCGCTTGTCTGTTCTCTTCGATTGGGACCCGATGAAGTGTTTTGTGTTCTTCTGATCAGCAAACAACAGCATTATGAGTGGTAAGTTTTGAATCACGTGTCCGAGGAAGTTAATGCTGTACCTGGTGGGTGGAGAAAGTGCTCGGAGGGTGTGTGAACCCTCTCAGAGTACAACGCCCTCTGGGCCTGTGATGTAGGAAGCCAGGACAATATTGAATAGACAACTTATAGACTGGAGGCAGAACAAATTCAGAAATTCCTATCTCACTCAAAACAGCACGGATGTTGTTTTTTTTCCCCCAACTTTGTATGCGTGTATATGCACCAAAGACACACAATAACACCCCAAATCCAAGAAAAAGTGGATATTTCAGAATTTGGGACCTTAAACACCCTGAAAAAGCAACCAGCTGTCAACAATCACCAGCTAGGAATGCTAGCTGTTTAATCATTTAAAGCTGGATTAAATACTGAATGCTAAATAAACTAAGCTTTATTAATAGCAAATATGCAGAGGTGATTCTATGGTCTGTTGGCAAATAAAGTAAAAATTCCCTGGGGCCCCTTTTAACCAGTAATTGTCATAATTTGAATAAATAATCACTGGTTAAATGGCTCCTATTTGTTTTCAGTCAGTGTTTCCCTTGTTAAAATAAATTATAGTTTATCAAACAAGTTCTTGTTCTTGTTTGCCATCTAGTGGCCTGGGGGGCCCAAGCAGCTGCCTGTTGACAAATAGTCTCTGAATATATGGAAAAAACACTTGAAATGTCCCTGGTTTAAGTAGGTTTAACTCTAAAAATACCACCCGTCTAACTCTGGAAAACGTGAATTCCCAAGTGCCAACAAGACCAAAAGTAGAAAGGTCATAGTTCATAGAGATAAATCCAGAATTAAAATGTTGAGTTCTTATGTAAAACAGTAAATATTAACACACTTATTTTTTTATGTTAATCTTTAAAGCACAGCTGTTAGCCAAGATATGTATGAGTCAGATCCTGATACGTGGTGATGAGTACTGGTTAGTAAAATATATCAGTGCAAGTCAGAAGCAGAATCTCTGATTTTGTTTAGAACAGCAAAGTGTCTGTGTGACGTTTCAGTACATTTAATGACTCACATACACGTGAATAAAACCCTGAATGCAGGAACCAGAGCAGCACAACTTTTAGATACTGATGCAGAGAGACCACAAACTAAAACAAATAAGAAATATGCCTCAGCAATGAAAAGGTCACCTCTGAAAAAATGTCACACAGAAATAAGAGACAACAAACATCTGTCAGCATCCGACTTCACAACAAGGCCAATATAGCTGAAGAGGTAGTTCTCAGTAACAAGCAATAATCAGTTCAAGTAATCAAACATTTTTAAAATGCATATAAACACAAACAAAAATAAGTCAAAACTCTTTTAATCTAAATTTCAACAAGCTGCAATTAATTCAGTTTTTGTTTTTTCTGCTTTATTACAAACATTCATAAACGTCAGTCAAGCTGCTCTCAGTGTCACGTGATCTGAGGCTCTACAGCACCCCCCCCACACACCCCTCCCCTTCCAGTTCCCATTATGCAGAAACATGAGATGATTCAATAAGCTAACAGCCAAATAAATCAGACTGGATGAATTCATCATCCTCAGTAAACGGGCCAGAGTGCAGGCAGTGATTTACTTGGTGCAGCTTGAAAAAAGCAAGCCAACAGTTCCACAGTGTGACGAGCTGAAGAGGTCAATCCACTTTGTACTGACAACAAAAATAAGATTACAGGAAGTAAACCAGAGCGGCCTGAGGTTCGCCGAGTCGCCGCCATTTCAGGTTTCCCTTCCCGTCAAAATAAGTCATGTTTGATTTCTGCTACATCACAAAGATTCTCTGCTCTGATACGGAGTCAGAATGTTGAAATTAAAAACAAAACCTTCCACAACAGTGAATCCTTCAGAATAAAATGTCTTTAACTTTCCTCATTCGAGGATAAATAATGATTTAAGACTAAATTTAAGCTTCTTCTGACTCACATCACCTGTTGGACATTAGCTTTCAACATCTGCAGCAGCCTCATTAGCAGATGTGATTATTTATGTTCCGATTCTAACAGGGTTCCTGCTAGAACTTATGGGAACTTTAATAGAAACTAGTCGGGAGCTTGTCTCACCGGTACTTGATGTTTAGTGTGTTATGCAGCATTTTCTCTGCAGCCATCTTTATTCAAGGAAATCAGTTTGTTTAGTTACTTGATTTATTGTTTCCACAGCAGGTGGATGAAATAAAGTGTTCTCTATCCACAGCACCAAGTTCTGAACATCAGGCTGCCACCTGTCACCACAGGAGTGAGAATCATGTTGGCATTAGTCCAATTAGAGCCCGCACTTTAACTCTGACAGAAATGCATTCATCACATACTTCCACAAGAACTGGAAATCAATTTGAAAGCAGCCTGCAGCCTTTAATGTTTCTAGAAATAAAATAAACTCCGACATGTGGGTGGAGCTGATTAACAGGAAACTGCATCAAAACTAAGATCTTCCTGCTCATTTAATCAGAATTCCTTATAAAAACCAACAATTCTGATGATTAACGAGAACCTGGAGTAAGAACCATAAACAGCAGATATGTTCACAGGAACCTGGACTTTGTGTTACAATATTCACCTAATATTAATGTTCAACAGCTTCAAATCAAAATAAAAAACCGTGAATAAACAGTTAAAATGTTTGATACAAACAGACTGGAACGTTGTTAAGAAAAGTGTAAAACTATCCAAAGTAAAAATCCTAAAGCGAGTCGTTGGTGTTTGTCACATCAGATCCATCAGGTTAGTGAGATCACCTTCACTGTCCATCTGCATGACAGCTGACAGAAAACCTTCTCCAGGAGTCTATGAAACCACAGCAGGTCCAGAATTCAGTCAGAATGTTCTGCTTTAGTTTGGGTGTAAAATCCCAGAGAAGAAAATAAGAATATTAAAGCAGAAATCAAAGAAAGTTCTGCTGCAGGTGTCTGAAACCATATCAGTGTTTAAACTCTCAGGTTATTTCTAACAAAGTTTTACTCTGTCACTCAAAAACTGACTTTACTGAATTAAGTTTATAAAATATTCAGTAAAAACGACTCAGTTCTCTGCTGTTTGTGATTAATTACAGACGGATTAACTCTAAACGAATGATGCTGACAGTAAAATCTAATTAGATATTAACCAAAATCAGGCTCCAGTCCTGGATCTCATGGAGAAGTTGGACCCTCTCAAAGTGTTTGGTCCATCAGCTGATTGGAGTTCGGTCTCTAATTTTATTTCTGTTGGACTTAAATATAAAAGTTGATGTAAACGGCACTGAAACATAAAGCTACATAAATCTGTGAGAAATAAAAGGATGAGCAGTTCGGTTCGGTTCGGCTCACCGTGCAGTTGGCCGGTTTGCTCTCCAGGCTCTGCAGGGTCGGGCTGAGCCAACAGAACCCCAGGATGAAGAGGCTGAGGATCCCGCACGCGATCAGGAACAAGCCCAGTCTGATGCTCTTGTCCTCGGCCTCGGAGTACTCGTACGACACCCGGATCTTCGCCATGGCAGCCCCGCAGAGACCTCCGGCGGCATGGAGAGGACCGAAGGACTGAGGATGATGGAGGAGGAGGAAGAGGAGGAAGAGGAGGCTGCTGCTCGATCACCGGCTGCTGTCCGTGTCTGAGTCCGTTTCATCTGCCCCCGGTTTCATGTACCCTCCCTCATCCCCCACTCCCTCACCACGTCTCCATTTTCTCTGCTTCTATTTACACAATCTGCCCCCGTCTCTCCGGTTCCGTTCGGTTCGGTTCGCTGTTGAACACATCAGCGCTAGAACTTCATCTTTAAAAAGTTCAAAACATTTAAAATCGGATCAGTTTGCTCAAAACAGAAAACTTGTGCGATCATTTCCCAAAAAACAAACCAAATTAAACCCATTTAATTTGGACTTCTAACCGGATCCGTCTCCAGTTTGGACCCAGAGTTACATTCTGCAGTTAAGTCATTAACCTAGAATACTTATCAAAAACAACTAATTCAATAAATAAAACTCAAAAGTTTATCTGAAGGGCTCATTTGTGTTTAAATTGTACAAACAGAAAAATCTTTTAACTGGCTGAATGTTAAAATACATTAGTTTTAAGCAGTAAACTGATCTGAAGCCAATGATCGTTTTTCAATTGGTCACGTGATCCTTCCAGACTGTGGGAACCCTAGACGTCTATGGTGGGAACTGTTAAAGTTCCCCTAGAGGAGGTTCTGTTTAGCAGGAACTTCAGTTGAATTAAATTCATAAGTTCTGTCTCATGTCCTGCATCAGAGCGACAGGAAACTCCCACTAATCTGCAAATTCAGGGAAAGTGTGAAGTGATGGTTAAACAAACCGACACATCTGGAAGCTTCGATAAGAACTAATAAACATTGATAAAAAGTCCCACATGACCGATGACATCACGTTTTAAAACCTAAAAAACACCAAGAGGAGCTGCAGCAACTG
This sequence comes from Pachypanchax playfairii, assembly GCA_006937955.1. NCBI lineage: Eukaryota > Metazoa > Chordata > Actinopteri > Cyprinodontiformes > Aplocheilidae > Pachypanchax > Pachypanchax playfairii. The sequence goes on from SSNP01000065.1 coordinate 447,434, forward strand.
TCAGAACACAATACTCCACCTACTGCGTCAACGCGTGTCACGATGCCACATCCAGTCACAATCAGACCATGAACTCTACAGTCCCTAGAACCTTCAGAACTGTTGTATGAAGCACTAAAATATCCTGCATCCCATTATTTACTCTACAATGGATCTAAATACAGCTGGAAGAGGGTTTGATTCCCTGGTCTGTGTCCAGAGTCTGAACTCTTATTGCTTATTGGGAGAGAGACAGACGATGTCCAGAGATGTTCAGATAAAACAAAAAGGTGCAAAAACAAACTCATGGTGGCGCTAGAGGGCTGAAAGGATGAGGATCAGAACTTCCTCCAACCTCAACCTTTTCACCAGATCAGGTGTTGACAAGTCTGGTCACATGGTGCAGCTCTGAGACACGTTTCTATGGTTTCCTCTCTCGCTGCAGCCTGAGTGATGCACACTCGCCCGGTGGGCTGATGATTCAACCCAGATTTGAGTTTTATTTTGCTGCTGGCTGCTTGTTCGCTGCTGTTACACGCTGCATGAGATAAGCCTCTTAGTGATGGGAGGGAACATCATTCACTCACAAAATAAAAATCCTCTTCTCTGAATATCACGTTCAGTTTCATACCACGCACATCCTTTATTCTGCATCACTCCACGAGTCAAAGGTTCATCAGACAATAAATATCCCTCGAAAACTATTTACCAAAGGTCACAGGTGGAAACAAATTCAAATCTAAGGTTTCTCCAGTGAAGAGCACGCTTCATAAACGTTCTCATCTGGCTCATTTCCATCATCTGGTTTGGATTAATTTAATTAGACTGTGTGTTCAGCGGTTGTCATGGCCACAAATTAGAAACAAAATCCGGTGGACAACAAACACAACCACAGACCTTAATCATACAGACTACAAAACAAAAGAGTTTTATTCTATAGCCATGTTTGGTGTCCAGATGCAGGAACATCTGGTTGATGTAAGACGTTTCCATCATCACCTGTTACAATGTGGAATATTAGAGTAAACAATTTAAACAATATTTAACTGATAATGTAAATGCTTTAAACTTCTGTAAAACCACCATAAAACAAAGAGAGAAACCAGAAAAGGGTGAATCTCCAAGTCCAGGTCGGGGAAGGATTTAAAGTGCTGATGTCTTATTCACGAGTGAGGATGTAACGGGGCGGGGCTTCAGTAGGTGGGTTTGGGAGCACCTGCAGTGATGAGGACACTGTACCGGTCTGTTGTGGTGAAGAGGGAGCTTCATGTTCTAACCTGCTGCTGTGGTCAAGATCTTTGGATTATGACCCAAAGAACGAGAACATGGACCCGCCCTGAGGGACGGGGTCAGGAGGTCCGAGTAGAGCCGTTGCTCGTCCACATCCAGAGAAACCAGCTGAGGTGGTTTTGTGGTAGAGAGATAGGGACAGATGTTCCAGACTCACCCGATCAGCAGGATCATTTAGCAGACCCAAAACTCGCTGGAGAGACCATGATGGGAACGCCATCAAGTCCTGCCAGATGAGCGACAGAAGACAGATGGACAAAGATTTAAGTGTCAATTCAAAGATCTTAATAATTAGACATTTACTGCAGATGAATGTTTTATAACTAAACACGGATGCTTTCTGTCCGAGGGTCTCTGTCACCTCACGATCTGTATGGATTATGTTCTTATCTAAACTTTTTAAATCTCTTTCATCTACGTGTGTGTGTGTGTGTGTGTGTGTGGGTTTGTATTTCTGACCTCCTGGGGACCCGTTTCCTGACTTTTACTATCTTTCTGGGGTCCGAGGGTTCTTGTGGGGACCGAAGCCTGGTCCCCATGAGGGGGACTCCCCTTTTTAGGGTTAGGGGTTAGGTTTATAGGTATGGTGTGAATAGAGTTTTAGTTAGTCTTAGGGTTAGTTATAGATCAGTAATGGTTAAGGTTAGGAAAAGGGTTTGGGTTAGGTATAAATCTAGTTACTAAAATCAATGGAAGTCAATGGACGGTCCCCATAAGGATACCAAAACACACTTGTGTGTGTGTGTGTGCAGTGGGATGTCTGTTCAAGATGCTCCCAGCCTCCGTAAACGGTCTCCATGGACCCGATGATCGATGACCTGACTGAGATCTATTGATTTCTGTCTGTTTCAGTCGGCAAAGCGAGCGAGTTTAAAGGAATAAAAGGTAGCTGCAGGCGAGACAGACGACAAACGTCCAGACGTTATTAAAGTTTCTGAGATGTTTGAGTCACCTTAGTTCTGAAAGGGGGTTGAGTTTGAATATCTGCTCAGATGTAACACTGAGTCCATCAAATACGATAAAAAAAACCCCTGAATATGAACACTTGGAAAAAAGACTGAGACAAAACACGAACATTAGAAAATGTACAGAAATAAAGGATGAAGACAGAAAAGCCCCAGAGAGGTAAAGATGGAGGATAAAGTCCCTGATGTGAAAAGTTCACCTGTCAGAATCTTTACAAATACAAAAGGTTAATAACAGGTTCTGGTTCCATCATAAACTCACCAGCTGAGCCTGAACCTGCTGCTACAAACATGGAGAAAAGTCCAGTCACAGTCACAGTCTGAAAACCTGAACGTGAATCTGTTGCTTTGTCATGTGACCTGATAAGAAACAAGCAGGTCTGATTGAAAACGTTTGGTGACTTTTTTATTTTGTTGGTATGAAATGCTGGATTATCATAATTGTTTCTAAATAATAACAGACGTCAGAGTGAAAGAACATCTGAATTAGAACCAGCAGCCAGTTTGATCAGCTGAGATTTCATTAGTCAAGCAGAAACAAATAAAACAGTGTCAGCTGTTGGTGTCGACCCGGGACGAGATCTGGACTCCCAGGAATTAAAAAAACATCCCTGATCTGTCTTAAATCAACATTCTGGTGACGGAGTTTGGCTGCACACGGCTGGTCATCATGGAGGCGTCGCCGCTTCTCTAAGCAGCTTCACAGAGATGCTGCAAATCCAGATATTTAATGGTTTCAGGTGGGTTTTATCAAATCCCAAACAGGAAGTGTTAAACCAACTCATCAGTTGAAAACATCTGGAACCTGGTAAAAAATCTTACAGAGCTCGGGCCTGCAGGATGAACAGCTGCAGCTGCATTCACTTTCCTGTAAAAACTGATGACCATAAAACAGACACATTGCTGCGTGACTTTATAAAAGAGCTGGATGATTGTGGTTTTAATTGCTTTACAGCTCAAATAAAAAAAGAAACGAATTAATTAACAACTGAAGCGCAGTTTCATCTCCCACGTTCGCCCACTCGCTCTCACACTCCTTCTAAAATTAGTTTGTCAGTTTTTGAACTCTGACTAACAAAGTGGAGAAAAGAGGCGAGTGAGACGGATTTATAAACCTTCACATGATGAAGCTCTGAATGCAGAGAAGCTGATCAGAGTCTCTGCTGTTGGTTTTCAGATTAAATCTGCTTCCTTTGTTTCTTCTGCTGGTTTTAATCTTCATCGTGTTTCTACTGGAGCAAAATCTGCTTCAGTAAGTCTGTACTGAAATCTACCTGTCTGACTCACACAGCGTCTCACTGTGTGCATTTGTGGGTTACATATATAACCTAAATGCTGGACTCTGTGGACAGGTGATGAAAACACCTGAACACAAGCTGCGACTGCAGAATCTGAACACAGATCACACGGAGAGGTGACGAGTCCAGGTGAGCCGATTGGAAACAGGAGGCAGGTGGTGTGAAGAGAACCGAGGACATCTACTGGCAGAGATGTGACACTGCACAGACTGGGATCAACAAGCTGAACCCAACATTCAATTGAAAAGTAGGGCGGAGACAACATGGAGCCGACTAAAAAGAAAAAAACCTTCAAAATATCACAAATGAGAATTTAGAGTTTTTCAAAATAAAATAAAAAACATGCAGATGTGAGAAAGGAGGTGAAAAATCCAGAAACTTTTGATAAGGCATGAAGAAAAAGCACAAAGCCGTTAGGAATCTGTTGTCATCAGTTGGTTCTAAAGCCTTTTGTAAAGCTTTGAGACCCCAGAGAACAAAAATGAGAGAAAACATGGAACAGTGGAGAACCTTCCCAACTGAACAGCAGCCAAAGAACAGCAGGCCTCACTCACCTCAGTGAAGGGGGGGGGGGGGCATAGCAGAGTTCCAAGACCAAAACCACCGGTGATCTGAAAACATCTGGATGATCCCCAAGAGTTTTAGGAAAATATTCTGTGGACTGACGAGACAAAAGTAGAATTTGGAAGGCGTGTAATAAACACCTTCATTTAGAAACTATATTTTGTGTTTACGTGCTTCGTCTGTCTTTTAAATTTGTTTGATGATCTGAAACATTTACATGTGATAAACTTAAAAAAAAAAAAAAATCCTGAAGGGAACGAACACTAGCTGCCCTCGATATAAACATCTGGATCTACATGTTGCCTCTCTGTTAATCCACATTCTTCAGAAGGACAATCACTTGATAATTAATTACACAGAATGGAACTGTGAGCAGGTTTTAATGGTCATTTACTCACTTTAGTGAAAGAAAAGGTGATATTGTAGTTAATGTCCTTTTTGTCCATATTTCAGTCCTAAATAGGCTCATATTGTCCTGCTGATCTTCCTTTGGACATAGCGCCTCTTGTGGGCACAAACTGAACCACAGCTGATGTCAACGATGTTTAGGTCAAACTGTTCTGTTGATGAGGGTCAAAGGTGAAACAAATAAAACATATTTTTGTTTCATAATTTAAATTGAATATCACAGTAAAAACATTTTCCTTTAATAAAAGACAGAAGAGAATGTTTGAATGGATTTAAATAAAAAGTTGAGCTTAAAGGTGCCATTAATAAATATAAACAATCAATAAAACTATAGACAGATTCAAAAAGGTTCTAAATCCAACAGAAGTCAGATTCATTACTAACACTAAAAGTGTTTATAGTTCCTGATGGAGTTCCATCCCATGGTCCACATCTGCAGGTTTAAAGTCCAAAACCTGAGCTTTAAAACTCTAAAAGCATCATAAAGAGTTTCAGTAAAGACTTTTATGTAATAGATGAGCCAAAATCCAAGAGGTGAAACATTTCACACAAACACTTAATTACTCACATGAGTATTAAATCAGTACTAAATAACCTCTCTGCAGCCGTGTCTCAGGCGGCCGTAGCTGGAACCGGTGTTCTGTAGAAATATGCTACCTGTTGCTATGTGCCACACACATGTGCTGTTCTACAGTCGTGACTTCAATAAACGGATTTATTGTTTATTTTTGTCTCTATATATTTTTCCATAAATACATTTTATCTATCAAATAAATTCTCCCATGACAGGAACATTAAATATGATGTTATTTTTACTTTCTTTACATTGTCAGGACGACAGGCAAATGTTTGGCCACACCCAGAGGAGAAGGACCCAACAATGGCTGATAAGGATCCAGAGGGCTTTTATATAGAAAATATCAGGGAAGGATCATAAAAATATGTTTAAATAATTAACAGGACACACTCGCCATAAACAAGAATATTGTATAAACTTCTAATAACATCTCATTATGAAATAAATAGTTAATTTGTACTATGGAGACATTTTTCTTCAGGGCAGCATAAATCATCAGAACACCACTTCCTGCTGAGACCTGAATTACTGAAGTTATTAAGTGTAATATAGGAGGACCAGAGACGTCCAGAGTGTCTAATATGAAGCTGAACATGTTTTTCGGTGAGTATCCACTTAGACAAGTTTCATAACAGGAGATTAAAGGTGTGAAAGTTATTTTGTACTGATTTAAAAGATGTTTCATTTGAACTGACTAGTAAATGAATGAACCTTCGACTCTCTTCTATTGTCATAAAGTTTCAGATAGAAGTCGTTTTATTTTTGTGACGAGCAGAAAACAGAAACACTGATGAGAGCTGAAGGAAACACTCTGGACTCTTTGTTCAGTTTCATTAACAGAATATTTATTTTATTCTTTTTTTCTAATAAAACACTAGCTGCCATATTTGATAAAACAGCCAACGGCCAAGTGCCTCAGTCCTCCAATCAAATCTTCTCACATAGGTCTGTGGGCGTGTCCTTGGCTTGTCTGCAGTGTAATCCAGCTGTTGTCATGGGGATCAAAGTCCCATCTCCATGGTAACAGGAGTATTGCATTGTGGCGAAGACGCAGGATCTCCCCATTTGGGAACATTTCTTCTGCTTTTGTTTTCCTTTTTGTTGTTTTGTTTTTGCTGCCTGGGAATCCTGTCGACGTGTTCGTAACATCAACGGAACAGAACGTCAGGCGTCTCCTGGAGGGAATTACAATCCAAACTAAAGGGAATTAAAGTCTGTAGACACTTTTGGTTGGTTTAGCTTCTCTGTGAACGGAACCTCAAACTAAAAGTTCAGCCATCTTTAAATGAGACATTTTGTTTTCTTGCAGAGATTTAAACTGTTTACACTTTAATTTCTGCCCATTAATTACAGCCAGCTGTAAATTAGCTTGAAGACTGACACAGAAGGAAACACATTCTGACCCTGAGAACAATAAATCACCTTAAGATGAAGTTAAAGGTCAAAAATCACTGATCTCTTTCAGTCTAAATGGTCCCAAAACGAAACTCATCAAACAGAAAAGCATCAGCATCACACTTTTCTGTTTGTGGTTTGTGCTGATTAAATAAAAGAGATGCAGGTTGTTTGATCTGCTGAGTCAGAAGGAGCGTCTCCTTCAGCTTCAGATGTTCTGATCTTCAAATACAATTCAGAATCTCTGCAACTAAAACAAAACGTGTTGCAACAGGAAGAAAAAAACTGCAAAACAGCAGAAGAAAGAAAAAGTTTCAAAACGAACAGAAAACTCAGCTGGTAGAAAATAAAATGGAGACAAAAAAAAAAAAAAGATGAAAGACGGTGAGATTAAAAATGGAGCTGTCAGCGACCGAACGGTGCCGACGTTTTCACTTTTAGACTGATGGAGAGAGAAAAAGTTTATTTGACTTTTTATCTGTAGAACTTTGTTTCTCTTACTTTCTGTTTCTTATTGTCAACAAACCAAAAAAATAAAAGATTCCAGTGACTGAAAACGAGTAAAAACAAACTGTTTTTGTTCTTTCATTTGTTTAAACACACTGTTGGATTTTAGGTCACGACGTTTCAACATGTGACCATCAGAATTTAATATGTAAAATAACAACAACAGGATTTTTTTTTATCCTCTTGCTGTTTCAAATCTTGTAAAAGAGTAAAAACAAATGAAGGTTTTCTTTGTTTCCTCCTTCAGGAAATTAAAAAGTTCCAGTCAGCGTTTTTTGTTCTGAGACACTCGTTTGTTTTTAATTCTGTAAAAGTGCCTTTTCAGTTTAATTTGAGCAACTGCTTTAAAAACCTCATGTGCATTTTAGAATAAGAGCTTTGAACCTGAGTGTGGCGGATTAAACGTCCAAACCTTGTTGATCAGTAAACAGGATTTTAGGAGATTCAAACAAAAATTTGGCTTGTTTTTTGCTTTTTGAAGCATCTTTGTTTGAACCTACGAGGATTCTCAAGACCTGGAGGACTGAGAACCACCAGATGTTATTTGTTGACAATAAAAAATAATGATGCCAAAAATCTGTTTCTATCTGCTGAGCGGCTTTTTCTCCACAAAACATCAAAACAGAAAAATAAAATAGAAACTTTCCTTTTTTATTATGAAATATTGCTACAGTGAACATTACGGTTTGTCTCCTGACTGTCAACCATCTGAGGATGTTTGACACTGATAAAACACTAAAGGAAATATTTATCTGTCCTGGTGATTTAATCCTGCGTTCGGTTGAAATCCTGTTTTTTTCTTAAACAAGTAAAAATAATCACTCAGTTATTCACAGCTGCTGCCTGTATTTCAGTCAGATGACTAAACAAAAACACCCATGAAAGAGAAGCAGCAATAAAATAAAATAAAATAAAATAAAATAAAATAAAATAAAATAAAATAAAATAAAATAAAATAAAATAAAATAAAATAAAATAAAATAAAATAAAATAAAATGGGTAAAAGTCAAACAGAGAGGGAACATGAGGATGTTTGTCAGAGATGTGGACACTGTTCCAAGTCCTTTCAGGCCAGATTCATTTGAGTGTGTTGAGGTGTGAAAACCTCGAGGGGAGATGATTGACGAGCCAGGAGAGCCAATGACAGCCAGGCAGGGAGGAGAGAGAACCAATCAGAAGGCCTGCTGGGCAGGATTGTAGTTGAACGTAGAGGGAACATGAGGTCGCTCTTCTAATTTGTCATATTCCAGATGAAACTCCTGGGGAAAAAAAAATGTTTGTATCTGCTTCTCTAGAGATCAGATTGAACATGATCAGTTAATTAACACATTAGATCAGCTGAGGCGGCCTGATACCTGAAAATCCAGGTAAATCCTATGGAAGCAGAGAGGATGAACTCAGTTTTTTACTCGCTGCTTGTGAATTTCATTGAGTTTTTGTTGAACAAATAGACACAGTATGGCGTGTCGGTGTTTTTATCTGGGGACTGATTTGGTTTTTAGATCTGAGAAGAACCAGGCAACTTGTTATTATAACGCTATCAAATAGGGCTGGGTATCACTCCTAATTTCCTGAATCGATTCGATTCGATTCACAAGAGCAAAAATTGATTCGATTTCGATTAATTTCGATTCAATATCGATTCTTTCTTCAGATATTTCTGTCACATTAGTATTTGTTGAATATCAGACATTCGTAGATGGCAATTTTTTATGAAATGCTGAAGCAGCCTTTCAACAGTGCATATTTTATATACATTTAATATTCATGTTTTCATTAAAAATATCCAGAAGCAGTGGCATGTGGCATAACTGTAACAAAAGGAAATGTATATTTAAAAAAATCGATTTAGTGCTTTATGAATCGATTATAGATTTTTTATTCTTAAATCGATTTAAATCGATTAATCGGTTTTTTAAACCCAGACCTACTACCAAACAAAACCAAGTCATAAAAATATTTATTTATTTGCAGGTGCCTTTCTAGACCCTGAAACCCTGAGACAACACAGACTTAAATAAAGAACCTGAACACAGAACAATAAACACTCAGAGCTGGTGGTAACAGGACCAGGATGCTTTAAACTGCAGTCTTTGTTTTTGAGCCCCAAAGCTCCAGGGCCCCAAAGCTCCAGAGCCCTAAAGCTCCAGGGCCCCATAGCTCCAGAGCCCTAAAGCTCCAGAGCCCTAAAGCTCCAGAGCCCTAAAGCTCCAGGGCCCCATAGCTCCAGAGCCCTAAAGCTCCAGGGCCCCATAGCTCCAGTGCCCCAAAGCTCCAGGGCCCCAAAGCTCCAGAGCCCAAAAGCTCCAGGGCCCCAAAGCTCCAGAGCCCCAAAGCTCCAGAGTCCCAAAGCTGCAGAGCCCCAAAGCTGCAGAGCCCAAAAGCTCCAGGGCCCCAAAGCTCCAGGGCCCCAAAGCTCCAGGGCCCCAAACCTCCAGAGTCCCAAAGCTCCAGAGCCCCAAAGCTCCAGGGTCCCAAACCTCCAGAGTCCCAAAGCTCCAGAGCCCCAAAGCTCCAGGGCCCCAAACCTCCAGAGTTCCAAAGCTCCAGAGCCCCAAAGCTCCAGGGCCCCAAACCTCCAGAGCCTCAAAGCTCCAGAGCCCCAAACCTTCAAGGCTCCAGAGTCTGGGTCATAGACTTCATGAGGAAACTTTGCTCTCTGCTGTTTGACAGATTTCCTTTTAATGGTGCTGAAATGTTTCAGACACTACAACATGTCATCCTGCCCTGCCAGTAAAACCTAAACTGGGTTTTAAAGACATTCAAACTTCTGCTTGTCTTTCGTTACCTTGGCCACTTTCCTCCAGTTGAGACAATCAAAGAAGTAATAGGTTCCTCTTTCATAGGCGTTGGTCTTCAACGTGGGCTCCATTCCAGGGGCCCGGGTGATCCAAACCCGCTCCTCTTTATGGTACCTCCAGTCCCTGTTAAAGCTGGACACACACACACACACACACACATCTCTTTAATCCAAAACAATAAATGATCCCATGAGAATTAAGTGACTGTTTCTTACAGTTCTACTGCAGCCAGAAGTTGTAGCAGGTCTCCTCCGTTCATATAGTACAGATAAAACAGCAGATCTTCACCGTACCGAGACAGTTTGATAGCTGCTAACTGAAAACAAGAAAGATTTAAATGACTTCCGGTTTGTCTCTAAACTCATTTTTTTAACAACAGAACAGGTCAAATGTTTCTGACTAGATATTTGCCCAACTGCTTTTATTTAATCTATTTATCAGATCTATTAGGTGTTTTTACCTTGTCCCTTATGTGGATGTTAGTTAAATATTCTGAGGGGACGTGGAAGTCTGCAGAGAGATAAAACACAGCTGAGAACGCAGAAGAAATGAGAAAATTATCAACAAGTAAAAACAAAAACAGTCAATAAAACTCAATTTAAGCTCCAGTTTTAAGGTTTGTCCACTTGGGGGCAACAAAGCTCCACAAACAGCAGAGCGACTATAAACTCACTCAAATGAAGAAAAAAAAAGAGCTGAAAATAACATCAACAAAGATCGGAACATGTTTGGAACTTTTGTTTTATTATATGAATTAAAAGTAGATTCATTTCATGGATTAGACTTAATTTATTAACAGCTTTCTAACATTTTCAACAAGCTGTAGGTGTTTTATTAGTGTTGTAGGATGTTTTTAGTGTTAAAGCTGTAAACAGATGTTTAACATGTTTGTCTCCTCAGCTGAAGCTGCAGGAACATGTTTGGAAAGTACCAGCTGTTCCTGCAAAACAACTTCATGCTCACTCACTTTCCTCTGAACTATAAACAAACTAGTGGCTTGAAAAACCTGATTTTAAGATGTGAGAACTATTTGATTTTGTTGAAATGAGAATATGTTTATCGTTCTGTCTGATTGATTTCAGGTCAAACTGTCAACAGAAATATTTTAAAAACAGAAAGCAAAAGGATAAAATCTGTCACATTACAAGTTTTTAGGGAAGGAAGTTCTTAAACTGCCACTTTCACATAAATAAATGTTGCGTTTTCCCTTCAGGAAAAACTAGAGTTAATCTAAAATGATCATGCTTGATGTTAAACTCACCGATGTCCTGCGGCCGACACGGCGCCGACGCCCACGGAGACGCAAACTTGGGGTAGAGATTCCTGACAGAAAAACAACACGATCACGCCAAAGCCTGGAGTTTCTCTGAACAGCTAAAAACATTCTGAACTTTATTCACTCATCACACATTCACTGGGTCAGTGTGTGTGTCTGTGTGTGTGTGTGGGCAGGTCGTACTCAGGTGAGTTGAGGTTGAGGCCGAGCGTGGTCAGATCTGAGCCCAGTGCCAGGTGGACCATGCCGGGATCGGTCTCCGCCGCCCGGATGAAGGTCAACAAGCCGATCATTCCGAACTGATCCGTTACCATGCCGACGGGGATGTTGGTGACTCGGCCTGATACACACAGATAAAAGGATCAAATGTTTAATCTTTTGCCTTGTTGAGCTCTGAATCACAGGCTTCTCCAGCTAGAGTTAAAACCACGCCGTTTGTTTGGACTTGATGTCACCAAGAACCGGTTCCTAATAGGAACCGGTTCCAAACATCCGGTTCTGGAATCGTTAAGAAGATGTTTGAATTTTGATTCTTTTATTTGGTTCCTAAATGCCCACAGTGTGAGCAAAAAAACTAGTGCGGGCCCTGCAATTCCAATTATTAACATCGTCAAGACTTTGATTCGTCACTCATGCAGAGCCACGCTGTGATGCGAGAGATCAGCTGATCGACAGTCTGATCAACAACCTCAGCCGTGGAAGGAGGATGTGCAACAAACATGACAAAACACCTTCAGCAGCTGCATGATGTGGTGACTAGTGTACTGTGTTTGATGTGTTGCATCGCTCTCCAGCTCCCGTCGCTTCCTCCACTTCGGACAGTCAGTCAGTACATGAAAACTATGATTGTCTTATTCGTCACAGACTAGCTTAGTTGGTAAAATGTGTCAAATCTGTTCATAGATGTTAAACACTAGCAGAGTGACGCTAGCATAAGTCAGTCTGCTGCTACGTTAACTGGCCAGAGACCCCGGCCAGTAAATAGATGAACCCCATTCACCATGGCAACAAGGGAAAAGCTGTCAGCGGATCAAATTGCAGAGTGCCACAGCAAAGTAACAGAGTATGTTGTAAAAAGGCTGAATCCTTTTAACGATGTAGAGTCGTCCAAATTTAGGCAACCAACTTAAACTGTCAAGTCACCTGGTAATGTGAACAAATAAAAATGGCCTGTGTAAAGGCTTTTTCAACCGCAAAGAATCTGAATTGAGAATCATGTAGAACAGGAATCGACAGTGAGAATCCGAATCGCAGTCATTAAAATGCAAACGATTCCCAACCCTAGCTCTGACCCGCATCTTTACAATCTGTTTCTCTGAAAAATTCTCCTTCTGAAACAACATGGCGACTTGAGTCTCACCATCAGGAAGCACCTGAATCCCTTTCTTCTGCTGGTTGTTGTTGCTCAGAGCTGAGCTCTTATCACCGGGAAACTTTGGACCATCACAGCTCGACGAAGTCTTTCCTGATGAGTTCAGATTCTGATGGGATGGAAAACACAACGTCCGAAACACTCAGATGTGTTCAAAATGTTCAATAAGACATAAAAACAGCACAGACATGGAACTAAAGTCAACCAAAGTTTGTGTTTCCTGAGGAGAATGATTCCATATCTGACCGTTTTGCTGTCTTCACTGGTGCTGCTGGGGTCTTTTGTTTGGTAGTTCGGCCCGGGGAGAGCTGGGAAGTCTTCGTTATGGATGGAGAAGTCTTGCGACTGCTCATTGGATGGCTTCGTTACCATGCCGACTGAAAACACAATCAACCAGTTATATTAAAGAATTTAGTACAGAAGCATATTAAATCTCAGAAAAATTATTGTAACGAAGCTGTAACGACTTGTTGTTGTTGATTTTTATTTTTATTTATTTGGTCTGAATTTCTTATGTATTTATTCTTTGTTTGCACTAAAGAGACACGATCTGCCGGAAGTAAATTCCTTGTATGTTCCGCTCTGTTCCCGAGGCACTACTAACAGCCTTCGGTGTGTGAGATTGTGTTAACACATTTACAAACACACTGCTGGTCCATGTTACCGTAGGGCGCCCGGCCGGCCAGCGGGTTGTGCTGCGGTGGGGGGTTTGAACCTCCATCCCTCCGACTTCGGTCAGCTAACGCCGGGAAGTCGGACAGGTCCAAGCCCGTTACGTTCTCACTGCCGTCTGGAAACAGAAAGATGAGAAGTGTTTGTGCGGTGAACGCGAGCGAAATGATGAAGCATCAGACGACCTTTTCTCTGTTACCTGTGCCGTTAAAGATGTTGTTGGATAAAGAGCTGTTCATGTTGAAGCCTGGATTCCTGTTTGTGAAACTTTATGTTAATTCTCTTAAGTTTTAAAACAAAACAAACAATAAAATATTATAAAACATCCAACATAGATTCCACTGACAGGTCTGAGACTCGTTTATTCAGATACAAATTACATACAATCAAATCTAAATGTAACAGGAAGTAACTGTGTGAAGAGCAGCTGGAACATAAAACACTAAAGATCACAAGACTGTTGGATCCAGACAAAGTTCCTCCACAGGATGAAGTACTAAGGAGACCAGACAGACTGAGGAGGCCTGAGATCCACTTTAACGGATGCCTTTAATCCCCCACCCCTGCCCCCTGGCTATGCATTCAGATGTGTTACCTGTTAAAGGTGAACGGCTGCCGCGTCTGCTGCTGTTTGGGCATCCCAATGATGCTGGGAGACGAGCGGCTGGGACTCCCCATGGTCCCACTCCTCCCACCTCCACCGCCTCCTCCCCTCTCTGCCCCTATCCCACCTGTTTGACTCGTCGGACCCCCCACCTGCTGGTTGTGGTTCAGGACGCTCCGGCTGCTCATCGGCATGATTCTGCAGAGAGAGAGGAAACAAAAAAAAACAGGCTGTTCATTATTCAAATACCAAAAATAGGAGGAAAGAAAGTGACGCATATGATAAAGAATCTATTTGAATAACAAGACAAACAAACAAAAACAATGGCATCCTGTTAGATCAAAGGCGTGGACAGCGACACATTGCCGTAACCCTGCTACCGTTTGAGCTAGAAAAAAAAACAAACTGTTTCAGAGAAAAGAAAAGCTATTTCGTGTATTACTGTAGCATGAAACATGTTTTACATACAACATGTGACACAGAGAACTTCGTGTAAAATGCTGGTTACATGTCAGACTGATGCACCGAAGTTTCAGCTTTGACAGTTGTTAGAAAAATCCAGATGTTAATCCTTTCACCTCAGAACATGTGACATCATCAGACACTTGAATATGAAAGCATGTGACGTACCTGCTTGGTGACGTGGGCGTGTGCAGTGAGCTGGAGTTGGGAGTACTGGTGTGACCGGAGAGCTGGCTGGTGGGCTGGTTCAACCCGCTTCGACTGAGCTGCGGTGCTGCGCTGCTGTTCATCCCACGCATGGGAAACCCCAGAGCACCTGCAACCAGGTGGAGAGAAGAATGATATCAGAAACCAGAACCTGACTGGGCCTCACACATCCAGCTGTATAGTTTAACATGATCTTACTCTGTGGGCCGTATAAACTTGCTCCCAGCTGAGACAGCTGACTTGTTGATGAAGATGAGGAAGACGCCAACATCTGAAAACAAGAAACACAAAACACACCCGGTCACTTCAGCCACTTCCTCTACAGAAACATGACCAAATGTCCAACTTTATGTCCTTCAAAACCAAAACCCCTTTACTCAGAAGATTTTTTGATCTGCAGTTCAGAAATGCAAACATTCAAAACTCAAACGTGAGAAACAAATCTCATCTTTTCTCTGGACTGAAAGCTGAAGCTGTTAGATGAAAAATTGACTCATAAATAGGAAACTGGTTCCTGCTTTAAAACATCTGAGAAAACGCTCTTGTTCAGGCTAACATCCAGAAACTAGTTCAGCTTGAACGAGAAGTGAATTAATCCCTGAGCAGCAGATTGTGGTTCTGCCAGCTGCAATTTGCATATTTTTGTTATGGAAATTGTAGCTGTGTGTAAACATACAGACTATAAAACAGGAAAGTTACTGCAGCTTTCAAAGAATTGATTCATTTTTCTGGTCATCTCAGGAAGTTCAGACTTGTGTCGAACGAGCCACCATGCAGAAAATAACAGAAACATCGTCGTCAGTGCGTGACGAGTTACAGCTTACGTCTTTATCAGCCCGATGAGGAGGGAACATGGACTGTTGGCTGTAATAAAGGCTGGAGTCATCTGTGTAGTCGCTATCTAGCCCCCCCTCCATAAACTTCTTCCTGTTAGCACCAAACATGCCGCGTGTCACCTGAAAAACCAAACAAGAAGAAGTATCAGACAAGACATGAATGAGTCTCAATCGACCACTAAATAATGTCATGATGAAAAACAGAACCTACATCTTGGTTTGTTGTTTCTGTGTCACAGAAATGTCTCAAACTACCAAAGTCCATGAAGAAGGCGAAAGAGAAAATATTCTGTGTGTATGTAAAAACATGAAACATGAATAAATAAATTAAAGGAGGATTAATTAGTTGTTGATTTCAGATCTTGGAATCATGATCACGGTTAGCTAATATGAAAATGTTGTAAACAACTCTGAGCTTGAGTCCATGAAAAAGAGAAGCAATTTTCATTAAAACAGCTGAAACCCTGTCCTGTTACATTTACCTGCTTTTGTTTACAACAGCGTGTGAAACAATGTATACGCACAGAAACACAGTCAAGAACAGCTAAATCAATCTTTCAATTAGGTTTATGCGGCTGTTTAAACAGTAAAATCTTGTAAAAATTTATCATCAGCTGTGAATGAGAGACGGTAGGTTTAAAAGTGCTTCGGACCGCTAAATGCTAAGCTAATGCTAACGCCAATAATTTGTGTGATAATTACCAGTTTTATCACAGAATACATAAATAATGAAACGTTTTTCAGTCTTTTTGTGTGTTTTATGTTCATCAAATAATCTGTCTGGTGTCAGGTTTGACAGGTTTTAAACGGAATTAGAAGCTCTTGTTAGCTCCCGTAAGCTACGCCGCTAGCATGAGAGCTAAAAACAAAAAACCGAACGTCCAGCAGAAAAATTGATGTTTTTACGTTAACGAGTCTGCAGGTTCGGTGGGTTCCAGTGCGGTCCAACCGAACGGTTATGCAGAGGACCGGCAGGACAGTATGTTTTTGTCCGGGAGGCCTACTACGCTCCTTGTCTCAAAACAAAAACAAAAAGAACCGAAAGCCGTTTGAAAGCTCATTTTAAACAATTTTCTGTCGAATCACAGCTCATTTGGTCCCGAACACACGAATCCTGTTCTGTTCAAATAAAGTTCTCATTGGTTTGTACGACGAAAATATATTTAATCCGTAAAAATACACAAAATAAGGAGCTCACCGCATCAATCTGTCCTCCCGCTACAAGATGGCTGACCCCTGAGGCCTAGTGTAGTTTACTGTAGTTTGTTCCTTTTGTTGTAGTTGTATTGTTGTTTCATTACTGTTGTAATTCACTGTTTGTTTACAGTTTGTCTGTTTGTGCTGTGGATTACTGAAGTGTATGACTTTCTGTTGCAGCTTCTTGTAGTTCATTTTGTTGTGTTGTAGTTTTGTCTTTCTGCTGTAGTTTGTTAAACCTACTGAAACGTTGCTTTATTATTATCTCACACTTTAATAATTTTTTTATTACTCCTTTAGCTTTTTAGCAGATTTGAGGTGTAATAGTTTTAACAAGCTTGTTTAACGTCACATTTATTTTTGTTCTTGGACTTTCTTTAGCATTTATTCCATTTCTGAACAGGTTCTCTTATCTAAACCTCCTAGCCTGATGAATTCTGATAATTATCTTGGTGTTTATCCAGGGAAATTAACCAAAAATATGGTAAGACCTGTCACCTGATGAAACCCCACATCATGACACTACTTCCACAGGATTGAAGAACTGGTATGGAGTATGATTAGGAATATTTTTCCTCTCGTCTATCATCCATCCAAAGTCTTGTTTTATTCATGTAGCTGACTGATAAGTGGTTTTGTTGGTGTTTGGATCAAAGCACAGAACAAAATATTTTATGTTTTTTATTATTATTTCTTGTTTATCTTAATTAAAAAATTTAAAAACTTTTATTTATTTTATTTTTAATTGCTCCCTTAAGTCTTTGTGCATTTAACACTGTATAGCTAATGTGTCTACAGAGAAGAGTTGGATGGTTATCACTGTAGGATAAAGACCATGTGCAGCATCACCCTCACAGCAGAAGCAGAGAACCCGGATAAATGTTGGAGGGTGAGATAGAATCACGTACATGTATTTCTTTATGAAATGCAAGACCAACATGAAGCTAGTAGGACCAGGTTGTCTTCTGAATTTTACTCAATACGGTTTAGAATGAACGTTTTCCATCTTACTTGCTTAAACTGACTGTGCTCCCTATGAACTCGATGGAACAATTTGTTTCAGTTCTGTTTGCGTCATTGATTAGAACCAGTTAATGTTAGAACTGGAGGTGAACTGTGGAAAAAAAAAAAAAAAAACGTTTACCTCAGTGATGATTTAAAATGAATTCACGTTTATAATATTACTATTAGGACATTCTAAATTCTCATGATCTAAAGGTCAGATTATCTGAAATCATAGTAAATAATCCTAATATAATGAAACGTTTTCACAAAGCACGACATTCACGTGTGATTTTACAGATCACGTCTTTAACTGAGCATGTTTGGCTCTTAAAAGAGCCGTTGTGTTTTGCTAGCGAAGCTGATTTAGTTTAAGCTCTCTCTCCGCGGATACGACGGGCCAACTGGATGTCTTTGGGCATAATGGTGACCCTCTTGGCGTGGATAGCGCACAGGTTGGTGTCTTCGAAGAGGCCGACCAGATAAGCCTCGCTGGCTTCCTGCAGAGCCATGACGGCGGAACTTTGAAAGCGCAAGTCGGTCTTGAAATCCTGAGCGATCTCCCTGACCAGACGCTGGAAGGGCAGTTTGCGGATCAGCAGCTCGGTGGATTTCTGGTAACGGCGGATCTCCCTGAGAGCCACAGTTCCGGGTCTGTAACGGTGAGGCTTCTTCACGCCTCCGGTAGCCGGCGCGCTTTTACGGGCGGCTTTAGTTGCCAGCTGCTTCCTGGGAGCTTTCCCACCGGTGGACTTACGAGCTGTCTGCTTCGTTCTTGCCATATTGACCTTCTACCGTTCCTTCTATTGAAACGACTTAAGAGATAACTTGGCAGCACCGAGGTTTTATAGTCCGCCCCAGCGCAGCGGTAACACTGATTGGTCAAATCCACACACATGACCTTCCCGCCAAAATGTTTGAACTGACCTATCAGGGTAAAGAATAGAAACATTCACAATGAGACACTTAAAATAGAATAAACGTTTATTTTCTCACTTGTATTGTCCAATTATCTTTACACATGACTATGATTACAAGGGCAAAAATCCTTGTGTGACATATTTGGCCAAATTAACCTGATTCAGATTCAGAACATGGATTAAAATTCTTAAGGAAAATAAAGAAAGATAAAAGATAAAATCAGTTCTCTTTATACATGAGATTGAATGTAAATACTCAGGTGTTTGAGCAGTATCTCCAAATGTTTTTTTAATGACTGGTGAATTAAATAATGTTAGAAATATGACTTTTTTGGTTACCTGATCAACCACGACCAAATCTTTGACAGCATACATTGCAAAGATGTGAGCATCTGCATTTGAACAACGCTGGAGGATTTGATTGATCAGGCTAGTTTTTGGCTGATTATGGATTAATCTTAAACATCCATCTAATATTAGAATTTGGTACACAAAATTCTGAACAAATGTTGCAACGCCAGTCACATGAACAAACATTAAAACCAGATTGAGAATTTTGGGTGGCTCTTAAAAGAGCAGTTTTGCTGTTAAAGTTTAAGATTTAACCTCAGAATCCGTAGAGTACAGCTCTTTATGCTTGAGAGTGTTATTTGACCGATTTTGGGATGTCACAATTTAATATCAGAAAATTATTTGCATATATTAAAATATATAGATGCATTTTATTTTAATAACTCTGTAAAACACGTTATGTTTACAGGATTGTTCTCTTTGAGGATTTTGGGTGGCTCTTAAAAGAGCCGTTTTGTTGTTAAAGTGGAAGGTTTAACCTCCGAATCCGTACAGAGTACGGCCCTGTCTCTTGAGGGCGTAGACCACATCCATGGCGGTCACTGTCTTCCTCTTGGCATGCTCGGTGTAGGTGACGGCATCGCGGATTACGTTCTCCAAAAATACCTTCAGGACACCGCGTGTCTCTTCGTAGATGAGACCGGAGATACGCTTGACACCACCACGGCGAGCGAGACGGCGGATAGCGGGCTTGGTGATGCCCTGGATGTTATCACGGAGAACTTTACGATGACGCTTAGCGCCTCCTTTTCCAAGTCCCTTTCCTCCTTTACCGCGACCAGACATGTTGCTTTGCCTAAGAATGAATCTGAACTGAATGAAAATCAACCCAAACGAAACGTTTAAGCTGGTGTTGCGGACGTAATTGAAGACAGGAAGGCCTTTGTCTTGCAGTCAGCATGAACGGAGACTTCCGGTTAATAGTTCGAGCGCATGAAGTAAAACAACTGGGCCCTGCTTTATTTAATGATCAAAAATCAAAGAGTAAGTTTACGTAAGTAACATAACATGTCGGGGAGGGACAAACAAACTCCAAACAGTTTCCCAAATAGGAAAAAAATGTGAAATTTGATTTCCATTTCTAGCTAGTGTAGAATAATCTAGTGTTGATTTGCGTAGTATTGTATCGTTTTTTAAGATACAGCTAATATGTGATCCAGATTCAGAAAAAGTGCTTAATCCTGATTTTAATAACTTTCAGAAATAAAAGGTTTCTCAAATCTCAGAGTGGATTCTAATTATTCTGCTATTAATACAGAACAATCTAGCATTGATTATCCAAGTATTGTAGTTTTTGAGCTGCATCCAAGATAATGCGGTCCGGATGCAGAAGAAGTGCAGCCTCGTTTAGATTTGTGTGAAAATGTTTAATCTGTTGTGTTCAATTGATATCAGGAATCGGACCGACAGCAGAGCAGTAAGAAGTCACTCTTTAGTAGGATGTGGGTGGCTTGGAAGAGCCGTTGTTTTTGTTTCGGTGGTAAACAGTTTACTTGGACTTGACTGGTTTCTCGGTCTTCTTGGGCAGCAGAACCGCCTGAATGTTGGGCAGAACACCACCTTGAGCGATAGTAACTCCTCCAAGCAGCTTGTTGAGCTCCTCGTCGTTACGAACAGCCAGCTGCAGATGGCGGGGGATGATCCTAGTCTTCTTGTTGTCGCGAGCAGCGTTTCCAGCCAGCTCCAGAATCTCAGCGGTCAGATACTCGAGAACTGCAGCGAGGTAAACGGGAGCTCCGGCACCGACGCGCTCAGCATAGTTACCCTTCCTCAACAGCCTGTGGACACGGCCGACTGGGAACTGAAGCCCGGCACGGGAGGAGCGGGTCTTAGCCTTGGCTCTGGCTTTGCCGCCGGTTTTTCCACGTCCAGACATGGTACACCAAAGAAATAAGTTATACTGTTTGACTTAGTGAATTCGAGCGAAACTACGAGAAGGCGCAGCCGTTCTTTTTATATATGGGTGTATTCTCTTCGCTGATTGGCTCGATTAAGCAGCAGTATAATCGACCAATCACACGAACAGTGATCCCGCACGAGATTTTCTGTCTTGTTCTGGTTGGGAATTTCAAACTAAAACACTCTGGTTATGAATCGTAACCATATATTCTATAATATTACTGCAAAAAAGAGAATGTTTGAATTACTTTAAATACTTATGTTATCTATATTTCTCTCTTTTAAATCATCAATCAACCACTACTGCTCCCAATGATCAACACAGCAAAACTCCAGATAATTATTACCACGCGCTGGTCTGCTGGGTCTAAAATTTTAAATGGTGGCAAACAGTTTAAAAATTATTATTTAAGATAATGTTGCCGATCTAGAGAGGAGAAACACGCATGAATTGAAGCTGACGATACTATTCAAGTACATGCAGTTCATCCATATATAAGCACCATGAAATGAATTAAAGTGGAGTCCATCACTCGCCCTGGATCTTCTAGATTTTTGTTTACGACCTTCGATTTACGTTTTAGTTTGAAAATCCAGACCGGAAGCCGTGTCACCATGGCTTTCCGGTTGAGTTTGCATTTACAGAAAACAACTTGATAAGACAGAAATCATTCTTTTATTTCCTGTTTTACATTTCCCCATTGTGAGCCAACCTTATTGTATCTTATCCCCTACAGGCTGCATTAACTGACATGTCTGATGAGGTCAGAGATGACCTCATTGAGAGGCTAGCCACACGCTTCCCAGGTGTCTTGTTTGACATCCTCTCCTCCAGAAATCCACCTGAGTCTCCTGCTGCTAGAACCAGTGCACAACCATGGTGGTGCACATGTCAGAAATGTCAGGAAATGCCAACAGAAGTGGAGAAGAAGTGCTGCCAGCAACGCCCAGAGCACTGCATTAGTAGGACTGCACATCTGGAACTCTTCTGCTTGGAACCTGGCATTCTGCGACTGGCAAGGGGGCTCAGGCATGAATATCTTGGACTGGATGACCTGCAAGACCCTGGGCAGGACAACAGAGAATTCAGGCATGCAGCTTACAGACAATTTGTTTTGTGGCAGCATGGAAGACTACGGGCTGGTCAATGCGTTGTCATCCCAAGCTGCTGTGTGTGGCGTATACGGGACAATTTTCCAGACCCCACTGGCAGCTACACAGGCTTCATCCCTGGGCTATTGTGAAACAGCCAATTTTGTTTTATTATTGTCTGCACCTTCTGTATATATATATAATTTTAGCCTTACTTTGTTTACTTCTTGTTAGCTGTTTATAGCTGTATTTACAATTACTTTGTTTACATCTGTCTCACTTTACAATTTGACAAGTGCAATATCTGAAAATATATAAATTAATATCAACACAAAGTATGTTGTCTAGTGTTTATTAGCTTTTTATTTTACAATCTGTCAAATATTTACATGAAGCTTATAGCTGGATGTGAAGTGATGGAGTGGTCTGCAGAAATTGAACCGTAATCCTTTCATCAGAGGAGAATCTAGAAAAGACATGGCAGCAATTAGCAGCAGTTATGGATATAATTGACACATTCTGAAACACAGTAATGCTGTTTTTTTTTTTTAAATGTACCTCTCCTCTGGAGACCTGGCTCTGAAGCAGCTCCTCTGTTGTTGGTGGCTCCACAGGTGGGAGGAGGCCAAATCTTCTAGGATCTTCCTCCCTGCTGGTCCTCCTTCTTGGCACTCCCTTCCCTGACATCAAACGTCTGTGTGTGATTGCCCTTTGTAGGTCAGGGATGTAGCTGTAGGATTTGTGGCTCTTGACTGTGTAAAGGCTGTATCTTCTTGACTTCTTATTGTAAATTTTCTGGTATCTGGGGGGAAAACAGGCGCAAACCAAAACCTCACATATCAATATATATTGTATTATAATAAAAGTAGTATTTGCATAGAAAAAACAGAATAATATGGTATGACATACACTCTGTTGCCTTCGTGGAAACTCATCCATCCATCCATCCATCCATCCATCCATCCATCCAAGTTCTGAACCTGCTTCTTCCTGTTCAGGGTCGCAGGGGGCTGATGTCTGTCTCCAGAGTCAGGGGACACCCTGGACAGGTCGTTTGTCTGTCACAGGGACACACATAGACAAACAAGCACTCACACACACATTCACACCTAGGGACAATTTAGAGTAACCAATTAACCTCTTGCATGTTTTTGGACTGTGGGAGGAATTTGGAGTCCCCGGAGAAGCAAAAATTTGGCAGGAAATGTTTATTTTTCACTTGAAATGTTCTTAATATTTATTTTTGATTTAATTCACCATAATTTGTTGTAACAAGCAGAGAAGTAAACAAAACCTGTCTTCCAATTCATTGCCTTATTTTGTGTGATAGATTGGTACTTGGTATCAGCAAGTATTCATATCCAAGTATCGGTATTGTATCTGTTTGAAAAAAGTGGTATTGTTGCATCCCTAGTAATAAGCATGTTTGTGTAGTGCCTTGTTATGGATCAATCAACAGGTAATCAATGAACACAGTCTGGACTGATTATTTTGAAATCAACATAATCCCAGTTACATGTAATCCCGTTACTGCTCAGTGCTGAGCTAAAACAAAAAAAACGCATTCACTCTTTCCTCTGCTGCACCCTTTTCTAATGATCCCTCTGTCTGCTGCACTGGGAGAACTGAAGGTGAATATCTGCCTGCAGTCATCTCCCTCCACCTCACTAAAACAGACACCTGAAATAGACGAGCCACTCTCTATTTTTTTCCAGGGTTTGTGTGACTGGATGGGGAGAAGATTTTCAAAAATGTATTAAACTCCAAGCAATAAAATATAGACCAGGTGGGGTCAAACTCGCAGCAACTCTCTCGGCTCGAGTACAGCAGGTGTGAGAGGCAGGGAGGACAAGGGAAGGGACAAGAGGAGAGAAAAAAGGAAAGAAACTATTAATAATGCAGAGTTGACTGTGTACAGCTGAAGGTATAATACACTGGCTGAGGAAGAGGAGGGCCCACTCACTCCTGGGGTGCAGTGTAGTAAAGTTTTGAACCATGTTTTTTTAGTCAGCAGGGTCTTTACAAGATGAGTTCATCTAAAGGTGTCAATAAAGATGTGGAATAGAAAAGATAGTTTCATTATGAAGATGTTGCAGCGTGTTGATACTCTTTCAATAACCTCGTATTTTCTTCCTCTAAATTTAATTTCTCTCATCTTTTTTTTCACCCTTTCACCCCCTCAGTCGTCCCTGCCCATGATCCTCCGATCCGCTGCTCCTACTTTCGCATCTTTTGTATTGTAAACAGCTCACAAAAGCATGACAAGGTTTCTGCAAATGTTCCCCCTGCCTCCCTCTCTGTTCTCCCAGCTATTTGTTATTGTCTCCTCGCTATCGCAAGCGCACGTGTGTGTGTTTGTCTCGATCGCATGTTCTTTATTCTGTTTTTTCCTCTGCGTCAGAAAAGCAAAAGTTAATTAAATATGGAACGAGACGGAGCAGCATCTCTTTAAACCATCATGTCATTAAAATGGCATCCCTGGGAGATCAGCTTAAAAGGAGTTGGAGAACAATGTCTCATCAGTCAGATATTTATGGGCCTGGTTATGTAAACATGCTCCCTTTATTCGCTATGTATATTTCATGTAATTATCACTTTTTGTATCAGCTGCGAGGGTGTCCAGCACAAACCGGTGTTGCAGAATCATGGCCTTCAGCGTCGATCTTCCTTTCTCGCACTTTTTGTCCATCTGTCCAGAGCTTGTGTTCAGGAGGAACATCCCACCCCCAGATGGGATCGTGTGGTGAGAACATGACGGGTCTTCTTTCTCTGAGATAATGGGCTTCGCACACTCGTCTGGCGCTGATGATAAGAGTGACGTCAATCCACAAAAGCACGTTGAGTCCTTGGAAGACATGTTGCGTCTGTAGAGGATGGGTTGTTGAGCCGAATTGGGCATCACAGAGTAAACATAACAACCACTCACATTCTTGTCATCTGCGAGCATCTTCTGATACTGATACTAGAGGTTCGGACCACCATGAGGGTTTGGATGTGATACAAGCCAGTTGTCAATCTTTTCCTGGTATCCTGGTCTTTTCCGAGGGGTGGAGCTTCCCGTCCCATGTGGAGGAGACAGACACCACCATGTAGTCAGACATACTACAGTCACAACACAACAGAGAATCCACCTGGCATGTGGAGATCCCATTGTTGCTAGGCTACAGAGCCACCAGAGCCCCTAGAAGCTAAATGAACAGGGTGTTGTTGGTTTCTTCACCTGGGTTGAGATGAGTGACCACTAAAAGGCCACTCCCCTTTGTAGCAGGTCTTCACCACTGCCCAAATTAGGGGTCCAGCACTCTCTGCAGCTTACAGTGACTGAGATGTATCCAGCTGGGCCTTTCCGCGTCTTTCCTTTTGATGACTTTGATAAAGACACAGTCTCCTGGTTTCACCTTCTGATCTTCCTGTAAAACAGAAGGAAAAGAGGGCAGATCATATGTTCCAAAAACTTTTTTCTGCCTCAGCACACTTCTCATGGCAGGCATCAGTCATGACTAAACAGTACTTATGAGGACCACTCTGTGTTAGTTCAATGAAATCCATGTGCATGATTTGAAATTGATATTTTATCTGCAGAAACTGGTCTATTTTAGGTCTCATGTTTCCTTGTGGGTTGTGTTTTTAACAGATGGTACAAGCTTTACAGAGTTTTTTAAGTAGGAACTTATTCCATAAGTTGTAAATTGTTGCTGTATTAGTGCCACCATCCCCCCTGTTGACACATGGCAGGGCCCATGAGTCACAATAGCAGCCGCTTTAAACAAGGATTTCAGCAGCACTGGTTTTAAGGCAACTTTATACAGTCCATCTAAGTCAACGCCCCTTTTGCTTCCCACATTTGTTTTTCAGATCGTGGCTTCATGATATTATTCTTTGGTTGAAATTACCTTTAATTTGTTGTTCTTATTCCCTAAAGAGTGAAGAACAAGTTTCTTTGTTTATTTACCTGAAATTGTTGAAATTTGGAGATCGAGCAGACTTTTAAAATATTTGGGTTTAAAATACTTCCATTCCTTTTCAAATTAAGGTTTTCCATTTAGAGTAATTAATTTCCGTTTGAAAGGAACAAATATGTTTGTTAAACCAGCTGTGATAACAAACTTCACTGTCACTACAAGAGAGTTCCAGTTGATTTTTGTGTTCTCAAGGTTTCACTTTTTTTTTCATTCTAGTTGGAAAGAAATAATCATAATGAGTGCTGTAACCATAATATAAAAGAGGAAACATTAAAGTTATAGACAGAACCCACTTCAATGGATTAATCCCAACCAGTTTATTTAGTTAAGGATATGTTAATACTAGTTGACATTTAACAAAACCACAAAGTAAACCCCTTTTAGGTTGCTTGTAGCTCAAATAACAATTTAAAGACAGACTTTATTCATGAACGTCTGGTCAAAGTAATAAGGAAACAAAACATTATTTGGGTTCTCAGTAGGTTAATAATTCTGAGTTAGTTTTACCCAAATTAAGAATTCTAGGTCAGAGGTCACAGTGTGAAATCCTCAGGACTGTCTGTGACTGTGTTCATAGCTTTAGAAGTGAGCAGCATCTTATTTTGAATTCTAATCTTACATTTATTTAAGTTTGATAATTTACTAAAACGCAATTGCTTTTTAAACTTATCCCTTATCTCTTATCTAATTTTGATTTACCATTCAGGCAATGTGTATTTTTGTGTAACATTATTTTACCCAAAATATATAAATTATTTTTTGTAAATATAGTTTGGTGGTAATTACATGATTCCTGTAATCCTAGGTTTCTAAAATTAATGCTTAATTTGTCTCAAATATTAAACTTTTAAAAAGATTCTAGTTATGATTTACACTTGTTCTCTAGTGAATGAGCTGGAATGTAGACTTTTACAAAAGGATTATTGTTCTGAATCACTCACTCTCACATAACTTCTACAGTGTTTTTGTTTCATGTACTGACTCCAAGGGCATAAAGCAGACACTTATCAGCTACAGCTGAGCAAAAACTTTCCCATGACAGTAGGACACAGACACAGAATAAAGCTTATTTACTGACCGCATTAAGAGAAACTAAAACGAAAATGCATTCATTTTAAAACATTTACAAAGATTTAATATTTCCAATCAGATCCTGTAAAAGAACAGTATTAAAAGTCAATTTAGTGAGTATTGTGTCTTGTACTGACAGGACAAGATAAACAAGCACAAAAAATTGTATTGTAAATTTAGAGTACTTTCTGGAACCATAATGGTAAAGGTCTTTTACTAAATACCTCTACAGTTCCACCTCTTGAGCCATTGAAAGGTTACGGGTGAAATATCAGTAGGTATTATTATTTCCAAATCAGCCAAATCTTTGTCATTATATAATGTGTTTCACACAGATGAAAGAAAAATCTCTTTTCATATATTGAACCATTTAAAGGTTTAGTGAGTGTGTTATAGTTTGTTATTAAATTAGAATAAAATTTTGTCATCTCTTGTTCAGTTTTACTTTTAGTTATCTTCCTACTAATAACACACATAGAGGCCAAACTTTCCATTCCATTATTATTATTATTATATATACAGGCCTTTTTATATATATATATCTATATATTTATTATTTTATTATTTTCCTCCTCAGAATCAGGCAAACTAGTCTGTATGAATTTCACTGATCAACTAATCGTCTGGGATAGACACCTGATCTCTCACACATTCATTACATAAATGTATAGAAGATGAGAATCTCCACACAGCATTCTTCAGTCTGTTTAACAGCTCTAGCAGCCTGTCTCTGTTGATACAGACATGAGTACACACACACACATATTCACAGATAGACAGCGCACACACATTTACAGATAGACAGGACAGACACACACATACATGGTACCAGGCTTTCTCTTACACACAGAAGTTAAAAATCGCTTACACGGAACCAAATAGAGTGAATAGAGTACTGCGCAGTTAATTAATTTACTCTTTTGAGATGTGCCGATCTCAACACCAATCAGAATTAGAATCACAACAAGATCTACGAACGTTATAACGTAAACAACAATTCTATCATCGGACGTCCTCAAAAGCTGTTTCAACACATTTGTTCCTCTTATTATTTCTTCTGATTTTACTGTTTTTGTTACTGGTTGCTCCACTTCCTGTCAACATCATATTTCTTCTGCTATTTCAACAAGAACTTCACGTAATCTGGGTCCTTCAAATACATGTATTTCA
Organism: Pachypanchax playfairii; assembly: GCA_006937955.1. Taxonomy (NCBI): domain Eukaryota; kingdom Metazoa; phylum Chordata; class Actinopteri; order Cyprinodontiformes; family Aplocheilidae; genus Pachypanchax; species Pachypanchax playfairii. The sequence goes on from SSNP01000065.1 coordinate 475,311, forward strand.
CATCACCAGTCAAAGCAGCAGTTGACTGTGAGTTTCCTATCGTTCAAACAATTGAGTGCTGTACAGACTTAAATATTACCGATGTCCTGCGACATCTAGCCCAATTACAATGACAAGGACCCGAACAGCGACCACAGCAGCCATACAAACAGCAATCCTTTGATCTCGTGGCCAGTCACTCGGTTTCAACACATTGTTAAACATTCTATGATCGTATAGTGGATTTTATGCAAACACAAATGCCTTGGGGGGAGTTATTGAAGTACGGATTGAAGAGGCTAATGCCCGAACAAGGCGGTCATCAGGGATAACACTGACAATACTTGACGTTACTCAAAGTACGGGTTATAAAGCCTAACTCCGGGACGTTGGCAGTGCGTACAATACTGACAATACTCTCAATGAATGAATGAATGAATGAATGAATTTATTTCGAACATGTTTAAAAATATGTACTGATTTGTACATACAAACGACAGACAATGTGATTTTCTGGATTTTTTTTCCTCATTTTGTCTCTCATAGTTGAGGTATACCTATGATGAAAATTACAGGCCTCTCTGATCTTTTTAAGTGGGAGAACTTACACAATTGGTGGCTGACTAAATACTTTTTTGCCCCACTGTATATTGTCAATTAAAGTGGCAGAGTGAGAAGTGATCCTGCTGGGTCTGGTGATAGTTGGATACAAGCCCATACTAAACATTGAGTTTATGAAGTCTTCTGTTATTTTATGTTTCTTTGGATTTAAGAGGTCAATGTTAAAATCACCACAAATGAACATTAACTTCTGTGTAGATTTTATGAACATATTTTCCATCCATTCTCTAAAGAGTTCTATGCTTGATCCAGGGGATCTATATATACAGCTCACCGTTAGTTTTTTCATTTTTTCACGACATATTTCTACTGTAATGCACTCGAGTAAATCATCAACAACTACCGTCATTTTTTCCAGAATTTTATATTCCAAACTATTGTCAACATATATTGCCACCCCTCCTCCACTTTTGTTCTTTCGGTTGATATAATTAAATTCATACCCATTCAGCTCAAATTCAACTCCCTTCTCATTATTGATCCATGTCTCTGATATGGCTATTATATTGAATGGAGTATTGAACCGACTAAGATATTCCTTGATTTTATGAAAATTTGCATACATACTTCTAGTGTTGAAGTGAATAATTGATATCTTATTCTCTTGTTTGATCAGTGTGTTGTAAAGATTTTCAGTGTAACGGCAGCTGATATTGATATTGTTGAAAAGATTATTTTCCGGATCAATGTTATTTTCCATATCTTGTGTTTTATGTTCAGTATAAAGGAAAGTGTCCAGTTCTTTTGTCATAACTATATGGTGTTTAGTCACTGAGTTTGATCACTTCCTTGCTTTATTTTGCTCCATCAGAGTTTGTCCAGTTCTCCAATATCTCTGATGCCCAAAACCTTGGCCTCCTCTGGAGATCCCTTCAGTTTGATGAAAATTTTGCAGTTTTGTGTCCAAGTGTTTTGTATTTTTCCTTGCTTCCTCAGGAGTCTTGCCTTTTTTGCAATGTCTGCATTGTTTTTCGTTAGGTGCTCATTCAGGTAAACATCTGTGCCTTTCAGTTTCTTGCCTTGCTTTAAAAGTTGTAACTTATGCTTTCTATTAACCAGCCTTACTATTACGGCCGGTTTGTTGTTTCTCTGAGGGAGAGGGTGACATTCTTCAATGTCAGTGCTTTTTACCTCAATTCCTTTGGAATGCAGGAAATTTGTCACCTGTTGCTCCACAGAGGCAGCATCCTCCTCGCTCTGCTCATCTCTCTCTCTTCCCGTCACGGCTCGAGCATATGATCAGGGTTTAATCTGAAGTCCAGTCATAATGATATTATTCCTCCTTGTGTACTGCTCCAGATCTTCCACTCGATTCTCGAGAAAGGCTATCCGCTTTGCCTTCTCTGCGTTCTGCAGCCTCAGAAACTTAATCTCCTCCACCAGGTCCAGGATGTTTTTCTGCTGCAACCTTACAGCAGACACTTCCTCACCCAGAAAGTCGAGGGATTTTTTGATGTCTTCCATCTCCTCGATCGTAGGAACTTTCTTCGGTGGCATCGCGTTTGTTGTTGATACGCGGCCAGCTGGTAGCCTAGCTGGTAGCCTCTAGAATCTTAACTTTTATTAATTTTGAAGCAGATTTTGTGAGGATGTCACGTTGTAGCTGTTCACCAACCTTCTTCCTGTTTCTGCAGCTGATGAAACAGGAATAACGGTCCTGCAGTCCCAAACACAACTTGCTTCACTTTAAAACACAACTCATACACCAAACAGCTTAAACAACGAAACCAGCACTTCTTACCCCTTGTTGAGTGATGTATTCTTCTCGCTCGAATCGCGTCAATTCCACGTTGGCGTTTGAGGTCGGCCTATCCAGCTGGCCCAGCTGCCAATTCAGCCCCCGGGACTTTCCACCAGGGTCCTATGACTCTCCTGGCCGTGCACGGTCTTCAGCTGTCGTCCTCTTCCGTCAGCGATGGAGTATGTTGCGAAACGGGTTCACGGCACCAAGAAAATGTTAGGTTTTTTCCTTATTCTGTTAAAACCTTTTATTATAGAAAATATAAGAAATACAATCACTCAAGAAGATTGGTTCAATAACCCAGCTGGGGAGAGTGTGTCAGCTTCGCTCTGGCACCACCTCTGACCACTTCACCCAGCTCAGTCTTTTTATTCTCATTAGACACAGCAATAACAAATAACAGATAACAGTAAATCGTCACTCCCAAATTAGTGGAGCCAGTTGTAGCTGTTTAACAGTGACCATGGATTAGAAACAGGAGGTTCTGGGAAACAGCAGTGGGAAAGAAAGAGCATGTAACTGAAATAATCAGATAGCGAGGCCTGCATGAGAACCTGCAAACATAAGTCATACAGAAAAGATTTTTAAAGCATGAACGTGTATAATTGATGTCCTTTCTCTACCCTATCAATTACACTTTGAATCATCTGGGTGGAAAATTAAAGGAAGTTATACTAAAATATTCAAACAAGAACGACAATATAAAAACTGTGAAGGATGAAGATAAACGCAGATCGAAGGATTGTACAGCGAAGCTTTACGGTGACATCTAGTGGTAAACGAGGATCTATGCACCCGTTTGTTACGTTGGAAGAATTTTAACAATTCTGTTAAACCAACTGTTTCCCTTTTTGACTAATTAAAATTTAATTAAATTAATTACTGTAAATCTTCAAGAAGCATAGATAAATAAATAAAATATTCTCAAAATATGCAGCAACTATTCGGTTTCTGTCTAAAGGGGCAAAAAAATGTTTGGCTTTGACAGCCCATTCTGTTTTATTCAGCGTATATTTACCCATGATGATGATTCATGTTTCCATCTAACATCTACTTCGGTTACCGTAAGAAAAATATATTTTTCAACAGCAGAGGGGGATGTTGACGCAAAAGGCAACACTGTTAACACATATGATTATTGAGAACACAGATTATACTCTATTTATATTAAAGTGATATAAACTGAGAATAAGCAGACAAAGTTGATACCTGTATTAGTATAATACAACTTGTTTTGTTTCTTTAGCGCAAATGAATTTATCATGAAACTGACTGACAATAAATGACACAATACTGTAAAGTATAAAGACCTTCATCTTAACAACTAATTACAGTCGTGTTGATGAACTGAGTTTCATCTGCTTTCAGGTTACCTCCATCTTTAGTTTTGGCACAATGTTCATCGTCTTCTATCTAAAAGTATTTGATTGTCACTGAGTAGCAATTGTGTAACGCTTTGGGCAGAGGATCTTGCTAAAAGCCCTGCGGAAGCTGCTATGACACAGAGGGTACAGGAAGGGGTTGATAGCAGAGTTGAGCCACAGGAGCCAGAAGGTGACCTCATACCAGTGATGCTGGATGCATCGCCCTCTGCAGGCGGCACGGATGATCATCAGTAGGGTGTACGGTGCCCAGCAGATGGCAAACACACATACAATGATGGCAAGGGACTTAGCAATTTTTTTATCCCTGGAAAAGCGACTTGGCTGAGCAGACCTGCTGGTTGAGGAATCTAGTTTACCCAAACAAGGAGAGGAGGTCTGGGAATGGATGCGGCCTCTCATTGGCAGTTTTATCCCAAACCCACAGTTGTGGGACGGGGGGATGCCTTCCCCCTGGGCAGAGGCAGGTTCGCTTGCCTGAAGCTGTGGCTGAGCCTCCCTGTTGTGGCGCCTCCTTCTGCGTATATTGAGGTAAATGCTGAGGTTGAAGAAAGCCACAGAGATGAAAGGAGAGAAAAACTCCAACATAGATGAACTTAGCAGGAAGTACCAAGAGTAATAGAACTCTGCGAAGCACTCATCCTTTGGCACGCGGCTTCTACCCACCACCAGCTCCCAGAATATGATAGCTGGCCCATACAGGATAAAGGCCAACACCCAGACTGCAATTATTTTGATTATGGCTTGATGAGTCATACTTTGTCTTGCACGGTAGCTAACCTGCAGAAAACAGAAGAATGCATTAGAAAACATAATGAAACTTTGGTGCAGTGATTCTACGTTTGCCTGAGATTGCAAAACTCTTTGCATTAGGCTACTTTTAAACCAAAACAACAGAACTAACTACATTATTCTGGCTGTTTACATTATAAAATGGTCTGACAATGAGGAAATAACATTCAAAATACCTAGTGAAAAAAATCCTTATTTAAATTTCCCATTAAAACATTATTATTTTTAATTAAATTAGCATCCTGTGCATATCACATTTTAGAAGTGATATCTTTTGTTACTTGTGGTGCATTTAAGTGCATATTTATATATTTCTGGTTAAGATGTTGTAAATAGTTCCTGTTTCACTTATTTCACAGTCATTCATAAGTAATAAATGTCATTCTGTGCTCTGCCACTGAAAAACTTTTCCTTTTCGACACAATGAAGTTAGATGCATAATATACTAAAAAGTAAATAATGCATAAGTGCTGAAGAAGTACAAGTACTTTAACTCTGAAAAGCCAAATGTATCACATTTTATATGTCTATTTCTGAAACTTAAACAACTTTAACAGGATTAGTGCTTTCCTAAAATACTTGAACCTAAATTTCATGTATTCTGCCCTCTGGTGGAGGATCTACATACTACATGTGGAAAGTTTATCATTCATTTTAACAAATACGTATATACTGTAGTTGTTATATATTTTATTACATATGTAAAAAATAAATCATATGATTTTTTTTACTATATAATCATTTACTAATGTTTTTATCAATTTGACTTTAAAGAAGTAAAATTGAAAAGAATTAAATTACGTATTTGAGCTCAGAAGTTTTTAACAATTATAAAACTGTGACAAAGTAGCTGTAAAGCATTATCAAAACAATATAAAACTTTACTTCCATTTAAAACTCCAGCAGCTGCTCTCCTCACGTGCCAGATGTTAACAGACAGATGTTGAAAGGAGGATGCTACACAACGATAAACATCCTCCTGGTCCAACTTTTTTTTTTGGATGTGCTGCTGCCATCAAATTCCAAATGAGCCAATATTTTTAATGAACTTATAAAATTTAAATATTTGTATTTGTTGTGTACACTCTAAAAAAAAAAAACCTTGATCCAGTTTAAAAAATTAAGGTAACTTTCTGCGTAAACTTTTTTGCGTAGTTTCAGTAGGTTTGAAATTGACCTCAGCCAGCGGAATTTTTTCAATGTGAATAAGTTGAATTTTACTATAGGCACGTTGATTCCGGAATAGCGCTACAACTGGTGGCAGCTTGTTGGAGTAGCTCTGTGACTTAGCTAGCATTTGCTAGCATTTTTTGTTCTTTTTGAGTATTTCTTGCTAGTTTTTTCTTCTGGAAATATTTTCTAAATACTTTTCTCCTGATTTGGATGCTGTGCTGATTGAGTTTTTTGCTTGATTTGTCACTTTTTTGTCACTTGTTATGATGCGTAACCATGGCAACAAGAGACTTGTTTACAAGAAAGAGCAGCTAACTGTCATTTCTAAGGCTGAAATAATCCTCAAATTGAAACTCTGGATTCCTGATGAGCTCAAAAGAAGAAGAAGTGGATGAAGAGCAGGAGCAGAGTGAAGAGAGAGAAAGAGGAAGTTTAAACCTTCACTTCCATCAGTCATATTGACGAATGTGAGATCTCTTTGCTAACAAAATGGATGAACTTGAAGCTCTGCTGAAGACCCAGCCAGAGTATCAGGAATGCAGCATCATGTGTTTTACTGAGACACGGCTAAAGGAACATATCCTGGACTCTGCCTGGCTTTCAAACAATATGAGCAGACAGAGATTTGAAGAGGAGCTGCAAAAGAAGAGGAGTTTGTCAGCTGATCATATCTGCAGTCACCTGTTGGGGGCGGAGCATCAGAGCAAGTGACATGAAGAGGCTGAACAGATGGATAAGGAGGACTGATTCTGTCCTGGAGACTGAACTGGAGTCTCTTGAGTTGATTGTCCAAAGGAGGATGAAGAACATGATGGAAAACCCTCATCATCCTCTTCAGAACACAGTAACTCAACAATAGAGTGTCTTCAGTCAGAAGATTCTTCATAATCCGCTGCAGCACAGACCGCTACAGATCTTTCCTGTCCACACCTAGAACCCTCTACAGGAGATCCTTCCTGTCCACACCTAGAACCCTAGAGGAGATCCTTCCTGTCCACAGCTAGAACTCTCTATGGCTCCCTGAAAAAGAACTGAGCTACAACAACACTTGAAGTATTTTTGATTTGATTTGATTTGATTGTTTATTTACTCAGCAACAACACAATAATTAACCACACAAGCATACATTTTTATGTTATTGCACATTAATTTACATTGAAGGCTTTGGAAAAGAAGCAATGAATTCAACATAAATTATTGTACAAGTAACTTAAAAATGTATGTCTGTGTTGTAAATTATTGAGTAGATCTAAAACAAATTAAACTTGTCTGAGTTGACAAAATCAACTTGCATCAAGTGAAAAATTTATACTGCACATGGATAATTTCACTCCTACTGAAACTGCCCAAAAAATTTGACGCAGAAAAGTTACCTTGATTTTCTTTACACGGATAGATTCTTTTTTTGTTGTTGCAAAAAAGATTCTTAGGCTGACTTCACATAACATTTTACAAATACAAAGTGTTTTTGTATTATTACATCAATACAAGAAATTATTTCAAACAAGCTCCAAAATTTACAAAAACTTTATTATGCATGTAACAGACTGCACAACTTTCAACTTTTGTAAACTCTTCACAAAAAAGTGTCAGGTTAATCCCAAACCCAATGTGTACAATTATTTTATACTCTTTCACAAACAACTCTTGAAAGTGAATCTGAACATTCTAAATATGGTCAAATCTGTATCTTTATTATTCAGTGAATCTATGCCATAGTTTTTTCTTTATTATCCTTACAGAATCTACAGAATGTGTGACTCTAAAATAAGTGAAACAAATAAATTAATTAAAGGTAATGAAGCTCAATAGTTCTTCCCTCCTTAAAGCTGGAGTGCGTAACTTTTACATGTCCGTGAATGTCCGTTTCAGCCAAGCCACTATCAGAGGAGATGACACAATGCAGATTAAGCCGATCGGCTCCTCAAACATCTCACGGTATTTTTCAATATATCTCATTTTTACTTTGCATGTCAACCGGCGACATTCCCGCGCTGGCGCACAGTAAAACGCGAATTTGTATCGGCGTCGCTTTTCCTCGGTGGAGAGAAGAGATCGGGCTGATGTTCAGGGGTGCACATAAGTGGTCCGCAGGTCCGCACACACTGTCAAAATATAAAATGCGCACCAGATGAAAACCAGAGCGCCGAAGTTCCAGCTGATCAGCTGATTCTGTCTCTATCTGTGTCAGTTTGTGTCTGTCAGTTTGCCAGTGTAACGGTTTTTCAGTCAGTCAGATCAGTGTAGCTGATTGCAGGATTCTGCATCGTGTCAAAACTGAAAAAATTCACTGAATAAGACAAATAGATCATTGTGGCCCCAACAGCTGACTAATAAATTTCAACACCAAACTGTTAAATGTAGATTAAAGTGAACAATCAAACCTGTAAACAATCCAACCTGAACTCTGAAGGTTTTTTTTTTTTTTTTTACCAGTATTTTTATATTTTACTGGTTTCTCTTGATTTTTTCAACAATGAAATTATATTTATTGAAACAAATATAGAGCCAGGTAAAGTAAACAGACTGAATTTGAAGCTTGATTAAGACAGATACCGGTTGGAATCACAACGGCAGAGATAAAGCGGTGGCAGCTGGGCTTACGTCATATAAGGCCTTAATAAGACCTTTGTTTTAAAAGCTAAACTAATTATGTTTAAATCAAATTTGTTTGTGATTATGTCCATAAGTTACCATAGATACGTTACCACAGCAGAGCCACTGCAGTTATTCTTTTTAACTACTTTTAAAGACAATAAGAATGGCAGTATTGTTGAGTTCCATTTTCACTAGAGTGAACCTGACAAACTTGCTCCTGAGTTTCCTAAAAGTGTTTAGAACAGTGTTTCATTATTGATAAACATTTGAGTTGATAATAGCTAATATCTGACTTTCCCTAATTCTTTAAAAAAAAAGTATGTCTTGGTGGATTGACATTGGTGTTGACAATAGCTACTTTCTGACTTTCCAAAAATATATATAGAATGGTGCTTCATTAAGAACTAATATTTTCATTAAGAATATAATTAACTAGACTGAAATAGAATTATAAAAAAAACCACACAATTCTTTTAGAACAAGTCTAGAAATATATCACAATTTCAAACTCAGAAAATGCTGCTTTTCAGCTGAAGAATCTTTGGGCTAGTTTTCATAGTGTCTAGCTTCAGAAAGCACTTCTGAAAAACTGCAAAGGTGAACTTGAGTTGCTTTTTGTAAGTGAAATTCAGCATATATATGACAACCATGAGCAATGCACAGCACCTTGGTATGTTGTCTTGAATCACCCTAGATCCCTCAGTGACAATGGCTGCAGTTCTGGTTTTGGAATGGTCGTCTCCAATGACGTTAATGTTCGTGATCATGTTGGAGATTTTCTTCAAACTCCTTGTTGCCCTTTAAAATCATACACAAATGTTTGTCACAATTTTTAGCTAAAAGTGCGGCCAGCTCCGGTGCTGGGTGCGGAAACAGCACCCGCGAGAACAGAAGTTCACGTGGGTTATCGTTTTGTCGGGACTTCACACGAGAACACGTCCATTATTTATGGAAAGCCAAAAGGTTCATATTTCGCTTGGTTTTCCAGCCGTCAGACGCTTATTAAACGCTGTTTTGAACGGCGTCAGACGCTTATTAAACGTCACCACCCGTTTATTAGACGGCGCCAGGCGTCTCATAAGCGCCACCTGGCGTCCAAATATTGTAACGCCACCAGGCGTCCTAAAAACGCCACCACACGTTTAGAAACGCGTGGAGGCGTTTATTAAACGCCAGGTATTTTTTATTACTTTTCTCCACCTCCTGATTTTCACAGCCAATCCATGGGAAGCTATAATATTCAATGTAACTCAGACCAAATTAATCAAATACCTTTTTAGGTAAATCTGAATAAACTCTTGTAGTCTTTTAGTCTTCAGCTATATTCTTGGGATTGCTTTTAAATAATTTTTAATTAATCTGTACCTGTGAAAGAAAACCTTAGATTTTTTAAATAAAAAATAAACAACCTTAATGTGGCCTAATGTAACAGACCCTCATAACGTCTTGATACAATCGCAACTGAAGATTTATATACGTATTTTAAAATTAAATGTGTGAGAGCCGTATTCTACCAGGACCACAAAGCTTCTGTTCGTACTACCAGTTCCAGCGGCTGTGGCTAATTTGCTTAGTCCAGGAAGGGGTGTTTAAGAGTGTGTACCCAGGTAGTGAAGCTGATGGTTCTGGAGGTGGTGGGGGCGGTGCGTGTGTTGATGCCACAGGGACAAGCGCATGTTTCTGGGTAATCAGGTGTGTAGAAACAAGGAAACATCTAAAACATGCAGAATAGTGGCCATTGAGGCCTGGAGTTTGAGACCCCTGTGTTAGACAAAATGTTCACTCAAAATTTATTTATCTTCACCTACATCAGTCATTTGGAAAAGCAATTTTAGAGCAAACGTATGAAGAACTTGATTGACTTTTGATTTGAAAATAGATACAATTGATTTTAGAATTGCTGATCCATAAGTCCTTAAAATGTGTTTTCCTATTTGTCTCTAATGTTTGTGTGCAGAGTAAACTTCTCTGAAGATGGAACCCCAGTGATACTTAAAAGTTGTCCTGCACACCCAGTGACAGAAACTGGAAAGTCTAGAGGCCATGCAGAAAGCTCTTCTGGATGTTAAGAAAAACAACTGAGGGGTTGTGAAAGTCAAGATGGAAGAACATTGGCTCACAGAAGATACAAGTTGTTCGAGATGAATTCGTGGTGGAAGAGTTCATGGCTGTTTGAAGTCAGTGAGGTAAGATTATGTCACACCTATCAGTTTGCTTTTAGCATGTGATGTGTAGCATTGACAAGTCAAGGTATTAAATACAGTTTTACACTTGCGTGCATTTTGATAAACTTCAAGCTTCACTTCATTCTTACATTTTTTTCTATTCAGTAGGGATGGGCGATATGTTATTGTTTGCAATATACCGTTTAAAATCACAATAAAAATTTGATGTCTATGCTTGCGATAACCATAGACATCAATAGACCCCGCATTCAACGCTGCCGGCCGCTTGGCTGACGTGCCGATACGGCGGCCATCTTGGGGCAGACCAGCAGCTCAGACAGTCGCTGTTAAAGTGAGTCGGAGGCACTTGAGACCTTATTCTTAAAATACGTAAAACAGGTCTGATCATAATAAAATTTCACAATAAGCACTTACATGCCTCAACTATTTAACTGGGGGAAAAAGTGCGATGACGTCTTTATTTTGATTCCAAATATTTGAGACCAAACAATTTAATTTAACAATTTTAACAATTTAAACGGTGTCAAACGTCATGTACACATGCATAAAACTCATCCTTATCAAACACCCACACATACATTATATATATATATATATATATATATGTGTATAAACATAAATAAACACATATACACATACATTTTTCTCATAAAGAACATAGTAATTTAAACATTAACCAGAAGGATGGGACTAAAAACCTGTAAATTATTCAACTCAAGCCAACAGAGCAAAATGACACATACTTTTTGGAGAGAAGATGGAAAGTCAAAGACAGATGGTATGACATTAAGTCTAAGATGAACAATCTGTCCTGTCCTGTCAAAGTCCTCTGTCTTGAAGTGCTCACTGCACAGCATAGTCAGTTATCTGTCAGTTGCAACAAAACCTTCTCGTCGCACAGCCAGCTCCCATTGTTTTCTTAGAACAATATCTTTGGGAAACCTACAGTGAAAAAAATCCAAATAGATTCATTTCAAATAGTTGCCACATATGATAACACCCCATCTCCATAGTACTCGCTTAAATATCTTTGGGGCTTCTTGAGAGGCATTTAATCAAGAAACTGATATCAATAGAACTTCAAATCACTACATAAACACTTAATTTAGACCGACAGGTCAAGTGGGAAAGTATTTATTCAGGTGAAAAAGTTACTTTGTTCTGACACATGAATTATTTAAAACTTGGCATTTGATTAATTTTAACAAGTGCAGCTTGTCCTCAGCACTAGATAATGCAAGTAAACTATATGTGTTTTTAATCATTTTCATTTAAAATAAATAATTAACATTACAGAATTGTGAACAAGCAGTATAGTAAGTACCATATTAAACCTCACCTGTGTGATTTAGTGGCTATTATTTACTGTTAGTCTGTAATCCACAATGATGCTTCATTGACACTTCATTAACTTTAATAAATAACAAAAAGCGAGGTGCAGGTGCCGGGTTAAAGCAGGTTTAGAAATCTGGCCAGCCACTTGTAATGAGTGAAAACAATGGATGTATCATCCATGGTGAGAACTGTTAGTTTCTTTGCTCTGAGTCTATTTACACTCCATCCGAGTACTGTCTCTGACGGCAGCCTGGTCTGCCCCAAGATGGCCGCCCTATCGGCACGCCTCTCAGCCGCGGATGCGGGGTCTATTGATGTCTATGGCGATAACAACAATAAGTCATGTTGATGACGTAGATTTGTGTGCGCCCTGTTCATGTGCTGAGTAGAGGAAGGTAGACGTGAGGCTGAGGAAGCGCTTGTTGTAAAACGAGGCGCTAACACCAAAGTTCGGAACTAGTTTGGTTACAGAGAAATCAGATGAAGAGTAAAACAGCCGTAATATGTAAAGTTTGCAGAAAAACGGTGGTTACAAAGAGCGGAAACGCATCCAATCACATCCACCAAACAGTCATGTGACTTCACCCCAGTCTGCTAACGTAGCAGCAACTGTGTCTTGTGTCGGTCTAAGAGACTCTTTTTCAAAAAAGCGACAAATCTCGTGACTTTTATGGTGTTATTGGATAGTTTTGTAAACTAAAGTGGAACACGTATCATTCATTGTTACTTTATCAGTGGAGCGCTCGCAACCCGCTGCTGCAGCTCTGCCCTGCTCAGTCGTAGCAGATATTAGACCTGCTGAGTCCAGAATGTTGATAAATCCGCCTGAAGCCGCTGCAGCTGATCACCTGTGCTCCGATACAAAGGCAAAATATCTTCTGTCTGAAATAAATGACTGCACACTATCATGAAATCACAGATTTAATTCACAGCCCCAGTCACTTTCCCAGGTGTGGGTGTATGCTTCTAAACTTACCTCTTAGGAAACAGAAAGGAGTGGGACTAGAAACCTGAATTAAAAGGCAGGTTGAAGCCATACGATGACAAGAACCATCACATTTAGATGCACATTATGTAATTTAGTCCATTTGATATAGAAAGCAACTGGGTTTTGTGTGTGTGCGTGCGTGCATGCACCTGGGGTGGGGGGTGGGTGGGGAGTGCACTGGCACTAGTTATCATTCATTTATCGTTCTCGGGGTGAGCTGTTCAATTTCTCACAATATTAATTTGAGGCCATATCGCCCATCCCTACTGTTCAGTTCGAATAATGTGTATGTCTTTGTTTTCAGGTGAGTGCAGAAATCAGGTGAAAGTCTCTCTCCCAACATGACATGTATTCTGACAACCTGATGAGACGCTTCCTAAAGAGAGGTGGTTTGGCGTACAGCTCAAAACAGTTGATAAACAAATGGCTACAGTAAGTTGATGTGGATACTGGGAAGAAAAAAAAATATTTTGACTTTGTCCTTTCATTTTGATTCACCCTGCCTGATGTTCCCGTTACATTCAGCATTATTGTATAAATTAAGTTATAAGCAAATATTCCAAATAATACAATTTCTGATTAAGATGAGCCTTGTAGTTATAAATCTCTTGTCAAATCCGATTTGTTCATAACAACACAGAAGTCGCTGTTCTTCATGGGATGATGGTAAACACGACATGTTGGAGAAAAAAGGTTCCTAGATGATTTATTTTGTGACTTCTCTCTGTAGAGTAAACAAGCTCAAAATAAATGTACTTGATCTTCTAGGTGGAGCTGTGAGTCTCTCTAGTATAACGGCAAACAGTGGGACTGTTGTCAGTTGTTTTTGTTTTTATTCCACTTAAAAATTAATTCTTTTCAGTGTGAGCAGTAGATGCTGTGTATGAGATCACATCATGGAAGCAGTCTGTATCTACATAAGTGAAGATCCTGAAAGAACTGTGTGAGAATATGTTGTATATGTACAAGAGGACCTTTTTCCTTATTTTCCACTTTTTATTTATTAAAATTTTTCTTTGAGTTTACTTGTAAATAACAAAGTTTGAACATGACTTTCTCAGGAATTTCTCAATAGAAGCCATGTTAAATTACTTATTATCTACCAAGGATTGGTCATGATATCTCATTCATGTTTTGTCTCTTCTACAGGACATGGATGGAGAAGCTGGATGAGGCCATTGAGGGACTACTTTTAGTATTTATATTATGAAAGAACATGTTTCAAATGAGGAACCAGAGGATGTTGGAGTTATCCTTGAGGGGATCAAGGTTTTGAAGGATAAAGTAACATGAGTTGTTTTTTTTCTGTTTGGACTGATGGATGCTGAACCTAAACTACCCAGTTAAATTAAAATGATCCAAGTTCTTGTATTACTTTATTCAAACATGTTTCAGTTATATTAACATAATTTACATGGGTTGGTTTAGTAAGACTACGTTGTGTTCAACTTTGTTCTGAAACATAACCTGTGTGCAACTAATGTTCACTGCTGAATTAAGTAAATCCAAAGTATCCTTTCAGTCTATTCATTAAAACGGAACAGAACTTAATGGACTGCCCCTCATTCTCTTCATGTGTTAAATCTGTGGAAAAGTTCTTCCATTTATTGACTATAATCACATTTTATTATCCAACACTGTTCTAGTACTGCAAACGAAAGAGAATTTCACAATAGATAACAATTCAGTCTGAATGATCGTGACATGATGCAAGAACAGGGTCCAGGTGAACAACCAGAAAGATTAGAAAAGAGCTTTAATAATTCTTCACTATAAAAACAGCCCTGGAGCGCGGGAGGCAGTAATGTTGGGAGCTGGAGAGAACAAGAAAATACACTAAAAACAACAAAGAGGTATGTCAGCACCTACTGAAGGTGGGGAGGACACGTGGCAGACTGGGGGCACAAGCAGTAGCGCGTGGTGTCATCAGAAACAAAGTCCACTGGACCAAGCACCAGGCCGGGGAGAAGAAACCGAGAGAGTAGCCGATGCTGTTCTAGAGAACTGAAGATGAAAGCTGATGAAGACGAGGTGATGTGGATGCTGCTCTTGTGATGTGATGAATGCTGAACTGAAGGAGGCGAGGTGCAGCAGAACGTTGCTCTGGAGACCTGAAGATCACAGACGAGGTGGCAGGAAAACACTCAGCTGACACTTCAAGTGTGTGATGACATTAGCAGCCACTCCTTTCTCTGGTGGGGATCCAGAGAAGAGGAGGAGATAAATGTAGATTAGTACACGAACTAACACAAGAAGTCGAGCAAGGATCACAAAAGATAGGCAGGCCAAGACTACCTTTCTGTGTGGAGATGATGACGAGCTGGTGCCCGACAGGTGGAGAGCCCAGATCAACGCTCCTCACCGCTGATTGATAATGACACACAGCTGTGGATTGTTCCTTTCAGAAGGAGGTGCTGATGACAGTAGAGCTCACAAAGGAATAGACTTCCCAGCAGAAAAGATAAGCTCCCACAACAGGGAAATAGTAACTGAAGCAGATCCCGTAACAAAACCACAAACAAAACAAAACCAAAAATCCCCTAGCAACCAGATAGAGCTAAGTATACTAAATCACATATATTAAAAATGATTTTTATATTTTAGATGTTGATTATTAATATTTAATGTTTTATTGTTATGTTTTCATATATACATGACCAAAGTACAGAGTTTATCCAGATTTACCTAAAAAGGGTATTTGATTAATTTGGTCTGAGTTACATTGAATATTATAGCTTCCCATTGATTGGCTGTAAAAATCAGGAGGTGGAGAAAAGTAATAAAAAATACCAGGTGTTTAAAAAACGCCTCCACCCGTTTCTAAACGTGTGGTGGCGTTTTTAGGACGCCTGGTGGCGTTACAATATTTGGACGCCAGGTGGCGCTTATGAGACGCCTGGCGCAGTCTAATAAACGGGTGGTGACGTTTAACAAGCGTCTGACGCCGTTCAAAACGGCGTTTAATAAGCGTCTTGATGGCTGGAAAACCAAGCGAAATATGAACCTTTTGGCTTTCCATAATTATTTAGCAAATGTGTGAAAATGTGTTGTGCTGCGGGCTTTCGGGACCCTGTGTCACCGGGTGTGATGTAATGTTTACATTTCCTATTAGCGCGCGTGCTGTCTAAAAAGAAGAGTCAAGTTATAATTGTTTGTACACTCGTTTATTTTGAAAAAACACCGGATATTCAAGCCACACTTCCTGTATAGTTAGTCAGATTTCATCAAACTTGACGCGGATCGACTCCGGCGTCCGGAAAAAATTGAACCTTGCGGATTCTTTCCGTAGTGCCATACGGCCCCCGTAACCGGACCCGTACCGGCGCGCGGAGCTAATGTGAGCCTTCAAAAGGGATTTTAATCTAACGGAATACCTGCGGGGGCCGCACCGGACTGGATCTGGATGCAGTGTGAGCCCGTTACGCAGTACCGGAAAGACGGGAGAGCGGCTGCCTGCCGCTGGTTTTCGCCAGACCTCCGCTCAGCTCGTGAATAAGCAAGGCGGAACACACTCATCTGGCCGCGCGTCTATCCCAAACATTTTCGAAACACAGCGGTTACTATGGGGATAGGGACGTTCGATTTATTGGACTGGAACGTTTTCCACAACCGGGCAACAGACGTCAAGAGACGCCGCCTCCGCTGGACCAGGACAGAGAATAAATTACACCTTCGAAATTCCACACATTCTTTGGTTGGCTGAATTTCTTGTAACATCATTTAAATATCTGTCAGTTATTAATAATAATATAATAAATAATATAATCAGAACTTTCAAAGTTCAAACACCATGCATATATACAGTATGTATATCCACATCTATCTATCTATCTATCTATCTATCTATCTATCTATCTATCTATCTATCTATCTATCTATCTATCTATACATATATTCATATATTGTGCATGTATGCTGAAAATTTAAGGCAATATTTGTCACCTTATGCTTGAATTAAAAGTTGATCATAGATATTCCGCCTTTTGTCATGTTATTTTAGCTGGATCAACCACAGCCAGGGGTTTGTTACTTGTGTGTGTGTGTGTCACTGTCCCCAGCCCCCTCCCCCTCCCCCACACCCCTCTGGGAGTAATAGTACCAGCAGAGTTTAAAGCTACTTTCACCCCTGCTTCCAATGTTCAGAGAGAAATGCTTTTAGGAAAATGTTGCTCCGCTGCCAGTGACCTGTGCCTGCAGCAATTGATCTCTCCAGGTTAGAAGGATCGTGGCACGGAGGAGGACCTCCATGATCAAAGCTGTCTAATTAAAGAAGTATTAGTGTTGTTTGTATTCATTGCTCTTATGTTAAGTGTTTGCTTCTAAAAGGAAAAAGCACTCGCTTTGTCTTCTTTGCTGAGTATCATCCTACCTCAGAATTATTACAGGTTTACGTAAGAAGCATTCAGCCAGCTAATGCCTGGATGAGCCCCAAGGAAGGGCTAAACAAGGAGAGCAGATGTAGCGGTTTCAAAATGCAAGAAAAAAGAACAGAAACTGTGTGCCAGAAGAATCATGTAACGTGGACCTAGAAATCCATCTTTGTATTTTTCTGTGTATCATTTTCAGAGGCAAAATGTGACTTTATTTGATTATTTTTGTTATTTGGAAAAAACCAATTAGGAGTGGCACTGAGCCTGGATGGGTCAGGAGCGATTAATCTCCACAGATGGGCACATTTGGGAGAATGAGGTAGCTGTGCCCCAACCACTGGTCTATGAGTCTCATCAGAAATAGTTCAAAAGTCCACTATTAAATATTCATAAGGTAATCAGATTGAATCTTTTGACAATTAACCTTAAAGACATGGTCAAAAAAGGTAGAATGAGCGACTGCTGCAAAGAGTAAGACGGAACACTTTGGTTTAACTTGAGTTGAGGTTCAACTTGAGGTTCAATTGGTTATTTCCTTCCACAAAGATAAGAATTTATTTTGGTGTTTCAGATGCAGAAATTAATTCGACTCATTATAGCCACTGAGGGACAGAGTGTTTCACTCACTGCTCTGGTGACTGAGAGGAAACGGTCATAGCTGATGAGCACAATGCTGAAGACAGAGGCAGAGCAGAGGATGTAGTCAGTGACCAGCCACAGCTTGCACAGCCCTCGACCCAGTGTCCACCTGCCTGTCAGGATGTAGGGGATATAGACGGGGATGCAGAGCGCACCTGTGCAGATAAGCAATCCAAGGCCACTTAACACAAATACAGAGCAAATTCATCCATTTTTCATACAGAATTTATCAACATTAGCTTTGATAACAATCATGAAATGAGAGAAAAAGAATGTTTTTTAAGTAATATAAGGATAAGCATCAAAAGTAGATTTGTATGTGCAAAATATGTGTTTGTGAAAATGGATGACTAACTTGCAGCTAATTATTTTATTATTATCATTGTAGCGATGCTCATAGTGGCAGAAACATATAAAGGGGAAGATTTTGACATTAAAAAAATAAAATATTTCTTGGCACAGCAAATTAAAATAAACTTCCATCTACCTTCTTCTATTATCGTCCTTTCAAAATAAGAACAACAAAAAAAAAAAGGTTACACTCACCTACAAGAAAATCCGAGATTGCCAAATTCAAGAAGTAGTAATTGCATTGTTTTCTCAAACTCTTGTCCACTTTAAAAGCCATAATAACCAGTGCGTTGCCCAAAACTATCACAACAACCAAAGTCACCATCATCACTATCAAAATGACAAACATGGGTCCTGAGAAGCTGTGCTGGACTCTTGTTGAAGGATTGTCAAAATAATAGTCGGTGGAGTTGGAGTCAGATTGTTCCTCCGGCATTGTGGCGATGTCGCTTAATTGTCCTCGAGAAGAAAGCGCAAAATATTTATACGCCAGCAACAGGTGCCCATGCAGGAGCTGCACTCAGCAACCCCCATATATGTCCTGAAAGCTTCCGTTTCCCGATGAAACTAAGCTCAGTGCGCAAAAAATCCACGAGAGAGCGCAAGACGCTCTCCGTAACGCGCGTCTGGACACCTGCTGGATTTTACGCATATCTGCTCAGATGGACTTGCTTCAAAACAGCTTTTTATTTTGCTGCGCATGTAATGATAAAAGTTTAAATAGAGAGTCTCTGAATGTCGCTCAGCACTTCGATTTTCTCTTCGAAAAGTTAACGATCGCTCGAAGTCAGTTAAAGCACAAACGTAGAAAATACTTAAGTAGTATGGCGCATTTGGTTGGAAGATTTCTTGAGTAGCCAGACTTTCCATCATAAATTTAAATCGACACTGAAGCCAGTGGCGCCTCCAGAAATTTTTCATAGGGGTGGCCAGATGGGGCCAATTAAAATCTTGGGGTGGCAAACCAAAACTATAAACCATAATTTCAGAATTTTATCCTACTGTTGTAGTAAACTACCCAGAAGAAGACAGAAAACCCCTGCTGATATACTTTGGTTTATTGTGTTATGTTACGAATTATATTATGTGCATAGACTAATAAGAGTACAGTTAACATTTTCAGTTGCACAACAATTCTTTATTTTGCAATAATATTTACATAAGGTGTGCATTTATTGCAAACAAAACCGTTACTGAGGAAAGGCAAATTGGACCTAATGAACTTCACCTGTTGGTCCATTAGCAAGCCGAACACCTGCTTCTGTGAGCAATGGTGGTGCTGACTCTCCTGGTCTTCTGCTGTCTGTTCTGTCACTATTGCTGACTGTGTATCCTTCTGATACTGCTCTGTCTCTTCCTGTCCCCCATCCTCCTCCTCCTTCTCCTCTTCCTCAATAAGTCTCCGTCCCTCTCCTGCCATCTCTTTCACTCCTCCTTTACTTTTCTTCTTAAAATAAGAAGCGATGTCTCTGGACTTTCTTTTCATTGTCTGAAAATCGACATAACATATATATATTCACGAGCTAACGGTTAGTTAGGTAACTTGTCAAAACGTGAAGAACAAGAAGAGGTGTTTCTGTAATCATTTGAAACTCAAAACGCTTGTCACAAACGTCACGAAACATAATTCTCCATCCTCTTATACAAAAAAGTATTTTTGACTTACTTACCAGCAGTCTCTCTCGTCTTCCTACACTCAGAAATAGAAAGAAATAGTTGACCGATGGGCACGCGCTGATCTGTTGCTGTCTGAGCGCGCAACAGCGGCAGGGTGGAGGGACGGGGAAGAGAGATGGACAGAGCGCGAGGAGGTGGAGCCTCCACCTCCTCCAAGCAAACACTTGTTGTTGTTTTTTTTGCTATGAAAAAAATATGTCCAAAAATTACCAAAGATTCAATTTACAATGAGAAATTTTATCTTTAGACAAATGCTTTAACATTACCTGAATTATGCAAAATAAACAATATGTTGTTTTGGAATTTGTTAACTTTTATCAAGAGAATTGAACAAAAAATTTTATTTAAAGAAGATAATCACTTTACAATTAGAATAAAATCATGTAGAAAAACCTTAGTGGAAACTACAAATAATAATCTGTGTTTTCATTGTGGTGCAAATCGACAATTTAAATGATTCAAATAGCTATTGTTTTGATATAATATAAATAACTGCTGCAATGGGGATAATCACAGTGAGGAGATTGATTTAAAAAAAAAAAAAAAGAAATTTGGATCTGAGGGCGAGGTGAAGAGATACCATCATTAAACAGCTTGGAGCTTTTGAAAACGAGATGAAAAATTTAACAAGTGAAAAATTCTGTCACGATGAGGCACGCCCACAGCATTTCAATGAGCTTCTGTGGATCTGGAGCATAAGGTAAATGCCAGCACCCCTCCTCTCCCAGGCAGCTCTGCCAAACAGGAGGTGAAGCCATGTGCAGGCCCAGCTTAATGCACATGCTAGACATGGCTTGAGCCCAGGGGCCCCCATTGGCTAGTTAAAAGTGTTCTGGGGGCCCCCACTGGTCGACCAGAGGGTGTGGGGCGGCCTCAGACAAGTGTAGCCTAGGGGCCCCTGCACACCTTAATCCTCCCCTGACAGTGGGACATGCATATTAAACAGAATCCAACAATGTTTGTAAGAGGATGCAATCAGTTCAGGAGGAGCAGGTAATCCAAAAACAGAGACTTATTTAAATATGGAGGGCACTCAGAAACTGAGCAGTGTCACAGAGGATACACAAAGGCTCTAGTGTTGCTGCGGTTCTGTACCACTCTGCCACTCGAGTGTTTGTGTTTGAATGCTGCTCTGCAAGGACAGATGCTGTCATACTACCAGAGTGCCTGCCCATCCACAGCAATTACAGTAAAAATTCACACATATAACCTCACGCTGCTGGCTTTAAGTCAGCTTTGAAGAGGTTTGTCTAAGATCGTGCACATGATCAGGTAGTTTCCAAAACACAGAGCAGCTCTGTGTGTCAGGCTTGAACCTCGAACGTAGTTTTAGTTAAATCATTTCCAGATTCTTTGGCAAAAGCTTTGGCTCAAATAATGATTTAGTCTGTTTGATCTTGGATTTGGTAAGATTAGGATGACATCACGTTCCTGAGGTCTTCAGTTTGTCTCGTGTCTTCCGCTTGTTTTCAGAATTCATTGTTTGCGAATGCAGTTAGTCACAATATTTATTCATCTTGAAATCCAGTTATTGGTTCACCATTTCCTGTTTATTATATTTAGTTGTGATTTTTTTATTTTTTTCAGTCAGGGTTCACCTTTAGGTTCCTGTCATGTGTTTTCATCACCCTAGTCTTGGTCATAGTTTTCATTTTCACGTCTCTGCCTTTCAGTATATTGTCAAACTGATTCATATCATGTCAGTCAATGATCTTGTCATATGTACTGTCTCTGGTCTCTCATCATGTTTCGTGTCATTCCCCTGTTAATCAGTCCTCGTGTTTCTCACCTGTGCTGCCTGCATATACAGTGGGGCAAAAAAGTATTTAGTCAGCCACCAATTGTGTAAGTTCACCCACTTAAAAAGATCAGAGAGGCCTGTAATTTTCATCATAGGTATACCTCAACTATGAGAGACAAAATGAGGAAAAAAAATCCAGAAAATCACATTGTCTGATTTTGAAAGAATTTATTTGCAAATTATGGTGGAAAATAAGTATTTGGTCAATAACAAAAGTTAATCTCAATACTTTGTTATATAGCCTTTGTTGGCAATGACAGAGGTCAAACGTTTTCTGTAAGTCTTCACAAGGTTTTCACACACTGTTGCTGGTATTTTGGCCCATTCCTCCATGCAGATCTCCTCTAGAGCAGTGATGTTTTGGGGCTGACGCTGGGCAACACGGACTTTCAACTCCCTCCAGAGATTTTCTATGGGGTTGAGATCTGGAGACTGGCTAGGCCACTCCAGGACCTTGAAATGCTTCTTACGAAGCCACTCCTTCGTTGCCCGGGCGGTGTGTTTGGGATCATTGTCATGCTGAAAGACCCAGCCACGTCTCATTTTCAATGCCCTTGCTGATGGAAGGAGGTTTTCACTCAAAATCTTACGATACATGGCCCCATTCATTCTTTCCTTTACACGGATCAGTCGTCCTGGTCCCCTTGCAGAAAAACAGCCCCAAAGCATGATGTTTCCACCCCCATGCTTTACAGTAGGTATGGTGTTCTTTGGATCCAACTCAGCATTCTTTCCCCTCCAAACACGACAAGTTGAGTTTCTACCAAAAAGTTCTATTTTGGTTTCATCTGACCATATGATGTTCTCCCAATCCTCTTCTGGATCATCCAAATGCTCTCTAGCAAACCGCAGACGGGCCTGGACGTGTCCTGGCTTCAGCAGGGGGACACGTCTGGCACTGCAGGATTTGAGTCCCTGGCGGCGTAGTGTGTTACTGATGGTAGCCTTTGTTACTTTGGTCCCAGCTCTCTGCAGGTCATTCACTAGGTCCCTCCGTGTGGTTCTGGGATTTTTGCTCACCGTTCTTGTGATCATTTTGACCCCACGGGGTGAGATCTTGCGTGGAGCCCCAGATCGAGGGAGATTATCAGTGGTCTTGTATGTCTTCCATTTTCTAATAATTGCTCCCACAGTTGATTTCTTCACACCAAGCTGCTTACCTATTGCAGATTCAGTCTTCCCAGCCTGGTGAAGGTCTACAATTTTGTTTCTGGTGTCCTTTGACAGCTCTTTGGTCTTGGCCATAGTGGAGTTTGGAGCGTGACTGTTTGAGGTTGTGGACAGGTGTCTTTTATACTGATAACGAGTTCACACAGGTGCCATTAATACAGGTAACGAGTGGAGGACCGAGGAGCCTCTTAAAGAAGTTACAGGTCTGTGAAAGCCAGAAATCTTACTTGTTTGTAGGTGACCAAATACTTATTTTCCACCATAGTTTGCAAATAAATTCTTTAAAAATCAGACAATGTGATTTTCTGGATTTTTTTTCCTCATTTTGTCTCTCATAGTTGAGGTATACCTATGATGAAAATTACAGGCCTCTCTGATCTTTTTAAGTGGGAGAACTTACACAATTGGTGGCTGACTAAATACTTTTTTGCCCCACTGTATACAGAAGGTGCAGACAATAATAAAACAAAATTGGCTGTTTCACAATAGCCCAGGGATGAAGCCTGTGTAGCTGCCAGTGGGGTCTGGAAAATTGTTCCGTATACGCCACACACAGCAGCTTGGGATGACAACGCGTTGACCAGCCCGTAGTCTTCCATGCTGCCACAAAACAAATTGTCTGTAAGCTGCATGCCTGAATTCTCTGTTGTCCTGCCCAGGGTCTTGCAGGTCATCCAGTCCAAGATATTCATGCCTGAGCCCCCTTGCCAGTCGCAGAATGCCAGGTTCCAAGCAGAAGAGTTCCAGATGTGCAGTCCTACTAATGCAGTGCTCTGGGAGTTGCTGGCAGCACTTCTTCTCCACTTCTGTTGGCATTTCCTGACATTTCTGACATGTGCACCACCATGGTTGTGCACTGGTTCTAGCAGCAGGAGACTCAGGTGGATTTCTGGAGGAGAGGATGTCAAACAAGACACCTGGGAAGCGTGTGGCTAGCCTCTCAATGAGGTCATCTCTGACCTCATCAGACATGTCAGTTAATGCAGCCTGTAGGGGATAAGATACAATAAGGTTGGCTCACAATGGGGAAATGTAAAACAGGAAATAAAAGAATGATTTCTGTCTTATCAAGTTGTTTTCTGTATTTAAAGGAGAAGAAGAGTTGGTGAGCGATTACAGATGGTAATTTAACCTAAATCAGGGAAGCGTTTTTTCATAATAACACTTTTAATATCAGTTAAGAAAATAGGTCAAAAGTCAGTGGGTTTACCCTAAATTGCCTCAAACTTGATTATGTTTAGAAGAAAAAGGAATGATTTATCTTCAAAAAAATGAACTAAATTAGAATTGAGTTTGAATTTTTATTTTGTTTCCTCAAAAAATATCCTTCTTCATTTGGCTGAAAATATTCCTCGAGGTGACAAGAAATCATCCAAAGTGTTAATGCATGAAAACACAAAACTAAACAAAACAGAAAAACAACAGAAATATCCTTTGATGAAGTAAAAAATAATAACCCATGACTCATCACACAAAATCGGATATTTTGCTAACTCAGTTTTTCCTCTGAGGGTGAAAACAAACACTGTTAATAAAAAGTCCAGCCAATCAAACAGAAAAAATAAAATCTACCTGGAGGACTTTTCTGTTTTTCTCTCATACAAAGCAACTCATTTTGTTTCTTTGTTGACATTTATTCTCAGGTTATTGAAATTTGTATTTTCCTTCCTTTATCCGTGCATATTGTTACTTATAGTCTCACTTCTACACAAGTAATGCAATACATTTTATTTTTGTTGCATCTGTAAAAAATGTCTTCATACTTGCTAACAGTTGTTTGGAAATAGTTTAACGTTTGTGGATAATCAGAAAGAATATCTGTAAGATAAAGTGACAAAACAAGCAAAAAAAAAAATAAAGACTCAAAAGAAGATTCTAACTGAATTACAGTATATCACTTATAAAAGTTTTGGGTTGAGCTTTGAAAAATTCTTGAATGCTTGAATCCACCTACACAGCTGTGTTTTGTTTTGGGACTATTAGAGCTCTGGGTTTTGTAGATTGGCAACCAGTCCAGATCAGAACAAGATGACACACCCAGACACTCCAGTATTTGTGCCCTTTAAGGTTTAGAGAAAAAAAAAATCTCTTTTTGAAGATACAAAACCTAAAATTACACATGAAATACCCATAAAGCAGCAGCAAAGGTCCCTGCATTCATCCATAACATCCTGGCAGAGCTATGTAGGCTGCAGCGTCCATTTTGCTGACATAGTTCTGAAGTGAAAAGATGGCTCTGTGGATGTGAAGTACCGGTGTGAGAGATCATTGACTTGTATAGAAAGCTAGACTGGACACGCCTACGGTGGAGTCCCAGTCGGCTGACGTCCGACGGCGGCGCCAGCTTAGCGCGGTCGACTCCGCCATTCACTGTGCATTATTGTATAACTAATACAAGCTTTAGGAAATAAATATCTATTCCTCTTGAATATTTTGAAGTTGTGGTGGAATAACTGTTACGACACAAGACTTATGATTTATAGACCAGTGTTAGATCCTTGCTAGAAGCACATTTTTCCCCCTAAGAAAAGCATAGTTTATCATTAGACATGGCAAATATGCCTGTCAGTCTGTTTGAATTTAGGTTACTCATGGCCATGCTTTAAACGATCAGACTTATGGCAGAAATACATTTTGTCAGTAGAATAAGGATACATTACCAACTTTAAAGCTAAACATATGCACATTGGTATGACAGACATATTAGTCTAGTTTCACTAAAATGTGAAAACATGCATAATGGTTCTTTGTCAGAGTGCCTCATTTGATCATTCTTTTTCTGATATAAACAAATTGTCAGTATTTATGTATATACATTATGTGTTGATATAGTGTAATATCTTAAATGTGAAATATATGGTTCGTCATCTGAGGTTCTCATGTTGTAGTTACTGTACCTCTGCCAGACCATCAAGGACTGCACACACACTACTATTCAGATTATGTCTCAATAGAGAGTCAAACACTAACATTAGACTCATTAGACTCCCCGAAAATGTTGCTATTAACATCACTAACGCTTCATCTACAATGTTGGCAAGCGAGCGAACACAACACAATCAGCCTACGAAGGGGACTGAAGTCACTTCAGGACTAGTACCGTAAGTTATAATGATCAAGTTAAACTCAAAGTGTCTTACCTGTGAAAGGTAATTCCCTGTTGTCTGGTCTGGCAAGAACGCCGATTTTTACACCCAAAAGCTGCACAGTGTTGCGGCATTTTCCCACGTCAACCCTTTACTATACTGTTGTTTGGGCATCCAATCGACCGCGCTAAGATGGCCGCCAGCTCTGCCACGGCAAAAAGCAGGCGTGTCCAGTCTAGCTTTCTATACAAGTCAATGTGAGAGATTAGGTTACCACAGTCCCAGTGGATCTCGCAGCCAAATGGAGCTGATCTCACGCTTGGGTGCACATATTGAATGCCATAAGAGATCTCTGAGGTCTCCTTCAGTGAGAAGAATGTGCAGCCTAACAACGTGGAGTTTGCACCAAACTAAATTTTGCACCAAAGAGGAGCAATAGCATGGATGCCAGAACACAAGGGACGATTGCTGAATGTATATTTGTGCAAGTTGTTCAGACGGGATGAGATACCACGTTTTTACCTTCGCGGACAGCAACATGCTGCACAGCTTCAGATCTCATATTTCTTTAATAAAGTAGGCTGCCCTTTTTCCTCCAGAGGGCTGCGGATAGTGAAAAACAAAATACCATTCCACTTACATGCCGGATAAAAACAATGCCATTTCAGCTACTCTCAAACATCTGGCCCAGCTGCCCAGTTTCACTGAGGACTGCCCAGGCTCTTAGCAACATTAAAGCTGGAGTGCGTAACTTTTACATGTCCGTGGATGTCCGTTTCAGCCAAGCCACTATCAGAGGAGATGACACAATGCAGATTAAGCCGATCGGCTCCTCAAACATCTCACGGTATTTTTCAATATATCTCATTTTTACTTTGCATGTCAACCGGCGACATTCCTGCGCTGGCGCACAGCTAATTACGTCTTTTACATCACAACAAGAAAAATAATAAGAAATAGAACGCAGTGTCTCGTAGCAGCCGGCAGAACGGGAAGGTCGACATGGCGGAGAATCCAAATAAACGGCCGAGAGACACTTATCGGGAAGTGGATCCTACCACGAAAAAAAAAATTCCTGGACGTTCGGCAGAGGGACTATTGGCTAAGAAGGAAAGTGACCGAAGGAGAAGGCAAACGCGAATTTGTATCGGCGTCGCTTTTCCTCGGTGGAGAGAAGAGATCGGGCTGAGAGCAGACACAGATGTTGCCTTGCAGCTGTTGGATCAGTAAGTGACTTGGTTTATAATTATGGTGTGTCGCGAGTGTTACTCTGTAGAGATGGTGTGTAGCTGAGCTGTAGATAACATACAGTGGGGCAAAAAAGTATTTAGTCAGGCACCAATTGTGTAAGTTCTCCCACTTAAAAAGATCAGAGAGGCCTGTAATTTTCATCATAGGTATACCTCAACTATGAGAGACAAAATGAGGAAAAAAAAAAATCCAGAAAATCACATTGTCTGATTTTTAAAGAATTTATTTGCAAATTATGGTGGAAAATAAGTATTTGGTCAATAACAAAAGTTAATCTCAATACTTTGTTATATAGCCTTTGTTGGCAATGACAGAGGTCAAACGTTTTCTGTAAGTCTTCACAAGGTTTTCACACACTGTTGCTGGTATTTTGGCCCATTCCTCCATGCAGATCTCCTCTAGAGCAGTGATGTTTTGGGGCTGACGCTGGGCAACACGGACTTTCAACTCCCTCCAGAGATTTTCTATGGGGTTGAGATCTGGAGACTGGCTAGGCCACTCCAGGACCTTGAAATGCTTCTTACGAAGCCACTCCTTCGTTGCCCGGGCGGTGTGTTTGGGATCATTGTCATGCTGAAAGACCCAGCCACGTCTCATTTTCAATGCCCTTGCTGATGGAAGGAGGTTTTCACTCAAAATCTTACGATACATGGCCCCATTCATTCTTTCCTTTACACGGATCAGTCGTCCTGGTCCCCTTGCAGAAAAACAGCCCCAAAGCATGATGTTTCCACCCCCATGCTTTACAGTAGGTATGGTGTTCTTTGGATCCAACTCAGCATTCTTTCCCCTCCAAACACGACAAGTTGAGTTTCTACCAAAAAGTTCTATTTTGGTTTCATCTGACCATATGATGTTCTCCCAATCCTCTTCTGGATCATCCAAATGCTCTCTAGCAAACCGCAGACGGGCCTGGACGTGTCCTGGCTTCAGCAGGGGGACACGTCTGGCACTGCAGGATTTGAGTCCCTGGCGGCGTAGTGTGTTACTGATGGTAGCCTTTGTTACTTTGGTCCCAGCTCTCTGCAGGTCATTCACTAGGTCCCTCCGTGTGGTTCTGGGATTTTTGCTCACCGTTCTTGTGATCATTTTGACCCCACGGGGTGAGATCTTGCGTGGAGCCCCAGATCGAGGGAGATTATCAGTGGTCTTGTATGTCTTCCATTTTCTAATAATTGCTCCCACAGTTGATTTCTTCACACCAAGCTGCTTACCTATTGCAGATTCAGTCTTCCCAGCCTGATGAAGGTCTACAATTTTGTTTCTGGT
>SSNP01000065.1:503940-620326 GCA_006937955.1 Pachypanchax playfairii
TTTTTTTTCCTCATTTTGTCTCTCATAGTTGAGGTATACCTATGATGAAAATTACAGGCCTCTCTGATCTTTTTAAGAGGGAGAACTTACACAATTAGTGGCTGACTAAATACTTTTTTACCCCACTGTATGTTATGTTCAGGGGTGCACTTAAGTGGTCCGCAGGTCCGCACACACTGTCAAAATATAAAATGCGCACCAGATGAAAACCAGAGCGCCGAAGTTCCAGCTGATTCTGTCTCTATCTGTGTCAGTTTGTGTCTGTCAGTTTGCCAGTGTAATGGTTTTTCAGTCAGTCAGATCAGTGTAGCTGATTGCAGGATTCTGCATCGTGTCAAAACTGAAAAAATTCACTGAATAAGACAAATAGATCATTGTGGCCCCAACAGCTGACTAATAAATTTCAACACCAAACTGTTAAATGTAGATTAAAGTGAACAATCAAACCTGTAAACAATCCAACCTGAACCTGTTTTTTTTTTTTTACCAGTATTTTTATATTTTACTGGTTTCTCTTGATTTTTTCAACAATGAAATGATATTTATTGAAACAAATATAGAGCCAGGTAAAGTAAACAGACTGAATTTGAAGCTTGATTAAGACAGATACCAGTTGGAATCACAACGGCAGAGATAAAGCGGTGGCAGCTGGGCTTACGTCATATGGAAGCGCCAGCTTTATTGTTGTAATGACGCAAAAATTCCGCTAGGGGGCGACAGAAGTTACGCCATAGACATCAATAGACCCCGCATTCAACGCTGTCGGCCGCTTGGCTGACGTGCCGATACGGCGGCCATCTTGGGGCAGACCAGCAGCTCAGACAGTCGCTGTTAAAGTGAGTGGGAGGCACTTGAGACCTTATTCTTAAAATACGTAAAACAGGCCTGATCATAATAAAATTTCACAATAAGCACTTACATGCCTCAACTATTTAACTGGGGGAAAAAATGCGATGACCTCTTTATTTTGATTCCAAATATTTGAGACCAAACAATTTATACACATAAATTTTTCTCATAAAGAACATAGTAATTTAAACATTAACCAGAAGGATGGGACTAAAAACCTGTAAATTATTCAACTCAAGCCAACAGAGCAAAATGACACATACTTTTTGGAGAGAAGATGGAAAGTCAAAGACAGATGGTATGACATTAAGTCTAAGATGAACAATCTGTCCTGTCCTGTCAAAGTCCTCTGTCTTGAAGTGCTCACTGCACAACATCTGTCAGTTGCAACAAAACCTTCTCGTCGCACAGCCAGCTCCCATTGTTTTCTTAGAACAATATCTTTGGGAAACCTACAGTGAAAAAAGTCCAAATAGATTCATTTCAAATAGTTGCCACATATGATAACACCCCATCTCCATAGTACTCGCTTAAATATCTTTGGGGCTTCTTGAGAGGCATTTAATCAAGAAACTGATATCAATAGAACTTCAAATCACTACATAAACACTTAATTTAGACCGACAGGTCAGGTGGGAAAGTATTTATTCAGGTGAAAAAGTTACTTTGTTCTGACACATGAATTATTTTAAACTTGGCATTTGATTAATTTTAACAAGTGCAGCTTGTCCTCAGCACTAGATAATGCAAGTAAACTATATGTGTTTTTAATAATTTTCATTTAAAATAAATAATTAACATTACAGAATTGCGAACAAGCAGTATAGTAAGTACCATATTAAACCTCACCTGTGTGATTTAGTGGCTATTATTTACTGTTAGTCTGTAATCCACAATGATGCTTCATTGACACTTCATTAACTTTAATAAATAACAAAAAGCGAGGTGCAGGTGCCGGGTTAAAGCAGGTTTAGAAATCTGGCCAGCCACTTGTAATGAGTGAAAACAATGGATGTATCATCCATGGTGAGAACTGTTAGCTTCTTTGCTCTGAGTCTATTTACACTCCATCCGAGTACTGTCTCTGACGGCAGCCTGGTCTGACCCAAGATGGCCGCCCTATCGGCACGCCTCTCAGCCGCGGATGCGGGGTCTATTGATGTCTATGAGTTACGCACTCCAGCTTTAAGTGCCACTTGCATTAAGGTTATGTTTAGTGTGACGGCACCGCAGAGGATCAGCTGGGCTAAGTTATCTCTGAACAAGCCATCCATTCTACTGCTTTCTGATGGAAGAATACTTTAGAGCTGTGTAATTATATTGCTTTAAATGAACCCCAGAGAAGCCCCCTCCAAAGCGCCCACAAAGTCTCACACTTGGGTGAGTGTCAGAATCACAGCTCCTGTGTATGCACTAATGTATGTAGCTGCACGTGTGTGTATGTGTGTGTTGTGCTGCTTCGGCTGGCGTTAAAAGCGAGGCCACAGTGGTTCTGATACGCCTCACAAGTGAATTTAATGAAATCATAAATATGAGCTGGAGGCCACCACCCAATTTAATGTAATGGATGATGTGGGCCAGTCCATCTCTGGCAACGCAAAGTTCTGGATCTGTTCAAAATGCCCTTGAAGCTTATTAAAAGTGTCTGGCACAGGGAGATGCTAGCAAAGTTGCTTAATGGATGCCCAGCTTGCATTTGGTGTGACAGTTAATACTGGGCTGTACCATCTCTTATATGATGGGGCGTTTGGGGGGGGGGGGGGTGTCTTCTTCCCTCATTCCTCTACATACAAATTTGAGCTAATTAAACTGATTTTACTAATTAGTGATTTCCTCATCAACAAAAAATTTTAAGTGAATTATAATCTGTTTTTGTACATTATGTATAAAATGTTTATTTAACTTGTGTGAAAAAGTTGTAGCGTTTGATTAGCTAGTGAGAGGGTGTTGTGGGTTTTTGGTTTGGGGCTTTTTGCTCCTGCCCAACACACCTGCGCCTCATCCGTAAATAGTCTCACCTGTTCTTAGTCAGTAATCAGCCTCTCAGCAGATATAGTCATTGGTTTTCTTTCCTGTCAGATCTGACTGTAACATGCACTGTTTACCTGCATCTTGGTTCCCTGTCAGATATTTTTTATAATTAAAGTTTTGTTTTCCTTTGATTCTCCACCTCCGTTCTTCTTGCTTTTTGGTTAATAATACATTTACTTTATGGCAAATCTGTAATTGATTTAAATTAGCTTTTTTTGTTGAAGGGTTTTTGCTTTATACCTGTATATTAATGGGACTACTGATGGAAATATTCAGTCACTAAGTCTTGTCTACACAGAAAACGTTTTTCAAGTAGCCTTGTAAACCTGACTTTGTCATAATATCTTCACCACAGATCATAGAAAAGAACCTGAAATCTTCTGGTAACTGCAGCAGACCTAATTCTGGTCTTTCTGGAATCTATTTTTATCTCATCTTCATTTCTTTCACAAAGAAAACCTAAAACTTGAAATAACGAGAAACAGCGCAGACACTTTATGTTAGATCTGCAGTTACAGTTTAAGTTCCTGACACTTATAGAACTGCAAACAGTTTTCATAAAAATCTGAACGTGGAATGTATGATGACCCTGTATGACAGTGAAAACAAACCAGAGACGACCTGAAAGAACCAAAACACTGATATTAAACACATCAATAAAAGTCTGTGTAAAATATTTTCTCTGAAATTTTGTTTTTCTGTGCATTTTTTTTTCTATTTTGACATAATAGCTGCATTTAAAAAAAAAAAGTTTGAATAAATTTTGGAATCAACAAGACATTTTCTGTTTTCATCCAAAGGGATTGCTGTTATTTTTAATACATATTTTGACCACATTTAATCAAAACTTTACCTCCAAAAGGAACACTTGTTATTTTTATCTAGTTCTTCACTGTTAGCGATGCAATGCTTCCTGCAAGTAACAGTACTGGGATGAATCATTAATGTAAAGTCTTGTTAGAGTAGTTACAGAGCTACAAGCTGCACAGAAGAGCTATTCAGAAAACACAAAGCTTCAATAAATGTAAGGCTGAACAAATGTTGCAACGCCAGTCATATGAACAAACATTAAAACCAGATTGAGGATTTTGGGTGGCTCTTAAAAGAGCAGTTTTGTTGTTTAAGTTTAAGATTTAACCTCAGAATCCGTAGAGTACAGCTCTTTATGCTTGAGAGTGTTATTTGACCGATTTTGGGATGTCACAATTTAATATCAGAAATATATTTGCATATATTAGAATTTATAAATGCATTTCATTTAAATAACTCTATAAAACGCATTATGTTTACAGGATTATTCTCTTTGAGGATTTTGGGTGGCTCTTAAAAGAGCCGTTTTGTTGTTAAAGTGGAAGGTTTAACCTCCGAATCCGTACAGAGTACGGCCCTGTCTCTTGAGGGCGTAGACCACATCCATGGCGGTCACAGTCTTCCTCTTGGCATGTTCGGTGTAGGTGACGGCATCGCGAATGACGTTCTCCAGGAAAACCTTGAGGACACCGCGTGTCTCTTCGTAGATGAGACCGGAGATACGCTTGACACCACCACGGCGAGCGAGACGGCGGATAGCGGGCTTGGTGATACCCTGGATGTTATCACGAAGAACTTTACGATGACGCTTAGCGCCTCCTTTTCCAAGTCCCTTTCCTCCTTTACCGCGACCAGACATGCTTGCAAGTTGGGTACTTCTAAATTCAGAAACTGATCATACGGAGCGCTAACGCTCCCATATAAATACAAGATGCCGACGTAATTGAAGACAATCACCCAACCATGTTCCTGCTTCCGCTCTCAAGGCTGCGGTCATAA
Source organism: Pachypanchax playfairii (assembly GCA_006937955.1). NCBI lineage: Eukaryota > Metazoa > Chordata > Actinopteri > Cyprinodontiformes > Aplocheilidae > Pachypanchax > Pachypanchax playfairii. The sequence continues at coordinate 508,630 of SSNP01000065.1, forward strand.
ACCATTGGGTTTCCGGTTAATGACAAAATCTTTCAAAATAAATCTAAAATGGTGACCTTTATCTTAACTTGAAATATGAACTGTTTTTTTGGAGACGTATTGCACAAACAAGTATTTGCTGAACCTTTAATAATCCTGTAATCTTTACACACTTACTAATTATCTTTTTTGTATGTCTTGTATGTCTTTTCTTTGAACAAACTACTTATGTAAAACCACAGATGGGGACATACATCATTGTTGTTGTAAAGGATCCAAATAAGCAAGATATTGTAACAGGACATTTAAAAAGATCAACAGTCCAAAGTAACAAATAGCGTGAAAAAGAGGTGAAGAAAACATGTGCAAGCAATTTGGAAGGGTGAAGGAAAGTGTCAGGAGAGATGTGAGACAGCAAGAATGAAAGGAAAAATGGACAAGACAGTGGTGAGACCAGCCATGTTGTCTGGTTTGGAGACAGTACCACTGAGGAAGGGACAGGAGACACAACTAGAACCAGCAGAAATGAACATGTTGAGGTTCTTTGGGAGGGACATGGATGGACAGGATCAGGAACGAGTCATCATAGGGACAACACATGTTAGATGTTTTGGAGATAAAGTCAGAGACTGAGATGGTTTGGACATGTACAGAGTAGGGATAGTGGGTTTATTGGGAAAAGGATGCTGAGATGGGAACTGTCAGGCAGGAGGTCTAGAGGAAGACCAAAGAAGAGACAAGAGGTTGGTTGGTGTGAGAGAAGATGCAGAGGACAGATGGAGACAGAGGACATGCTGTGGAGACTCCTGAAGGGAGCAACTGAAAGAAGAACTTTAAAAGGTTTGTGCAGAACAGCTCGGCCCACATCTTTACAAAAATATTTTTACGCGATACGTAAACAAATGAATAAAACAATGAATAGTTCCAGTTGTTTCCACTGTGTGTGAGAAACTGGAAAACGTATGCTGTGGTTTTATAAAAAAATAGATAAAGATAAAAATAATTAAAGTTTCTGAAACTTGTTCAACATTTAATCTAGCAAGAATATTTCACTATTGTTAGTTATAATTCATTTGAATATGTCTAGCTTACATTGTATCACTCTTTATAAATTGTAATTAGTTTCCTTTACATGTAATTCAATAAATATCAGTGGAAATAAGCAGCACATTACCTCCATTCACTTCAACAGGTGGCATATAATCACCTGGAAAGTAGTAAACCATATAAACACGTAGCCAAAAAGAGAAGTGCATCCACTTAACATCCATCTTGGTCAGAGGATCTGTAGTTATTTTATTGTTATTCTATGTTTTATATCTGACATTTGAGGTTCTTGTGACAGTACATGAGCAAAACACTAAAAATGCTGTTCTTCCACGAATAGACAACATCCACACAATTTGACCTGGAAGCTTCATTCCCAATTTAAACACATTTTTAGTAAAACAAGTTAAAGAAAAAATTGGCCCATTTTTTTTATTATTGCCACAGTAATGACAGGTATTTACTTCATCAAGACGTCCACCTCTACAAGTTATATATAAAAATTGAGGCATTTTCAGCAGCTTTGTGTTTTACAGCTTGTGGTTATCTTTGAAGTAGGAAACTATTCACATGTCCAGTCCTCCACTCAGCTCTTCAAAACAGACCGCAGCTCTGATTGGGGTCAGAGCTAGTTGCCTCCAAGCAGCACAGGGTCAAACAAAGAAAAATGAATATGGATGAACACTAAATCATACTTTGCACCCAGTGATAAAAACTTAACTCAGAGCCAGGAAACAGAGCAAGAAGATCAATGTCAGATGAAAATCTGATTCATGTGATCAATAAAGAATTCACCTGCAGGAAGCATCTTTGTCATTTATTGATTCAGTAATTCACCAATCAGCAAAAATAAAATGAAAACTAAGCAGATGTGGAAGTTAATCAATGCTGAGTTAGCATTTCAGAAAGATAACCCAGCTGTCAGATATTATAAACTAGTTTAACCCATGACCTCTTATAAAGGTAGTCTCTCCTCGAGACCGTGAATACTAGCGATCTGTTTGATATCACATTTAACACAATAGAATCAAACAGATATATTAAGTGCAGAGGACCGGTCTTTAGTAGGATGTGGGTGGCTCTTAGAAGAGCCGTTGTTTTTGTTTCGGTGGTAAACAGTTTACTTGGACTTGACTGGTTTCTCGGTCTTCTTGGGCAGCAGAACCGCCTGAATGTTGGGCAGAACACCACCTTGAGCGATAGTAACTCCTCCAAGCAGCTTGTTGAGCTCCTCGTCGTTACGAACAGCCAGCTGCAGATGGCGGGGGATGATCCTGGTCTTCTTGTTGTCGCGAGCAGCGTTTCCAGCCAGCTCCAGAATCTCAGCGGTCAGATACTCGAGAACTGCAGCGAGGTAAACGGGAGCTCCGGCACCGACGCGCTCAGCATAGTTACCCTTCCTCAACAGCCTGTGGACACGGCCGACTGGGAACTGAAGCCCGGCTCGAGAAGAGCGAGTCTTGGCCTTAGCTCTGGCTTTGCCGCCGGTTTTTCCACGTCCAGACATATTCGCTTTAATACAGGTCTCTGTTTTTCAAAGAAATGTTTAGCGGAGTGCTGACTAGACCCGGTATATATATTTGCCCATCTGTTTCCTGATTGGCTAGGTGTTGCAACAGCAGAACTGTCCAATCAGCGAGGTTAACGTCACGACACTGTTGTTTGGTAAGACTTCCGCCAAACGACGGCTCGAAATTTCAAAATAAGTTACCTAATAAAATGAAAATATTCAGTACATTCACCTAAAACACAACAGTCGTTGTTTTGATTTAATATTTTAACTCTTAGTTTTTTCTTCTTGTTTTTGGAACAAGAACAAGACAGCTTGATACTAGCTTCTATTATCATGTCTCTGGAAATATTATGAAAAACGCAGCAAAAGTTTTAAATTACTGTGTTTTACAGTTATAATCAAATTAAAATTTGTAATTAAAAATTGTTGTGAGCAGCTGTAACTTTAAAACAGCATCAGTTCTTCACATGCACCCAGTTTGTGAAGGAACTTCTGTGTTCTTCTGTCTCTTCATGATTTCTTCATCATGTTGAGTTCAGGGGTCCGTTACACAAAGCAGGTTTAACAAACTCTAAATCAAAACATGAACCCAAGGTTGACCAACTCTCAGTTGTCAAACTTAAGAGTTTTCAGTTACAGAACAGCTGTTAAGGATTAGTTCAATCAACTCTGAGTCAAAGTTAACCTGAGTTACAGTCATGCATTAGGATATAAAAAGCCCTCATCAATGGAACACAGATAACATGATTCACAGGGGCATCCAGTGGACTAAAGGTTAGCGCCCCCTACAGCTTCCCAGTAGACTTGGATCTTTTAATGACTGCATGTGCAACAAATGAGCACATTTAAAAGAAAAAGCAGCAGCAGCAAGAGAGAGAGAGATTGTGTGGCAGAAAATTGCTGATTTTATTTATTTATTTATTTATTTATTTATTTATTTATTTATTTATTTATTTATTTATTTATTTATTTATTTACATTGCAAATCAACATAGTTACAAATCAAGTTGCAGCTGATGTGACGCAAATAGAGTATATAGCTAATGCTAATTCTCAACTCCTAGCCAACTCTAGCCAATGTGTGAGTATTAATTAGACGAAAAAAATAAATATTTAATCATCAGTGTTTCACTCATTCAACATTTATATTCCATGTTTTTTGAGCACAGGTATAACCCAACAGGTGCAAAAAATGACATTGCAGCAAGTAAAGATGAAATATAAAAATATAGTTCAAACAGGTGAGGTATCCTTTAACTTTTTTATTTTTTATATTTGATTTACAAGCAGCTGTAATGTTGTTTAGCTCTCTCTCATTAAACTGCATTATGTGGTTATATTCTACATGTGATAGCTAGATTTAAATATTTAGAGAAATCCACTAAACAATGAAAAAGCTAAACATTCCACCATTCCATCACTGCCAGTATTTAATATTGTCTATATGGAAAGACACACCTAACTGACCCCATTCTAGCAACACGAAGAAGGCTGAGGCCTGTAAAACAGGTGACCACAGAACAGGACTGTTGAACTTTAGTAAAATAACTTTGGTTTCAGTTAACAGTGTTGATCCAATCCAACTTGCAGATTGTTTCTCTTCAACAGAACATGTTAGAAATGATAAGGGTCCATTAATGAGGAAGTGGGTCCATCAACCTCCACAGCACAGCTTACCTCAGTAGGAAAATTATTCAGCATTAAACAACTTACTATGACACTAAGTAGACATGGAAATACACAGAATTGTCTCAGTGTGGACAGCATGTCCACCATGGGTCATATGAGATGTGTGGACTGAGAATATTACTTAAATAAATTTTTGTTGTTGTGAAAACGCTCATACAGATACTCATCAGGGTGATAAAACATCCACTCGGGGTCTGATCATCAGTGTTGGGAATGTTAGCCCCCAAAGTCTTAAGTTTTATTGATTATTTGTGGTTAAATTCCTTTTAATGTCATTGTATTACTTTGAAGTTATTTTATCGGAGGAGTTATCTAGAGAATTATGATGGGAAGTGACGTCATCGTTAAGCTCGTTTCAGCGTTACTCTTTTTTTCTTTCTCCTCATCCTCGGCGTGCTGCTGCATGGTTCTGCAGCTCCGCTACTGAGTTGTGTGTGCAAGGGCCTTGTTTGATATGATATAATGGGGGGGTCAATGCGACGCCCGAAGGGCCAAAGCACTAGCGGCCGGGGGTCTGGGGGCCTTAAGCGGCCCCCAGAGGCCAACGACTTACAGATGGCCGGAGGCAAATTTTGAAGCATTTCACTGGCAGAGGATTTTTATAAGAAACTAGCGAATTTCCACTTTTTACTTTGTTTCGTTCAGTAAAACATGGGGGGGACATGTCCCCCCTGTCCCCCTCATAAACAAGGCCCATGTGTGTGTGACGAGTAAGTACTGTATATAGATTGTTACGTTCATACAAGTTGAAGTTATTAGTTGTCTATGAGGATATTATGTGTTTGAGGTCATTTTCGGAGTTGAACCAAAGCTAACCGCTAGCAGAAGTACCTGAGTAATAATAAAGCTACTGTGTTCATCCCGAACCGGAAGTAGTTTTGTAATGTTGTCATTAGTTTGACAAACCAGAGATTTACCAGCTTACCATCACACACACGGTGGATCGTGACATCTGAGTATTATTACCTTCTGACTGAATGTGAGCAGTTTGCAGATTATTAATACAGATGTTAAGTTTATTTGTGTATTTTGGAAAGGTTTACTTAAGTTTTCCTTGTTATTATTTGTAGGTAACCACACCTGCATCTTTATCTGTTCCACTGCTACATCCAACCTGTAACAGATGTGGAGAAAATAAAGAAAGAAAAGAACCAGATTCCTCTCCTCATATCCTTCCTGAGTAGCTTTAAGCGGTGCCCTGGTAGACTCCCTGCTGCTAGACTACAGTAGTCAGCTTAACGCAGCATTCGCCCAGCCTCAGGAGCGGACTGAGACAATAACTCAGACTTTGATATCATCTCAGACCAGATCCACCCAATTATTGAAAAATGCCAAGAGTCTGTTCGGATGAATGTCTATTTATGTAAGAGTGTCAAATCATAATCATACATGCACCCACAAACAGCTTTTTCTGTTTTTTTCTACGAAATAAATATTTTTTATTCTCCTAAACTGTTCGCATAAACTGAAAATGTATTTAATCTTTTTACTAAACTGGTAAATGTGCAGTCTACACATTTACACGCTGTGTCTGCTACTGATTTCAGACAGCAGGCTTTAACAGGAGCAGGAGAAACTCTGAGTTGTGTGATGCAAACCTGCTGGCGAGCAGGTTAGGTTCACGGACTGTGTTGTCCGGGTAACCGACTCAAGAGTTACACTGAACTGGCTTTGTGAAACCGAAAAACCAGAGTTTTCCTCATCTGAGGCTGAACTAGCTCAAGTTTTTCACTAAACCAGCTTTGTGAAATGGACCCCTGGAGTATAAATACATATTTGGGCTTTTTCTAAATGCAACACTCGTTAGTTTCACACACAGTCAGAATCACTGTAGGCATGACTGGTAAAAGGTTACGCACTTCAGAACTCACAGAAAAAATATTTTTTGTGCAATAAGTAGTTGGGGCCTGAAACACACTATGTCCCAACTTAGTCTTATTGACTACACACATTTAACATTTGAAAATAACATCTGTAAAAAAAGGGCTCTACTGAAAGCTTACACCTAGAGGAATATGTATCTACACAGTCTCACTCTATTAGTTGTGGAAAATTTATGTTGATCATCAAAACAATAAAATACATTTTTCCATATAAAAACAGTCGAAACAAGTATTATTATCAACACAAACTATATATAGTGTTACACCACTGCTCAAAGATTTTCTTTGTGCTACTGACTGTAGCAGTCTCTGGTTGGCACAAGGCGATGTTGCATGTAGAATACTTTACAGGAGTTAATGAATGGCACCTCCTGCATCTTAGCCAGCCTTGTGTTTTGTCCCCGCCACTGTCAATGTGCACCAAATAATGCCTGGTTTCCCTGCTCGGTTCCTCCTGCTGTGGCGTCATGGTGGATCCTGCTCCAACACTAGGGTTTCCCAGAATGCCTTCTGGTTCATATGATCTAATCCACCTTGCACTGTACTTTGTACAGGATGAAGGCATTCACAATGGCAATATCCACAAAGTGGTAGTTGGTCTTTAAAAAAAAAGGGTCTTACAGAGCTGGAATTCAAACCAGCAGCTCTGAGAACGTGGGATTATGTAGAAAAATGTTGCATTTTAGATCAACTGTAAATTGTGTACTGCAACCCTCTGATGAAACGGCTAAAAGCAGACACATTTTTAAAAAACCCACCCCAGATGTGACGTATTTTCAGCTGCCCTTTGAAGAGTGTTATTTGACTGATTTTGGGTTTGGATTTCAGTCATGTCCACCGATTAGATTTTGGGATGTCCCATTTAAATTCAGAAATATACTTTGGGACCCTCCACGCGACATCCTAAACGTAACCAAATTTTCTTTTAGTCTACAAAACACATATTAGCAGGATTCTCTTTGAGGATTTTGGGTGGCTCTTAAAAGAGCCGTTTTGTTGTTAAAGTGGAAGGTTTAACCTCCGAATCCGTACAGAGTACGGCCCTGTCTCTTGAGGGCGTAGACCACATCCATGGCGGTCACTGTCTTCCTCTTGGCATGTTCGGTGTAGGTGACGGCATCGCGAATGACGTTCTCCAGGAAAACCTTGAGGACACCGCGTGTCTCTTCGTAGATGAGACCGGAGATACGCTTGACACCACCACGGCGAGCGAGACGGCGGATAGCGGGCTTGGTGATACCCTGGATGTTATCACGAAGAACTTTACGATGACGTTTAGCGCCTCCTTTTCCAAGTCCCTTTCCTCCTTTACCACGACCAGACATGTTACTTTGCTTAAGAAAGAATCTCAACTGAACGAAAACAACTGCAAACGAAACGTTTAACTTGGTGTTGCGGACGTAATTGAAGACAGGGGAGGCCCTTGCAGTCAGCATGAACGGAGACTTCCGGTTAATAGTTCGAGCGCATGAAGTAAAACAATTGGGGCCTGCTTTATTTAATGATAGGTTTGGGTTAATTTACCAGTTACAACTTCACCAAGGCAAGTCGAATTCACACGGATGTCCAGTCACTATGAATTTAAAATTAGATTGTAAAAAAAAAAAAAAAAAAAAAAAAAAAAAAAAAAAAAAAAAAAAAAAAAAAGGTAAAAAAAAAAAACAGTAAGTTTACGTAAGTAACATAACATGTCGGGGAGGGACAAACAAACAAACTCCAAACAGTTTCCCAAATAGGAAAAAAATGTTGAAATTTGAAAGTTGATTTCCATTTCTAGCTAGTGTAGAATAATCTAGTGTTGATTTGCGTATATCGTTTTTTAAGATACAGCTAAAAAATATGTGATCCAGATTCAGAAAAAGTGCTTAATCCTGATTTTAATAACTTTCAGAAATCAAATGTTACTCAAATCTCAGAGTGGATTCTAATTATTCTGCTATTAATACAGAACAATCTAGCATTGATTATCCAAGTATTGTAGTTTTTGAGCTGCATCCAAGATAATGCGGTCCGGATGCAGAAGAAGTGCTCAAATCTGTGCCTTTGAATTATATTTTGCACTATTTTTATATTTTATACTTTTTATTTTCTTCTAAATGTATGGGTGTTTTTATATATATATTTTTTATATATTTCATGTTTGTACTTTGGTTTGAGAGGAAACCAATTTCATCTGTGCTATGTGTCGTGCATATTTGACAATAAAGCTGACTTTGAGCTGCCTTCATTGGAGTTTCACAAATCCTAGAGAGGGTTGTATTTGTTCTACTACTAGTGTAGAACAATCTCCAGGCCTCGAGGGCCACTATCCTGCATGTTTTAGATGTTTCCCTGTTTCTACACACCTGATTCAAATACTCTGCATTTCAACAAGTTCTGCAGAAGCCTGTTAACGACTTGTTCATTTGAATCAGGTGTGTTGAAGCAGGGAAACATCTAAAACATGCTGGATAGTGGCCCTCGAGGCCTGGAGTTTGACACCCCTGACCTAGTCAATGTTTCGAGGTACTATGATTTTTTAAACAAGAGCAGACTAAAAACGCTTTGTGCAGAACATTTGGTGTAATTGTCATTTCCCGAATTCGAAACCAACTTCAGCCTCGTTTAGATTTGTGTGAAAATGTTGAATCTGTTTTGTTCAATCAGAGGAATCGGACCGACAGCAGAGCAGTAAGAAGTCACTCTTTAGTAGGATGTGGGTGGCTCTTAGAAGAGCCGTTGTTTTTGTTTCGGTGGTAAACAGTTTACTTGGACTTGACTGGTTTCTCGGTCTTCTTGGGCAGCAGAACCGCCTGAATGTTGGGCAGAACACCACCTTGAGCGATAGTAACTCCTCCAAGCAGCTTGTTGAGCTCCTCGTCGTTACGAACAGCCAGCTGCAGATGGCGGGGGATGATCCTGGTCTTCTTGTTGTCGCGAGCAGCGTTTCCAGCCAGCTCCAGAATCTCAGCGGTCAGATACTCGAGAACTGCAGCGAGGTAAACGGGAGCTCCGGCACCGACGCGCTCAGCATAGTTACCCTTCCTCAACAGCCTGTGGACACGGCCGACTGGGAACTGAAGCCCGGCACGGGAGGAGCGGGTCTTAGCCTTGGCTCTGGCTTTGCCGCCGGTTTTTCCACGTCCAGACATGGTACACCAAAGAAATAAGTTATACTGTTTGACTTAGTGAATTCGAGCGAAACTACGAGAAGGCGCAGCCGTTCTATTTATATATGGGTGTATTCTCTTCGCTGATTGGCTCGATTAAGCAGCAGTATAATCGACCAATCACACGAACAGTGATCCCGCACGAGATTTTCTGTCTTGTTCTGGTTGGGAATTTCAAACTAAAACACTCTGGTTATGAATCGTAACCATATATTCTATAAGATTATTGCAAAAAAGAGAATGTTTGAATTACTTTAAATACTTTTGTTATCTATATTTCTCTCTTTTAAATCATCAATCAATCAACCACTACAGCTCCCAATGATCAACACAGCAAAACTCCAGATAATTATTACCACGCGCTGGTCTGCTGGGTCTAAAATTTTAAATGGTGGCAAACATAGTTTAAAAATTATTATTTAAGATAATGTTGCGGATCGAGAGAGGAGAAACACGCACGAATTGAAGCTGACGATACTATTCAAGTACATGCAGTTCATTATAAGCATCATGAAATAAATTAAAGTGGAGTCCATCACTCGCCCTGGATCTTCTAGATTTTTGTTTCCGACCTTCGATTTACGTTTAGTTTGAAAATCCAGACCGGAAGCCGTGTCACCATGGCTTTCCGGTTGAGTTTGCATTTACAGAAAACAACTTGATAAGACAGAAATCATTCTTTTAGGCTAAAATGTAAGTTTTTCTCTGTTTGTCATTGAAGCTTTGATTCCTTCAGGGGATATATCGCTGGTTTAACAACTCACAACTTACTGACTAAGCAGGTTAGTTCACGTTAACTAACCGTTCACGTCTGACGCAGCAACTTGAAACGGTGTGAAACGAAATCGAAATCTGCTGAGTTCGTCTGTATTAATGATGTTCAGAGTTTATTTATTAGCGTCAGCCCACTTCATGTGACGACGATGATGAAGATGTGTGTTTGTTTGGATTTTTTAGCATGAAGCTGCGAGTTCGGATCAACAATCGGACCAGCCGGGTGGAGTTACCGAGTGAAGAAGCCACTCTGAAAGAACTTTCAGATCTCATCCAGCAGACGCTGTTGTCCTCTCACGGACTCAGGTCAGACCCCAACTTGAAACCTTTATTTGACCAGTTCTCGCTTCTTTAACCAACTGAACTGATTCACGTGGAGTTTTTCTTCTTCTCTTACCTCTTAGTGCAAACACTGACTTCAGTTTGTCACTGAACGGCTCAGAGACTCTGTCAGACTCCAGTCAGACTCTGGCATCTTGTGGAATCGTGTCTGGAGATCTGATCTGTGTCCTGCTTCCACGGTGTCCAGAGGTCGCCATAGCAACGTCTGGAATGACCAGCACCACAAATACAACGACCCAGAGCCAGCAGGCCTCAAGTCAGGTGAGATCAGAGGTGAGGAGAGCATTAGGAAACACAGCGGAGACCATCAGAACAGTTCAGGCCGGTGATTTATCTGACATCATCTGACTAACTTTCACAGAAAGGAGTATTCCAGTTAGTTACCATGACAACATGAAATAATTTTATTAGCAGCAGGTTTCTCTGAGCATTGAATCATTTTGTTGAATGAAATTTAGTTTCAGAGTGATGCAATTAGATCTGTTGCACAGCAACTTCTTCTTCACTGTTCAATCATAATTTTACAGCTGTAAAAGGCCAGAAGAAGAAGAAGCTCTGAAGAATGTTGAGGAATTGTCTGTTTGTAAAAACTCTGCACACACCTTTGAGAAATGAGTGATTCAATTTATTTAATGGAAGAACAGCTAGTTATGAGAGCTGATGATGGTAAAACTGAGAATCAGCTGATGGAATGGGCTCGTGTAGGCTAAAAGAGCGATGGTTTGATTTCCTGACGTGCCTTTGAGCCTGTTCTTAGAGATTCAGTGTGTTGTTGGATAATACGAACATTCAGACAACAGAAACTGTTTAACAATTAACTGTAAAAACATGGAAAATGTCACACAAAGAACAACAAATCATCTACATTTATGATTCAATGTTTTGGGTGCTATTCCAGAGGACGCACAAGTTCCTCCAATCAGAAAGCAGCGTCGGCTTGTTTTCATCCATCAGCAGCAGCAAAGTGAAAGTGTTTGTAGTTCGGGTGAATCATTAAGTCTCAGGTTTATAATAATCATCCTGAGGCTGAAACATTTCTGTTGCTTCTCTCAGTGGAAAACGTGTTTATTAAAAACAAGGTGTTGGATGCTCCTCCTGGTTCAGGTTCCTCCAGGTTTAGCTGATGGTGAATTTACAGAGGAGCTTATTTGTTTTTTGTGGACTTCAATAGTCAAACCTTCTGCTGATATAGAAGCTGTTCATTGTTTGAGTGTTGACAGGTGTGTTGTCGTCCAGCAGCTGAGACCTGCAGCGCTGACTTCGGCCCTGCAGGACTGCAAGCCAGACTCTGAACCGGCAGCCCCCGTCTGGGAGCCCATGCTCTGCAGCGAGGCAGAGGAGGGTCAGGCTCCACTCTCTCTGGAGCTCCTGCTCCATTCAACTCAAATCACGAGCCCCAATGACGCCATCATCGTTGCTGCGCACCTCCTTATGCTGGAGACTGGATTCACTCCTGAGGTGAAGCTGGAACTCAGATGCTGGTTTCATGTTACTCGTGCAGGTGAATCATGTTTCTGTTGTGTATGCAGGGCAGTGAGCTGAAGCCCGAGGAGGTGCCTGTTGGATGGAGGTCAGCAGCTGGAGTCTACAAGCTGCAGTACACTCATCCTCTGTGCGGGAACAGCCAAGCCTCCATGGTGGCCGTGAGCATGAGCACGCTGCTCGTCATCAACAGTAAATTGATCTTCACTTTATGTTAATCTGTCAGACTGAATGCTTCACTTCATGTGGTTCAGTTTTCATCATAAAAGTTAAAATCCTACAAAATAAAAGCCTTTTATTGTCTTGTTTTTGTCTGCAGTGACTCTGAAGGTGACTGAAGTCATCGACACAGTCCGGAAACTGCAGCTGAACGCGTCCAGCTACGTGACTAATGAGTGGCCAGGTACAGCTCGTTAGTTACTTTCCCAAAGCGCCACCCAACTGTCTGGTTTGAATCATCTCTAGTATCTTTTAGGAGGAAGTGCAGCGGCAACCTTCAGAAATCTGAAGAAACTTTCCAGAGTCTTTAAAGACCAGCTGGCGTATCCGTTGATTGCTGCAGCCAGAGAAGGTACATAAACCAAAAATCACTTCATATTCTCTTCAAGTTTCGGTTTAAGTAAAAAAAAAAAAAACAAATTTATTGGTTATTAGTTAAACTGATTTAAAATGCATCGAAATATCTAATAACATCACAGTTATTGAAAAAATATTATAAGCGCATGTCTTAGGTTCTGTTTTGAAGAAATTTTACTCAGTTATCAACAGATTAAAGAAAAATCCTCTAAAGTGAGAAACGAGGCAAATGTGTTTTTACTCCTTTAAAACTAACAGAACTAAAGAAATCTGGTCACATGACCAAAAAGCAACAAGTTCTGCAGTTATTAAACTGAAGAGGGTTTCCTTTGAGGAAGTTGACTTCTTATCCAATATTAAGGATGTAAAATCAGTTCACTCTCAGTTTCATCTAACAGACTCTTTAAATGCAGCTGATGTTTCCGACTTAAAGGCATGGTTTAAAGTTTTTTTTAATAAACTGTTTCCTAATCAGAGAAAATCTCGAATCCTTCTGCTGTTTTAAACTTTCTGTTGTTGAGTTCTGTCATGTTTTCCTCATCTGTTTGACTCTCATCCTGGTTCTTGATATTCTTACTGAGAAAATGTCTGTAATCAGAAGAAAAGTCGACTGCTGGTTGCATGTGATCGTGTGACCTGTTAATAAAGTGATGTTGTGTTTTTAGCGATGGCTCTGCCAGTGGCGTTTGGTCTGCCAGCTCTTCCTCCGGAGCTCCTCCTCCGAGTCCTCCGCCTGCTGGACGTCCGCTCCGTGGTGCGACTGTCCGCCGTCAACAGACACTTCAACATCGCTGCCTCAGACTCCATGCTCTGGAGACACCTGTACATCCGGGACTTCTCAAGTGAGTGAACGAAACGGCTGAGCGACAGAACGTCCAGCTGTTTTCTGCTGCATATTAGAATCTGATGTATCCATATTTTGTTTCAGAATGTGGATCGTTTAGATCAGAGGTGTTAAACTCCAGGCCTGAACGACCGCAGTCCTGCATGTTGGAGATGTTTCTCTGCTTCAACACACCTGATTCAGATGAACGGGTCATTAAGAGGAGAATCTGAAGATCTGAATCAGGAGTGTTGGAGCAGGGAAACATCTCCAACATGCAGGACCGTGTCCCTCAAGTCTTCTGCTTTAAAGGGTCAGATGAAAAAATGTTCCTGCTTGTTTTTAAATCAACAGAAACAAACTCCAGGAACACCAGACTGTAGCTAAACACTTGAATTTATACTTTGAATTTATACTTTGAATTAAATTAATTAGAACGACTAACAATAAAGTTCCCTAAAAACAAACTCCTGATGACGCAACACTGAATGTCCTCAAGTGAAGTTTAGATGTCCGATCGTTGGATTTCAGTGGAGGTTTTAGATGTTTATTCCGCTGCTCGTTGGGTTGTTTGTTCTGAAATGATTGTGTTTGTTTAGATGCAGGTGGCAGCAGCTCCAGCAACAAACACTGGAAAGAGGTGAGCGACTCGGCTAAATATTTCAGATTTTATTTAGAGTTCAGTCACTTTATGGATGAAAACACTGAATCACTCAAAACTGTATTTTCTACAATCCTGGACTCTTAAATTTGGACTTTACATACTAGAAAAGGCAGCACAGTTTCCTGTTCCTGTTGTTTGGAAGTGTTAGTGAAAGCGGGTCGATCAGCAGTAACTGACCTGATTTATAACGAGGACTCCGGTGGATTGTGGTTACTGATGAGGCCCAGAACAATGAAGAGGCCTCATTCTGTTTTATTACATTCATTAATTTATATTTCTTTTCATCTAGTTTTCAGATTTTCAGTTTTTTTTAGGAAGAATTCATGATGGGTCAGTTTTTGGCCACCGTTTCTAAATTGTTCCAGATTTTTATTTACACATATATATTTTTTACAGCTCTACAAAAAAGCGGATATATTGCGCTCTCGATGGACAACTCATCACAGTGTGCCACCTTTCCCTCTGCGTGACATCATAACATCTGTGCCCCGCCCACTCTTCCCTCCAGTGCCAGGTATCATTGGCGGCGAGTATGACCAGAGACCGAACCTCCCCCATGGCCTTCTGCCCCGCCCTCGCTATGACCCTATTGGCCCAGTGTTAGATCCCGCCCGACGACCTCGTTCTGACTTCCGCAGACCGACAGGAGGACGACGGGACGACGTCTCTCGAGGGTTTATCTGAGAGTTAAATCAAAAACGGATCAATAAAAACAGGATGTGAAGTCTCGTTTTACTTCTGAATGTAACAGCTGTGAGACACCTGAGGGTCCGTCAGCTCGGGTCCAAACCAGAGACTTATGTCAGAAACACAGTGACAACATGGCGTCCTGCTCGAGAAAAGAGAGCATATTGGCTACTGAGGGTTTTGGAAAAACTGCAAACATTCTTTAGTCTTCCTGTTTAAGTTGTTGCACTTTAAAAATGTAAAAAAAAGTAACTTCAGGTTATTTTGTGTTGGAGCTGTGAGTCCGAGCCAGCGGGTTGATGCTTTGATGTTGAGACTTTAAAATCACTCGTTAAGTTTGAAATAAAAGAAGTGGATTAGAGAACTGGGACCAGTTTTTATCTGAGTTCACCTAAAACATGTTTGTAAAATCTGGAAAAAAAAGAATAAAGTTCAATCTGGAGGTTAATAAGAGCTGATGCTTCATGTTCTGTTTGAATGTAAGCAGCAGGTGCTGCCACACCTGGATCAGATGGATGATACAGTCCTGAGTGTGTGATAGTCTATGGTCCAATAACATCTGTATTAATAACCTTACATTCCGTTTATTAACAACTTTGAGTATAGGTGAGCTGCAACGTTTGCCCCCTGCTGATTAGCGTTTTCTGCATCATATGTTCAGGTTGCTGTTCTCAGGCACGGCAGAACCCCTACTGCGGTCACCCCAGCCGGGGGGATTCCTTGGGGGTGGCCCATGGGGGGCGTGGTCTGAAAGGGCCGCAGTGACGCAGTCTCTTCAGCCCCCGTCATGCAATGGAGAGGAAGAACCAGCGTGTCAGAAACCGTCTGACAGCTCATGTTAACAGGCAGAGGCGTAGCTGCCTGGGGCCACCTAGGGTCCCACCGAGGGCCAACAAAGCACAGATAAATGACAAATGTAGTGACAACTGACCATCGCAAATTCATTGACAGTGCCCCTCAGCTGAGCCAAACTAAACCCACCTCTCCCCCACTTGTTTTCTCTCAGTGAGTAAGGGGATGGCTCGTGGAGAAAAGAAAGCAGGACGGTGGTGAGTGCAAAAAGTTACTTCAGCAGCGCGGACTTGACGGTCTTTAACTTAACGGTGCCTTCACACCAAAGAGAGAAACCCAGTGCACAAGGGAAGTAATCATCCAGTTTGTGAAAAGAGAGTGTAGAGATCTGATCTGGAAATTACTGAAAAAGTTAAATTTGCAAGAAAAACAGCATATTGGTGTGTTCACACTGGCCCAAGCATCTGCGTCAGGAGCGTCAGTTTTACCGTCAGGGTCTCTGCGGCGCTTTGTGAGCGTTAGCAGCGTCAACTTTTCAAGCTTTTCCTGCAATTCAAGCAGCAAAGCTTGAAACACATGTGACGCAAAAGTTCAGCTAGCTTGACGTTCTTGAAGCAGGCGCATCAACCAATCAGAGCGTCTCATTGTAGTGATGTCACTGCACATGACTTGAATGAAGCATGAGCAGGGAAAACATAATTTCAACAATGGAAGACAAGCTTATCGCTGATATGCCTGACGTTGACATTGCCTAGTTTTATCAAGCAAATAAAGCCAAGCCACTCTCTCAATATGATCCGCCATAGTTTAGAACATGCTGCAACAGAAGAAGCCCCGCCTACGCGCTTTGTTTCACTCAGAAGTGGCAGGCGCTACAAGCTTCAATGTACAAGCGTCAAACGTGTTGCATTTTAAGCATTGCTTGACGCTTACAAAGCGTTCGGTGTGAACGCACCATACGATTTGCAGAAGATCTGGTTCACGAAGACTGAGGCTGTTGTGACCGAAGGTGAAAGAAGCACAGGAGAAAAACAAGAGGGCATACTTTTATAGATCTTTTGCCTTTGTAGAAAACACCCAGATCTTCTCCTGAAGATGACCAGTGAGTTCTGCAGCTGTCTGAATGATTTGCAAAGTTGTTCAGAGAGATACATCATTTTCATCAAGCTAATTAAGTCTTTGGTGAAAGTTTGCATTACTGTTGTATTCATTGATAGTTCTTTAATTATGTTTTTGAGATCAACATTTTCTTTTACTTTGTTAAATTCGGGGGGCTTAAAGACATGTCAGTAAAAGCCTTATTTTTATTTTGCAATTAAGGAACAAAAGGCACAATATACTTCTATTCAAGAGACTCGTTCAAATGAAGATGACATGGTGTTTTGGAAGAACCAATTACGGGGTGACACTTTCTTATGTAGTCATGATTCCAACAGATGAGCCGGTGTGGTGATCTGTTTCAACAACTGTCCTGGTAAGATTATTTTTAATTTATATGGATATAACACAGATGTTGGAAATAAATTAGTTTTAGAAGAAATTACAACAAATATTAGAGAATTTAAAAATAAATGTCCAACGGATAATGTGGTGGTCGGGGGTGATTTTAACTGTGCCCCGATGATAGATTCCCCACAAAATTTACATCACACACCTAACCAAATATTGAATAGTTTTTGTTTAAATAATTCCTTTTCAGTCCAACAAATTCTTGTGACGCTGATTAATTTACACAACATTTATATCAACATTAAATCTCTCCAGAGTCTCGGATCTCTGGGTTGATGTTTTGATGCCTTTTAAAAGAATCTCTTTTCATTTTTTTTTTATTAAAACGGAATTTCCCGTCATGCAGTCAGTTTATTTCTCCCAATGAAAAAAATCAACATCCATCCCAGGAACCAACCATAGACATGTATAATGTCTATGGTAAGGAACGCCTGAAATGACGTCATTCTTTGTCTGAAAAATTGGGGGTGCACTCGTTTAAATGACGCGTTATGGTCTGTGGTGAGGTGCAGTCCGGGCGGGCGGGGTTTGATGTAGTGTTAAGTCAAATGTTGTAACGTATTTGAAAACGTGACCAGGTCCATGACTTCACACGGGTTGGTGAAGAAAGTAGGGGATGCCAGCCTGCAAATAAGAAACTAATGTTCAGGCTACAGAGATAAAAATAATATAAAACAAGCATTCGGATTGTTGTTGCACATCAAAAATGAAATAAATTACAATGAAGATTCTGTTAAACATTTATGAAAATGAACTCATAACATTGTCATACTTTTAACTGTATTAGTATGTTTAGTCATATATTTCTGGGTAAGTGTTTTCTCTTTTACGTAGAATCCATTTTTGCTTTACATTTTCATTAGCTCTGTTTTTATGTATGTATTTGTACTCAGGCGGTCATGGGACTCACGAGTCACCGGATGTGCTCGGTCACAAAATCTTTTGTAACATCGCCCGTTCTTACTGACGCTTCCCGCGTGTCTTGCGCTGCTTTGATGGCTGTCTCTTTAAAAAAGTCGTGTTACCGGAAGTGTAAGGGGTGTTTCCAGCTGATCAGAGCAACAGAAGGATCGGAGTCAGCCAGACGAGTTGGTCGCGCTCTTCTCGGGTACTACAGCAGACCACACCGGTGCTGATCTCCAGCAACTCCTCGTTGCTAAAATAAAAGTCTTCTCTGGCATAAAATAGAAGCATAACCGGTGTCCCGCTCCCGTTGTTAGCCGTTAGCTAGCTACCGTGAACCGGTATCGTCGGTTGTTGTTTGCCCGGACTGTCATGATCCCAGCTCGCAGATGGCGTCCTTCCCCGGTTTGTGCAAGGCTGTCGGGCCCTCGGAGGAGGAGAACGGCGAGCTGGACGGTTCCCTGCAGCAGATGCTGAAGGCCATCGCGGACGAGAGGAACCGACTGAACAGCCGCCAGGAGATAAGCGGACTCGGTAACGTTTATTCTCTCACGCTGTTAGCGGGAGCTGAAACAGGCGTTTTAATCCCCTTCTGTTTAAATTATCCTCATGTGTTCAGACCCGGTCTATAAGTCCACTGGCCGCGAAGCACGTGACAGATTTTGTTTATTTTTGTAAACAACTTTTTAAGCTTGTTAGTGTGTTTACGAGTCAGGGCCGTACCTATAATTTAAGGTGCCACAGGGCACCAGACCCACACCCCTGCTTAAAATAAATAAATAGAAGTGATGTTAGTTGATAACACAGAAGTTTAAATTGTAACAAAAATGTGGACTGCTCCGGTATTTATTCCACTTATTGGAGTAAAAATTTTGCGTTTTCTATTAATTTGTGGGATTTTGATAAATAGGTGGTTCTTTGAACATGAAATGAGATCTTTACTTTCAGAACAAAAGTTCGTCAAGATGATCTTTGTGTCTTGCTAGTTTTGTTTGCAGCAACGCTTTTATAACCATGTTATTAAATGCGTCTGAAACGAATCCACTGACACATTTTAAATTCAGTTTTATAAAAGAAAAATATATAAACATTGCAATGGAGAGGTTTTATGTTTTTCCGTGTTATGTTTCCGTGTTAGTCAGGTGTGTGTTCATCTGATCAGTTTTATTATCAGAAAGTCCAAATAAACAAAAAATCATTCATATTTTGAATGTTTTGAATAATCATCTGTACAGAAAGGAAATTGGATTATTCATCACCTAAATGAGAACCTTCATTGTGGGTTGAGTCAGTCAAATGGGGGCTGTTAAAAAAAGTTGACCCTAATGTTTAAACCTCCACTGATCCAGTCATTCACAGCTGATAGAAAAGTGTCAGCTGTGCACTTTGTTGCATAATTCTGCCTCGTTTTATCAGTGACTGAGGCTGTGTTGAACCACTCGTTTGCTCTGATGCATAAATCAACAGAGCTCTGTTTAAAAAGCTGTGACCTCATCACCTCACACTGAGCCGAGTTCGCCTCCCGACCGTTGCACTGCGCTGTAGTCGTCGACTGTAATGAAGGTCTCAAATACTTTTTTATAGGGTTTAAAGACGTGAGGGATCAGTTGACCTACAGGTTCTTCCTCAAAGTTTATTAATCAAATATTGAAGTAAACGTCTGAAAGGGAATGTGATTAACATCTAATTTAAAAAACAGATTTGACTATAAAACCTAAAATTAGTCGAGTAAAACTGTTGCACCAAATTTTCTATACTTATTATAGATTTGTGTTTTTATTGTCTGTATTTACTGAACTATTTATTGTTTGAGTGATTGATCAGTGCATTGGAAATGATTCTTTGGGAGGAAATATGTGTCTTTAAAAACCTTTTAAATACTGTCCAGCAGAAAAAAAAACAATCTTAGATTTGGTACTGTTGGAACATAAAGTCGGTGAAGTCAGAGCACACAGTGCAGAGGAAAGATTAACTTTGAAATAAAAGGTAGTTTCATTTTTAAAAAATTAAACAGAATTTTTCCTCTCTGCTGTGCTTCAGCCCAACCGCTTAAGCTCTTCCTACAGGAAGAAACTGGTAACCATGGTAATGATGGATTAGGCACTGATTTACACAGGTTAGACTCCTGCTGGTTAATTCAGTTTATAAATGATTGACAATAGTTGCGTAAATATAGTGTTTGAGAGTCGTAAATGCTTTTTCTTTAAAAACTAGAAATTGCTTGGAGAGTGCAGACCTCCACCAAGCAGCTCATTTCCCTATAATAATACTGGATGCTTTAAAACATCCCTGGATCCAGATGGTGATACGGATCACTACCAGAATCCAATCAATCGGTCCTTATGCCATTCTCAATGTATATTTCTGTTAAAGAGGCCCTTCCATTAAAACGTTTTTTTCTGAGGTCTCTGTTGAATATTTCAGCTCCACAGGTGTTCTTACCTTCATAGTGGGTGTGAAAACAGTGTGAGTCCAGCAAATCCGAATAATGAATATGAACGAGCTGCTGCTCGAGGCCTGACGGAAGGAGATGAATTTTGATGCAGACAGATTGAAAGGTCTGTTAATCAGTGTTTCCTGACTTGTTTTAGGTTTAAATTGTTTCATATTACAGGTAAATACTTAAGAAATAACCACAAAGTCCTGAAATTTTTATGAAATGGCCTCTTTAACAAACAAACAGATGATCCTTTAAATAAACAAAGACCAAACAGAACCTCCTTATCAGAAGTTAAAGAGTAACTCTAACGAGTGATTGCAGTTTTATTCAGTTAACAGCTGAAACATTTGAATGGTATATTTTATTTTCCTGAGGATGTTTAGTCTCTAACAAAGTCCCAAGTTTAAGAGCCTGCAGTAAAGCTGAACCACATACGACACAGAAGTCTGTTCAGATTCCAAAATACAAAGACTTCCTGGTTCAACCCCGGTGTATTAAGACCAGGACTCTGATCTGTACCAGTTTTTCTCGTTAGCCGTGCTCTATCAGATCATTGAGTTTGATAATCATGTTGCTGATGTCACTGTTTTTATATTGTTTTCTTTTAAATGACTGATGAAAGAAATGTTATTTGACAGTTTGAAAGTTTTGTCTGTATGTTATCCTTTAAACAAGCTGAATGGTGAAACAGTCCTGGTATCAGACCGGTCATCTCTTCCTTCCATACTTCTAACAAACTGCTTCCTGTTTGATGGAGGAACAAGGTTTTACTCTTTAAACTGTTCTACTGAGTCACCGGTTTGCTCTTGTGGTGGTTCCGTAGAGGGAGTTGTTATCAGACAGAACTATATTGAATGAATTCTGTACTCGGTGTTGATTAAAGGAACGTTTTTCATGAGTGCGTTGAAGCAGGAAGTGATTTCAGAAGAAAAGCCTGAGATTCGTACGGAAGCCGAGCAGCTGGTGTTTCTTCATGCAGAGCGCGTGTCCCTGGATGGTCCTCTGCAGGCTGCTGAGTCATCACTGCATCATCAGCAGTGACTCGGGTCTTTATTTACACTAAGTCTACAACAACCTGAGTCATATTTATTCTTTTATTCAGTGATAAAAATGAGTTTCTAGTGAAAACGAATCTGTGGAGAACATGCCAGCGTTTATAGAGTGACGGTGAATGTGAGAAGCATCTCTGGTGAAAACATTCTCTTCTGAAAAACACCAGCTGGTTTTAAGAACTTCTCTTATTTCATGTCTTTGTAAACAGAAGTTCAGCTTGAGGAGAAGCAGAGAGGAACATCAATGATTCAGGTTTAATGATCTCGTCTGCTATAAATACACTGACATCAGCGTGTTGTTCTTTAACCGAGAATAAATCACTTCAGACACTCACTCGTCTGCTGAGGTGTCTCTGTGCTGTAAAAATAGCTGATCTCTGTGTGAGTCAAACCATAAATCCTCCTGAATATTTCATGAGACCAGGAGCAAGTCGGACACACCGGCGTTTCTGCAGAAAAGTAGATTGTGTTGGTGATCCGGATGGTTGTTGGTGTCAAGCCTCCCATGTGTTTGTGTTAATCTGCTCACACACTTTCACGCTCATGCTGTGAAGGTGAGCGAGTGGCCATAAGCAGAACAACTGGATCCGTTAGTCCAGATACAAACAACAGCTGGTATTTAAAGTCTTTCACTCTAGAATTTTTTTAAGAGACCCTTCCATTAAAAACAGTTTTTCTGAGGTTTCTGTTGAATATTTTAGCTCCACAGGTGTTCTTACCTTCATAGTGGGTGTAAAAACAGGTCAACAACTTCTCTTTCAGTTTTAATCTCTCAAACTACGCAGGTGGTGATAAAACCTGAGTTCTCCCGAGTCCGAACAGCCTGTATCTGTTTCATCACAACTCCTTTGTTAGTTAGTATTCATCAGCTCCCACAGTTGAAACCACGCCTAGCATGCTGCTAGCTAAAAGCTGTTAGCATAAGATGTAGCAAACAGGAAGAGAGAACGTCTGCTGTTAACATGTGCAGCGGGGCAGGAAACAGTATACCTTGCTCTGATAGGCTAGTTTGTTAGCCAATCTGAGTCCAGCAAATTCGAACAATGAATATGAACGAGCTGCTGACGAAGCCTGATGGAACAAGCTGGAACCACCCGAATTTTAATGCAGACAGATTGAAAGGTCTGTTAATCAGTGTTTCCTGACGTTTTTTAAATATAAAATGTTTCAAATTAAAGGTTAATACTTAAGAAATAAACACGAAGTCCTGAAATGTGTATGAAATGGCCTCTTTCTCTTTAGTGAGAAGAACCGGGATGTTTCACTTAATGATGGCCTGAGATCAATTACTGGGTCAAGGACGGAGAAAACATAAAGATTTAAAGAGAAACAATATGAAACATTTTCCTTATCTCTACCTAAAAGAGATTTAGTTGTCTGAAGTTCCTCCTGGCTCCAAAATGTCTGAAAACATTCCAATTTAATTTTTATTTTGAACTCTACAGATGTAAAAATATTTTATTCTGTGACCGGTTCAGATTAATAAATATCAGTTTTCTGTCTGAGTTGAAAGATCCAACGTCTTCATCCGCTCATCTCCCCTTTAGTTTCGTTTGAAGTTCCTGTTGAGTCATTTTAGTGTCGCAGTCACTCGGCAGGATTTAAAGAGAATTTTCCGTGGTTTCATTTAGTTTTACCTTGTGATGTTTTTGTGGCTGGTGTAAGAGGTTCTCCTGTGTGGTTCTTGGTGGTTAAATTCAACACGTGTGAGAAAATGTAAAATCTGAAATGTAATTGTTCTGACTCCAGACCTCGAACTCGGCCTGTCGATCCTGAGACTCTCAGTTGATCCCTGTTCCTCCCGGTTTTCCCTTCGACTCGGTCCTCACACTCGTCCTGTTTTTCATGTCTTCACCCGGATCACCCGAGGAGTTCTGGGTGACTCTGAAGTCAGCTGATGTGTTGATGTAGCATCTATAAACGGAACGTTTCTGCTTCACTCCAGAATAACATGAACTCTCACAAAAACAAATTCTTTCACAAAATAAAATTCAACTTGTGAGTTTCTAGTTTGATTGAGAAGAAGAAATGTTCCCTGACCAACATGTGACTTCTTTACCTACAGATTGTTTTTACTGTCAGATGTTGTTTCTTATTCTGAAGGAGAATTTGTTGGTTACCTGAGCTCACCTGCAGCAGAGTGGTTTGAATCTCAGGTGCAGAATCCAGCTCTTACTCTGAAAAGCTGTAACTCAGGTGTGAGCAACTGAACTCAGGAGGACTTCTCATCTCTCTGATCATCCAGGTTGTTTATTGCCTTGTTATTTTACTCAGTTTTTGTCTAAATGAGAACGATGCATTCTGTTGATGATGAAGGTCTTTTAAAAGACCTGGAGTTAATGAGTTCCTCTGGCTGCTGCAGTACTTCCTGTAGCCGTTCCTGGCAGTTTTCCTGCTCAGTTCAGCAGCTCGTGTAGAGGGATGGACATCTGTGCGAGGAAGACGTCCTTCAGTGTGACTGGATGAAGGCCAGAGGTCGTCTCTCCTGGCAGCAGCCTGAACACACAGAAGGAACGTTTTAATTCAGTGACTGCAGAGACTCGAACCGTCGGTTGAGACGCTCCTCTGCAGGGTTTGGGCTGTTGGATCAGACGAGGACGTTTGGTCACATGTTTGTTTCAGGGAGGATTTTGATGCCGTGCGGTGACGATCGTTTGAATGAAAATGCTTCTCTGGATCAAGATTTTCTGTTTGTTTACAATATTTTATCTTTAGATTAACTATAACTGCTGTTTCTATCCCAACATTTTTAAAAATGTATTTAAAGGATATAAAATGAGAAGTGAGATCTGGTGTTGGGTTTGGGCTGAAAGTTTAACATTTTTTGGAAGAACAATGTTGAAAAATGTTACTCTGTATTGTAATTATACAGGATGTGATACAGAGAAACAGATGAGTCATTGGGAAAATCTGTTTGATTTGACCTTTAGGAACTTTAGTTCCTTGTACGCTTTCAGTAAATGTGGAGGAAACTGTTTGTGTTGTTCAGGAAGGAGATTATAAAATGTTTCTGTCGCTGTTGGAGATTTTATTTATCCTTTTCTTTTCAATCCTGTAACTGAACTCTGGATCCATCATATTTTATTGGATAATATATAATTATTCCAAATAAAATCCTTGTTTTGATTTAAAAAGTAATGCAGGTGACATCAAGTTGTTTTTGCACCTCACAGAACTCAGATGTTTTTCTTCTTTAAAGAAAACAAGAAATCTGGGATCAGATTTAGTGATCACCGTTAAAGCTGACTGTCAGCCTCCAGCCACTTAGCAACCGTTGCCAGGCAGCCAGCAGGCGCTCCAGTCTGTTAAAGGTAGCAGCACCCCGAGGCGATGAAGGACATCAGTGTTACCTGTTTTAACTTTAATTACACATTTAGTCATGCGTTATTGTTTTTCACAATAAAAGCATTGATCAGGTGAGCTTATTGTTGGAGCGGTTTCAGTAAAACAAAATAATGTTTCATATCAAAAGGAAGAACTAAATGCTGTTTCCAGACCCAAACTGTATCCCTACACATCTGGAACAGCTGTATGTCAAGAGTTGTTGTGTTTCAGGGTGAAATATGTTGAAGTTAATGTCTGATATTAGTTTTATGTTTAAGGTGGATTCATAATTGATACTCGGATAAAATTACAATTTTCAGTTTGTTTAAAAATCGTTTCCCTGCTTTAAGATAAAATTCTACATGAATGGAAACTATATTTATGAGTTTTGGACTCAAGTTTGAAGATTTAGGACCAAAAAAGAATCCTCCTGATGATCATGCAGGTTTTGTTTTCAGTAATAAAATCTTTCTCTGGGTATCAATATAAACTTAAAAAATAACGTGGATGTGTTGGAAGGTGGATTGAACCTTTGTGTCTTCAAATGGTTTAAGATACAACTCAACTTTTAAAATTTTGGAGGAAATTTTAATTCTTAGACTTTTGTATTGTGCTTTTATTTTTGTACTTGTTGAATTTACGGTCATGCAGAACAAAAAGTTTTTTTCATTGTGTTTTTAAATGCGTTTTACAGGTTAAATGAGTTATTGTTAGTTTTCTTGTTTACATCTTGAACCCTGAACGCTTTGTGGCGTCTGTGTGTCTGCAGGATGTTTTAAAGACGATCGCATCGTTTTCTGGACCTGGATGTTCTCCACATATTTCATGGAGAAGTGGGCACCTCGACAGGACGACATGCTGTTCTACGTCCGCAGGAAGCCCGCGTACGTCAGCGGAGACAACAGCGAGGGAAAAAAGGTGACGAGAAGAAGCAGCTCGTGTTTTACAGCAAAAAGAACCGAAGATCTCAGCTGGTTTTCGGTTCAAACATGGAGCTGATGTTTGTGTCTACGGAAGCCAGAGATTGACGTGACATTGAAACCAAACTCATGCTGTGTTGCTTCCTTTGTTATTATCCTCACCGATAACAGACAAATAGAAACACTGAGACATGCTGCCGACAGCAACAACATCCAGCAGCAGATTCAATCTGTCATTTCCTTCCGTCTTTCTGTCAGTGGCATTTGTTTCCTGTGCTGCTGTCATCAGATCAGATGATGCAAAGACCAGATGTAATAAAACTGAATGAGATTGGCCGACGTCGACAGCAACTATCTGCTTTAACATCAGTCAGAATCAAACGTGGTTCAGCCAGGAAGTTCTTCTGCTGCACGTTTCTGTAGATCCTCAATCAGAGTTTCATGGAAAACAACTGGATTTTTTTCTAGTTCTTTCTCAACTTCCCAAGTTTAATCTAACAGGATAAATAAGTCAGACACTGACCCAAACGACCTGCAGGTTACTGATGGGTCCGTTCCATCAGCCTGAGATCTTTAAACTTTAGAGGCCTTCAGGACTGGAGGAGGAACCTCGTCAAGAAGCTGCAGCTGAGCTTAGAAATACGTCTTGACGAGAACAAACACGAGACAAGTGAAGACAAAACATAGTGAAATAATGGAAACAAAATAAGAGCAGAATCATGACAGAAAGTAAAAACTCCCATTAAAACAGCTGAAAGGAGATGGAACGGGTCAGTTTTAACTTCACTAACATAGAAATTAGTTTTTAACAGATTTGTTTATTTTGCCTGTGAGTTTTTGTTTGTGATAAAGTGCTGCAGTTTGATTCCTGGGTGGATCCTGGAAGTGGTGAGTCTCTGTAAACCTTGTGCATCAGCTTTGGCCTTTTTATAATCACATTATGTGAACACAGACTCGTTGTCTGCCTTTTGTAATTTGTCCTGTGTGCCCCTCCATCGCCGGTTGTCATGGTTACCCCATCGTTGTTCTGAGTGCAGGTCTGTTAAACAGTTTCCATCCCTGCCTCCTCCTCACAAAGAGAAAAAAACTGACTATTTAAGCTAAAGTGTCATTGTTTTAGAGCAGATTTCATCCACAGAACAGCTCAAACCTCCTCCTGCAACATTTTAACAAAAGAGATAAAAATCTGCACCAACATTTAACAGCCTGGAGGTCAGAGGTTTCAAACTCCTGGCCTTGAGGAGAACTATTCTGCATTTAGATGAACAGGTTAAAAAGCTGCTGCAGGACTTGCTGATATGTCTTGAAACAGGGAAACATCTCAAACATGCAGAATAGTTGCCCTCAAGGCCTGGAGTTTAATACCCCTGGTTTAGATCCAACAGATCTAACAGGCTGCAGGACCAAGTCCTCGTCATAGTCGAGAGTAAACTGGAGTCTGTTGGATCTGAGGTTGGTGAACATTGTTGAAATAAATGAATCTGATAAAAAGTTCCAACATAAAATCTTTCTGTGCACATCAGAAAATCCTCTCCCAACATGAGGGAGTACAAAATAATTCTTCTTCCAGTTTAGTGAGATTGTTTAACATGTTTAACTGATGTCTGTCAGCAGCTTCAGGTGGGAGGGGCCAGTTGAAATCCGGGGTTAGTTCAGAGTCTGTTACCATGGTGACAGACGCTAAACTTCCTGTCTGGAAGGATCTGAAAGATCCCCAGAGGAGCAGACTGATGGGGCTCAGCTGGTTGTAGATGTTTCCTAACAGTTGTGATAAACATTTTAATAAATTTAAAACAAAGCATTATTTGTTGTTTCACCTTTAAATTGTTTTCATTTAAAGGATTTGATGTTTTTATCCATCGTGAAGCAGTTTGTATCATGTGATGAAAAGCTGTGCTCAGTAATCACATGATGATTTGCTCCATAGATGCCTCCAGCTCCTGGTTATTCAACATGCAGAACGGAAAAAGACACCAGTGTCTCGTCCACTTCCTGTTTTAGGAAGATGATCCATTTTTCTCTGTTTCACTTCTGTGAAGCAGAAAAACCAACAGATCAAAAACAGTGCCATGTTTTCATTGTAACACTGATCTGAGTCGTTCAGCCGTTTCCCCCATGAAGCCTTTTCATCTCATCTGCACACGAACTGTCGTAACCACGGCAACCATTCTCGTGGTCTAAACTGTTAGCGATACAAATTCTAGCATTTAGCATCTGGTGTCTGTGTGAAGAACATCTGATGAGAAGCTTCATCAGGTCCATTTCTAAAGAAGGAAAAGAGTGAAGGGTTCACGGCTGGAGGGCGGCGAGAAGGAGGAGCAACATGGTGTAAAAGTCTAAATGTTTCTGAGCTCAGAGTGTTTCTGATCATCTCTGTGTTTCAGGTGGAGGTGGAGGTCTACAGGAGAGACTCTAAGAAGCTGCCAGGCCTTGGTGACCCGGACATTGACTGGGAGGAGAGCGTCTACCTGAATCTGATCCTGCAGAAGGTAAAGAACAGCTTCTTATCACCAGACGACATTTTCTTCTGTGAACTTCTCTTGTTTGATTTGGTTTTTATTTGTTTAGACCAGGTTTACACTGGTCCTGGATTGGTTCTGTGATGGATACATTTGGTTTGAACTTTAGTCCTCTGCCTTCATACACTGAAAAACTCTCTCTGTCTTCAGCTGGACTACGTGGTGACGTGTGCTGTCTGCACTCGCTCAGATGCAGGAGACATCCACATCCACAAGAAAAAGTGTCAGGTAGGAGACGTGAGCGGTCAGCAGCAGCTCAAGCGTCACAGCTGATTTTACTCTTCCTGTCCTCCATCTTGCACCTGCAGGAGGTGTTCGCGTCTCCCAGTAAACACGCCATGGACAGTAAAGGAGAGGAGTCAAAGATGAGCTACCCCAACATCTTCTTCATGATCGACAACTTTGAGGAGGTAGCGGCGCTTTAACTTTTATATAAAATACTCTGAGGACGTCGTCTTGGGGAACATGTTACGACGTTCTGCTGCTTGGTCATGACTTGATTTGGATTGTGTTGGAGTTCCAGTTGCGTGTCTCCTGATTGGTCGCAGGTGGAGCTGAAGCTTTAACTTCAGACCTCTTCAATCCATTTGAAACGGAGCTCCTGCTCAGGAAGGTTTCGCTCCGAAAACAAAAATCAATGAGTTTTATTTTAGTGCTCAGAGGCGAGAAGGAGCCGCTGAGTCAGAGATACAGACCTCAGTACAGACGACTCCACCTGCAGCAGATAAACTGATCGTTTCTCTTTCTGCAGCAGCAGCTCCACGAGCGTGTCACTCCAGTCTGTGTGTGTGTGTTTAGGTGTTCAGAGATATGACTGTTGGAGAAGGAGAGATGGTGTGTGTAGAACTGGTGGCGAGTGACAAGAGCAACACTTTCCAGGGTGTGATCTTCCAGGGCTCCATTCGCTATGAGGCGCTGAAGAAGGTTTACGACAACCGGGTGAGAAACACAAGAACACAACGCAGAGAACAGTTAGCTGCACAGCTGTGATGTTAGCATGCTGAATAAACAGTAGAATTTGAGCTTTTTTTATTAGTTTATTGGAGCTGTAGCTCTAGAAGCAGTTGTCTGATAGAGGTTTTGATAAAGTTTCAGGTAAGTGCTGCGGTCCTGCATGTTGTAGGTGTTTCAGGCTTCAGCTAAAGGATTCAACCATCTGAATCTGGTGTCAGAGAAGAGAAACTTCGACCTGGTTGGTTATTGATGGGCTTTAATTGTTAACTGAATGTTTGATGTCAGCTCCTTGTTCTCCTGTAGCAGAAGGCAGCAAGTCAAACATGTAGTGGCTGGTAAACTGTCTTTAAGTGTGTTAATGTTACTGTGCTGCAGGTGAGTGTTGCTGCTAAGATGGCCCAGCGAATGTCCTTTGGCTTCTACAAGTATAACAACATGGAGTTCGTGAGGATGAAGGGGCCGCAGGGCAAAGGTCACGCTGAGATGGCTGTCAGCAGGGTGCCGACAGGCGACACTTCCCCCTGCAACACCGAGGAGGATCAGGTGTCTCCCGTACACGAGAGGGTGAGGAGAAAGTCTGACTGATGAGGAAGAGTCTCAGGAAAACCAGAACAGGATCCAGACAGAAACATCAAGTTTAGAGTGAGCAAGAAAAAGCTTTACGATGAATTTAGGTCACCATCAATAATGAACGCAGTTGGACTGAATTATACATTAATATACAGTCTGATGTGATTCACATCAGGAACCGAATGGTTTTGTTTTTATTACGATTTAAAACAATCAGCTTCTGATCTTTTCTGATTAGAACTCTGGATCCATTTAAACAAGCGTCACGTTAAATACGACTGTCCGTTCTGGTTTCAGAGGATGTTTTCTCAGATCATTTATCTTCATAATCAGCTGTTTTGTAACAAAATGGATTTATGTGTCATATTTGTGTTCTGAATGAACATGGTGCTTGACAGGTGACGTCGTTCAGCACGCCTCCGACCCCAGAGAGGAACCGCCCCTCATTTTTCTCTCCATCACTGAGAAGAAAAATGCCCCGAAACCGGATTGCGGAGATGAAGAAGTCTCACTCTGCCAACGACAGCGAGGAGTTCTTCAGGGAAGAGGAAGATGAAGGTGAAGCAAACTAATTTTATTTAGACTGAATAACAGTAAGATTGTACATGTAGCGTTACTCCAGGTTCTTAAAGTGTGTGTGAGGAAGGGAAATGATCAAAACAAAAGTGTCACTCACTGAAGGTTCTGTTTTAAAAGCTTATCATCATCATCATAATTGTGTCTCATCAGATCTTCACACCACCACCAACCTCCGCTCGCGCTCGCTCTCCGGAACCGGGCGTTCACTGGTCGGCTCGTGGCTCAAACTGAACCGGACCGAAGACTATTTCCTGCTCTACTCACACCTGACTTATGTCACGCTGCCACTGCACCGCATCACCACAGGTCAGAGTTCAACACACGCTGCAGCAGCCCACTGCAGACGCAGAGCTGCAGCTGCAGGAAAGACGAACTCGTCTCTCATAACACAAAGCTAAAAAACAAGAGGGCGGAGTCAGACGGCTGACGGAGGCACATTAAAAACAACAGCTGTTGGTCAAAGAATAAAGACAAAAAGCAAAAAGATACCAAGAATAAAATAATACAATTTTATGAAGAAATTTAATAAACACAAAAAAAGATAGTATATAGAAATTAAATAAAAATTTAAAGTGGAATAAGTATTTCAATTAGATATTTTTAAACTGTCATTCACTCTGTGTTGTTCCCCGCTGTCTGCTCGTGGTCCCCTCTGTTTGCTCGTGTTCCCTTCTGTCTGCTCGTGTTCCCCTCTGTCTGCTCGTGTTCCCCTCTGTCTGCTCGTGGTCTCCTCTGTCTGCTCGTGTTCCCCTCTGTCTGCTCGTGTTCCCCTCTGTCTGGTCGTGGTCTCCTCTGTCTGCTCGTGGTCTCCTCTGTCTGCTCCTCTTCCCATGTCTGCTCGTGTTCCCCTCTGTCTGCTCGTGTTCCCTTCTGTCTGCTCGTGTTCTCTTCTGTCTGCTCGTGTTCCCTTCTGTCTGCTCGTGTTCCCCTCTGTCTACTCGTGGTCCCCTCTGTCTGCTCGTGGTCCCCTCTGTCTGCTCGTGGTCTCCTCTGTCTGCTCGTTGTCTCCTCTGTCTGCTCGTGTTCCCCTCTGTCTACTCGTGGTCCCCTCTGTCTGCTCGTGGTCTCCTCTGTCTGCTCGTGTTCCCCTCTGTCTGTTCGTGGTCTCCTCTGTCTGTTCGTGGTCCCCTCTGTCTACTCGTGGTCCCCTCTGTCTGCTCGTGTTCCCCTCTGTCTGCTCGTGGTCCCCTCTGTCTGCTCGTGGTCTCCTCTGTCTGCTCCTCTTCCTCTGTCTGCTCGTGGTCCCCTCTGTCTACTCGTGGTCCCCTCTGTCTGCTCGTGGTCCCCTCTGTCTGCTCGTGGTCCCCTCTGTCTGTTCGTGGTCTCCTCTGTCTGCTCGTGGTCTCCTCTGTCTGCTCGTGTTCCCCTCTGTCTGCTCGTGGTCTCCTCTGTCTGTTCGTGGTCCCCTCTGTCTGCTCGTGGTCCCCTCTGTCTACTCGTGGTCCCCTCTGTCTGCTCGTGGTCCCCTCTGTCTGCTCGTGGTCCCCTCTGTCTGCTCGTGGTCCCCTCTGTCTGTTCGTGGTCCCCTCTGTCTGTTCGTGGTCCCCTCTGTCTGCTCGTGGTCTCCTCTGTCTGCTCGTGGTCCCCTCTGTCTGCTCGTGGTCGCCTCTGTCTGCTCGTGGTCTCCTCTGTCTGTTCGTGGTCTCCTCTGTCTGTTCGTGGTCCCCTCTGTCTGCTCGTGGTCCCCTCTGTCTGCTCGTGTTCCCCTCTGTCTGCTCGTGTTCCCCTCTGTCTGCTCGTGTTCCCCTCTGTCTGTTCGTGTTCTCCTCTGTCTGCTCGTGTTCCCTTCTGTCTACTCGTGGTCCCCTCTGTCTGCTCGTGGTCCCCTCTGTCTGCTCGTGGTCCCCTCTGTCTGTTCGTGGTCCCCTCTGTCTGCTCGTGGTCCCCTCTGTCTGCTCGTGTTCCCCTCTGTCTGTTCGTGGTCTCCTCTGTCTGCTCGTGGTCTCCTCTGTCTGCTCGTGTTCCCCTCTGTCTGTTCGTGGTCTCCTCTGTCTGTTCGTGGTCCCCTCTGTCTACTCGTGGTCCCCTCTGTCTGCTCGTGGTCTCCTCTGTCTGCTCGTGGTCCCCTCTGTCTGCTCGTGGTCCCCTCTGTCTGCTCGTGGTCCCCTCTGTCTGCTCGTGGTCCCCTCTGTCTGCTCGTGGTCCCCTCTGTCTGTTCGTGGTCTCCTCTGTCTGCTCGTGGTCTCCTCTGTCTGCTCGTGTTCCCCTCTGTCTGTTCGTGGTCCCCTCTGTCTACTCGTGGTCCCCTCTGTCTACTCGTGGTCCCCTCTGTCTGCTCGTGGTCCCCTCTGTCTGTTCGTGGTCCCCTCTGTCTGTTCGTGGTCCCCTCTGTCTGCTCGTGGTCTCCTCTGTCTGCTCGTGTTCTCCTCTGTCTGTTCGTGTTCCCCTCTGTCTGCTCGTGTTCCCCTCTGTCTGTTCGTGGTCTCCTCTGTCTGTTCGTGGTCCCCTCTGTCTACTCGTGGTCCCCTCTGTCTACTCGTGGTCCCCTCTGTCTGCTCGTGGTCCCCTCTGTCTGTTCGTGGTCTCCTCTGTCTGCTCGTGGTCTCCTCTGTCTGCTCGTGTTCCCCTCTGTCTGTTCGTGTTCTCCTCTGTCTGCTCGTGGTCTCCTCTGTCTACTCGTGGTCCCCTCTGTCTGCTCGTGGTCCCCGCTGTCTGCTCGTGGTCCCCTCTGTCTGTTCGTGGTCTCCTCTGTCTGCTCGTGGTCTCCTCTGTCTGCTCGTGTTCCCCTCTGTCTGTTCGTGGTCCCCTCTGTCTGCTCGTGGTCCCCTCTGTCTGCTCGTGGTCCCCTCTGTCTACTCGTGGTCCCCTCTGTCTGCTCGTGTTCCCCTCTGTCTGCTCGTGGTCCCCTCTGTCTGCTCGTGGTCTCCTCTGTCTGCTCGTGTTCTCCTCTGTCTGTTCGTGTTCCCCTCTGTCTGTTCGTGGTCTCCTCTGTCTGCTCGTGGTCCCCTCTGTCTGTTCGTGGTCCCCTCTGTCTGTTCGTGGTCCCCTCTGTCTGTTCGTGGTCTCCTCTGTCTGCTCGTGGTCTCCTCTGTCTGCTCGTGTTCCCCTCTGTCTGCTCGTGGTCCCCTCTGTCTGCTCGTGGTCCCCTCTGTCTGCTCGTGTTCCCCTCTGTCTGCTCGTGGTCCCCTCTGTCTGCTCGTGGTCTCCTCTGTCTGCTCGTGGTCTCCTCTGTCTGCTCGTGTTCCCCTCTGTCTGTTCGTGTTCCCCTCTGTCTGCTCGTGGTCCCCTCTGTCTGCTCGTGGTCCCCTCTGTCTGCTCGTGTTCCCCTCTGTCTACTCGTGGTCCCCTCTGTCTGCTCGTGGTCCCCTCTGTCTGCTCGTGGTCTCCTCTGTCTGCTCGTGTTCCCCTCTGTCTGCTCGTGTTCCCCTCTGTCTCCTCGTGCTCCCCTCTGTCTGCTCGTGGTCTCCTCTGTCTGCTCGTGTTCCCCTCTGTCTGTTCGTGGTCCCCTCTGTCTGCTCGTGTTCCCCTCTGTCTGCTCGTGTTCCCCTCTGTCTACTCGTGGTCCCCTCTGTCTGCTCGTGGTCCCCTCTGTCTGCTCGTGGTCTCCTCTGTCTGCTCGTGGTCTCCTCTGTCTGCTCGTGTTCCCCTCTGTCTGTTCGTGGTCCCCTCTGTCTGCTCGTGTTCCCCTCTGTCTGCTCGTGTTCCCCTCTGTCTGTTCGTGGTCTCCTCTGTCTGTTCGTGGTCCCCTCTGTCTACTCGTGGTCCCCTCTGTCTACTCGTGGTCCCCTCTGTCTGTTCGTGGTCTCCTCTGTCTGCTCGTGGTCTCCTCTGTCTGCTCGTGGTCTCCTCTGTCTGCTCGTGTTCCCCTCTGTCTGTTCGTGTTCCCCTCTGTCTACTCGTGGTCCCCTCTGTCTGCTCGTGTTCCCCTCTGTCTGCTCGTGTTCCCCTCTGTCTGCTCGTGGTCCCCTCTGTCTGCTCGTGGTCCCCTCTGTCTGCTCGTGGTCTCCTCTGTCTGCTCGTGTTCCCCTCTGTCTGTTCGTGGTCTCCTCTGTCTGCTCGTGGTCCCCTCTGTCTACTCGTGGTCCCCTCTGTCTACTCGTGGTCCCCTCTGTCTGCTCGTGGTCCCTCTGTCTGCTCGTGTTCCCCTCTGTCTGCTCGTGTTCCCCTCTGTCTGCTCGTGGTCTCCTCTGTCTGCTCGTGTTCCCCTCTGTCTGTTCGTGGTCCCCTCTGTCTGCTCGTGTTCCCCTCTGTCTGCTCGTGTTCCCCTCTGTCTGTTCGTGGTCCCCTCTGTCTGCTCGTGGTCTCCTCTGTCTGCTCGTGTTCCCCTCTGTCTGTTCGTGTTCCCCTCTGTCTACTCGTGGTCCCCTCTGTCTGCTCGTGTTCCCCTCTGTCTGCTCGTGGTCTCCTCTGTCTGTTCGTGGTCTCCTCTGTCTGCTCGTGTTCCCCTCTGTCTGCTCGTGTTCCCCTCTGTCTACTCGTGGTCCCCTCTGTCTGCTCGTGTTCCCCTCTGTCTGCTCGTGGTCCCCTCTGTCTGTTCGTGGTCCCCTCTGTCTGTTCGTGGTCCCCTCTGTCTGTTCGTGGTCCCCTCTGTCTACTCGTGGTCCCCTCTGTCTGCTCGTGGTCTCCTCTGTCTGCTCGTGGTCCCCTCTGTCTACTCGTGGTCCCCTCTGTCTACTCGTGGTCCCCTCTGTCTGCTCGTGGTCCCCTCTGTCTGTTCCTGGTCCCCTCTGTCTGTTCGTGGTCCCCTCTGTCTGTTCGTGGTCCCCTCTGTCTGTTCGTGGTCCCCTCTGTCTGCTCGTGTTCTCTTCTGTCTGCTCGTGTTCCCTTCTGTCTGCTCGTGTTCCCCTCTGTCTGCTCGTGGTCCCCTCTGTCTGCTCGTCTTCCCCTCTGTCTGTTCGTGTTCCCCTCTGTCTGTTCGTGGTCTCCTCTGTCTGCTCGTGGTCTCCTCTGTCTGCTCGTGGTCTCCTCTGTCTGCTCGTGTTCCCCTCTGTCTGTTCGTGTTCCCCTCTGTCTACTCGTGGTCCCCTCTGTCTGTTCGTGGTCCCCTCTGTCTGTTCGTGGTCTCCTCTGTCTGCTCGTGTTCCCCTCTGTCTGTTCGTGGTCTCCTCTGTCTGTTCGTGGTCCCCTCTGTCTACTCGTGGTCCCCTCTGTCTGCTCGTGTTCCCCTCTGTCTGCTCGTGGTCCCCTCTGTCTGCTCGTGCTCCCCTCTG
The DNA here is from genome assembly GCA_006937955.1 of Pachypanchax playfairii. Lineage (NCBI taxonomy): Eukaryota > Metazoa > Chordata > Actinopteri > Cyprinodontiformes > Aplocheilidae > Pachypanchax > Pachypanchax playfairii. Next base: position 543,950 of record SSNP01000065.1, read on the forward strand.
TCTGCTCGTGGTCCCCTCTGTCTGCTCGTGTTCCCCTCTGTCTGTTCGTGGTCTCCTCTGTCTGCTCGTGGTCTCCTCTGTCTGCTCCTCTTCCCCTCTGTCTGTTCGTGGTCCCCTCTGTCTGTTCGTGGTCCCCTCTGTCTGCTCGTGGTCCCCTCTGTCTGCTCGTGTTCCCCTCTGTCTGCTCGTGGTCTCCTCTGTCTGCTCGTGTTCCCCTCTGTCTGTTCGTGGTCTCCTCTGTCTGCTCGTGGTCTCCTCTGTCTGCTCGTGGTCCCCTCTGTCTGCTCGTGGTCCCCTCTGTCTGCTCGTGTTCCCCTCTGTCTGCTCGTGGTCCCCTCTGTCTGCTCGTGGTCTCCTCTGTCTGCTCGTGTTCCCCTCTGTCTGTTCGTGGTCTCCTCTGTCTGCTCGTGTCTCCTCTGTCTGCTCGTGTTCCCCTCTGTCTGCTCGTGGTCCCCTCTGTCTGCTCGTGTTCCCCTCTGTCTGCTCGTGTTCCCCTCTGTCTGTTCGTGGTCTCCTCTGTCTGCTCGTGGTCTCCTCTGTCTGCTCGTGTTCCCCTCTGTCTGGTCGTGGTCTCCTCTGTCTGCTCGTGGTCTCCTCTGTCTGCTCGTTGTCTCCTCTGTCTGCTCGTGTTCCCCTCTGTCTACTCGTGTTCCCCTCTGTCTGTTCGTGGTCTCCTCTGTCTGTTCGTGGTCCCCTCTGTCTACTCGTGGTCCCCTCTGTCTGCTCGTGGTCCCCTCTGTCTGCTCGTGGTCTCCTCTGTCTGCTCGTGTTCCCCTCTGTCTGTTCGTGGTCTCCTCTGTCTGCGCGTGGTCCCCTCTGTCTGCTCGTGTTCCCCTCTGTCTACTCGTGGTCCCCTCTGTCTGCTCGTGGTCCCCTCTGTCTGCTCGTGGTCTCCTCTGTCTGCTCGTGGTCTCCTCTGTCTGCTCGTGGTCCCCTCTGTCTGTTCGTGGTCTCCTCTGTCTGCTCGTGGTCCCCTCTGTCTGCTCGTGGTCCCCTCTGTCTGTTCGTGGTCCCCTCTGTCTGCTCGTGTTCCCCTCTGTCTGCTCGTGTTCCCCTCTGTCTGCTCGTGGTCCCCTCTGTCTGCTCGTGGTCCCCTCTGTCTGCTCGTGGTCTCCTCTGTCTGCTCGTGTTCCCCTCTGTCTGCTCGTGGTCCCCTCTGTCTGCTCGTGTTCCCCTCTGTCTGCTCGTGCTCCCCTCTGTCTGTTCGTGGTCTCCTCTGTCTGCTCGTGGTCTCCTCTGTCTGCTCGTGGTCTCCTCTGTCTGCTCGTGTTCCCCTCTGTCTGTTCGTGTTCCCCTCTGTCTGCTCGTGGTCTCCTCTGTCTGCTCGTGTTCCCCTCTGTCTGTTCGTGGTCTCCTCTGTCTGTTCGTGGTCCCCTCTGTCTACTCGTGGTCCCCTCTGTCTGCTCGTGTTCCCCTCTGTCTGCTCGTGGTCCCCTCTGTCTGTTCGTGGTCCCCTCTGTCTGTTCGTGGTCTCCTCTGTCTGCTCGTGGTCTCCTCTGTCTGCTCGTGTTCCCCTCTGTCTGTTCGTGGTCTCCTCTGTCTGCTCGTGGTCTCCTCTGTCTGCTCCTCTTCCTATGTCTGCTCGTGGTCCCTTTCGTCTGCTCATGGTCTCCTCTGTTGCCCCCCCCTGAGTTGCCCTCTGTCAGCCTGCGGCCCCTCTGTCAGACTGCGGTCCCTCTGTCAGCCTGCGGCCCCTCTGTCAGCCTGCGGTCCCTCTGTCAGCCTGCGGCCCCTCCCTGAGGCCGTCTCTAATCACAGTGTTTGTTGTGGTGTTGCAGACATCCTGGAGGTGAGGCAGAAACCCATCCTGATGACGTAGCAGAGCTGGACTCCCCTCAGCGCTTCATTACCAAGTGCCTCCTCCATCAGGCCACCGAGGCAGCAGCAGTGTCCCCTGGTGTCTGGACCCACACACCAACACCTGCTTCACCTGGAGACCATCAGGAGACGCTCGACAGACAAACCAGCCATTCAAGAAGTGCCTCCTCCTCTTCTTTCCACTTCCTGCCATGTCTGAGGTTGTTTCCGTGGAAACAGGGCAGGCATCAGGATCACATGATCACTGTGGACAGGCATTGGCTGAACTTTAACCAGGAAGAAGAGGGAAGTGAAGAATGTGTGTTTTCTTGTAAATATTGTGCTGCTTTACTCACAGAGACGCCTTGACAGAAGGTTCAGCTTTTAAAGACCTGCGTCTGTTTCTGATCAGTGTGTCGTGGACTTTTCTAACATGCAACAACTCACTCAGTGAAACGGACGCGTCAGACTCACAGTGAGAAAATGACTTTTTTCTGAATTTTCAATACTACAAACAGGCAACACTGAGGCCAAATGTACTGTAGGACCGAAGAAAAGAACAAACAATCTAACTTTGACAGTTTTATCCTGTCAGGTGGAGGAAAGTTTCAGTTTAGGAATAAAGTCTGAATTTAAATGTTTTCTGAACATTAAATTATTTGACAAAATACCATTATTATTTTTAGTTCAGTGAACAGCAAACCAGCTAACGTGCGCTTTGTTTTCCAGGTGACGTCAAAAATATTTTCCTGAAAAACAGCTTTTAAATTCTCATTTATTTTGGAATTTAAATCAAATAATCAATCGATTATTGGAAAAAAATACATTTTTCATAAAATATCTTGATTAATCAAACAATTAACTTTGAGACAAACATTTTGTTCTGGTCTTTTTCTTTTTACTTAATGAGACTTCAAACAAGAGCTAAAGTTCAAGAGGATATTTAAAAAAAAAAATCTTTAAATTTTGTTTTATTCATATTTAAACAGAAACAACTTGTTTATGGTTTAGGAATATGTTGAAAAAAGTAAAGTCAAGCGGAATAAATGTTACATTTGAGTTAAAATGTTTAAACAGAACCGAATCAATGCTGACAAATCTGAATCTGTTGTGAGTTAAATGTAAAGATATTTGAAAGGGAAAGTGACCCTGCAACTTGATTTATGTGTAAAGATGAAGCTTTTTTCCTGTTCGTGCTCCGAAGCCTTAAATCTGAGAGAAACTTTGTCTTGTAATTCAAACTTTTTCATGTCAGAAACAAACTGAAGCTTCATCCAGTCTGAGTTAAAAACCTGTAAAACAACCCGTCAGGATTAAGTTAGTTCAGAGTTTCAGAATAAATCAGGTTTGTTTGGGTTTTTCTTTTAGAACATTACAATATTTCCCCATATACATGTTTTAATTTCAGTGTTTTCATATAAATTTTCAAATAAATCCTTGTAAAACTGACTTAATTCACTTTTTAAAACATGGCTTCAGTTTAAAGTTTAATAACTACTGAATAATAATAAAAACTAGAAGACCTGTTTCAATGACTTTCCTGGTGCTGAGCGGGATGTGGTTTTACCAGCTGTGAGGGGTCTGGGGGGTCCGACTGATCAGCTGGTTAGTGATTTTCTCTCGGATGTGAAGCGATCATGAATCAGAGTCTTTTGTTTTTTCAGTGTTGTGTGTAAACAGTCATTCGATCTCTGAACATGTTTTTCCTGTCAGTTCGGAGGAGCTGGTCGCTTGTCTCTGTGTTATTGATCATGCAGTCTGCAGTTCCTCCGGCTGAATGTATCCTCACCGATCAATAACAGACTGCAGTGACTGAGACGTGTGAGGACACAGTTTGCACTGTAAAACGCTTTTAGCACCTTTTTTCAAAGCAGTTGGTTTGAATGTTTTGTTGACGTGTTTGTACATCACAGCTTTTGTACACACTCTTATTGTGCATGTTTTCTTCTTCTTCTGTTGCTCACGTTCCGAACTCTCGACATTTTCCTGTATTTATTTATTAAAACACACATTAGCAGAAAATCTTGTTTAGGCTTTTTACTCTTTTCTTTTTTTTTTTTTTTACCTTGTCCTGTCTGGCAATAAAGCCGTCTGAATTGATGTCGGGATGAATAGAAATGCCTGACATATTTATTCTCATAAGCTGAGCATGCAGCAATCACTGCATTGTTCAGCTTGTTACTCAGTGTTTCCCCTACATTTTTTTTACCGTGGTGCTGTTAATTAATATTCATTATGCGAATTTGCTGGACTCGGATTGGCTAACAACCTAGCCTATGAGAGCACAGTTTCCTGCCCTGCTGCGCATGGCAACAGCGCACTGAGTCTCTTCCTGTTTGATACGTCTTATGCTACAGCTTTTAGCCAGCAACATACTGGGCGTGGTCTCAACTGTGCGAGCTGATGAATACTAACGAGCAAAGGAGTTGTGACGTAACAAGTACCGGCTGTTCAAACTTGGGTTTTATCACCACCTGCGTAGTTTGAGAGATAAAAGCTGAAAGGGAAGTTATTGTGCCATTTTCACAACCATTATGAAGCTAAAATATTCAACAGAAACCTAAAAAAAACGTTTTTCTGAGGAATGGCCTCTTTAAATCTCTCTTCTAGCAGTTTAATACATGATATGGGAGAGCAATTATCACAGAGCTAGTCTCCAGGATAGTACTACTTTTATATTAACTTAAGCCCTATGTAATCATTGATAATTAAATGAAACTAAAACCCATGTATTGATCAGGGATTGGTTGTCCTGTGGCCCCATGTGATGAATTGTCCTATTATCTTAATATTTAGTATCTCTATTGATACTCTCTCAGGTTGATAAAAAATATTTATGTACGTGTTTCAGGTGTGAGGACTGCATTGCTTCAGGATGTCAAGATGGCATCATCATTATCATTGATGGTGGAAGGTGGAGAAAGTATTTCAAGAAGAACTTGTCAGTCAGATCATGGCAGCAGAAGTCCTGGTCCAGTTCCTCCAAAGCCACCAGTATTGCCAGTTACCGGCTGGAAGCCTTTTCCTTCTGTGGGTATTCCAAGGTTATTCTGTTATGGTCACATCTATGACTATATTATTACTAGTTGTATGCTGGCTGGTTACACTGATGATGATAATGCTGCTGATGTTTCCTCTTCAGAGATGGAGGATTATCACTGAAGTTTGTTGTTTTGCATGCTGACCTGATCAGCAATGAGCCCCTGCTCTAAGATGCAACTATTTCCTTTGCTGTTTTCTTTTTTTCCTCATTTTCCTGCAATAAAAACAATGTTATAAAGCTTGTGTTGATACAAAGTTTTAGCATCTGCTACCAATAATTAATGCATCAATAACAGGTAGAATACTGCAGTAAAATGTCAAATGTGTGGGGTATTTATTTCAGTAATTTAATACACTATTACAAACACATTATTTTTGTTCCACTGTGAGACATATAGTTAAAAAACAGAAATTGATTTATTTTTTTTTACTCACCTGTACTTATCCACTGTAATGGATCTGGGTGTTTTTAATAGGGGCTCATTCCTCTGATGAAATGTTTGGTGCAGATATAAGTCGGTTTATTCACTTTAAATCTCTGCTGACCACATGCTCAAACCCATTGCTCACTCTTTAACTTTTTTTTTGTTTTGAAAATGGCAGCCAGCAAACATCTCATATAATCTCCTTCAGCATAACTACTGCTGTCACTTAAAAAGTCCTCAACAGCAGTGCCTTGTGGTTCCTACCTTTATCACAGCTGTTCCTTGTTCTGTGGTTGGCTGAAACTCCCATTATTCACACACAATAGTTAGTTTCTTTGTTCTGAGACACTGAACTGTTCGTGTAAACACAAGCTTGCGCAATGGCCCAGTCTATTTTAACTACTATTTAATCATATGCGTTTATGTATTTAAGAAACAAAAGCGCTCTGCTCATAGCAGGTGATGGTCCTACGGAAACCCAGCAGGGCTAATCCATGCGACATCGTTGACTGCAGGTTGACTGTGTGAATTACGTATAAACACATTTATATGTATGTATGTATGAAAGTTACTTTTATTGAACAGAATATTTTGCATGAAATGAGTTGAAGTCATAACCAGCTTATGGTTCCTTCTCATACAAACTGTTCTAGTATTGTAGTATTACTGATGTATTTTAAAGATCATTGACAGATTTACATAAAGGTTTGAAGCATAACGGAGGATTCCGTTCTTTAGACAGTGAGAAACCCCCTCTAACCGCGAGAATGGTTTAGTCCTGACCAGCCTATGGGAAGAGACGCCACTCAAACTTACAGGAAGTAAGTCGGTGACGTTTCATTTTAATTTGTAAAACTTCTGGATAACAAATTTACTGCGAGTTTAACGCTTATCAAAACGTTTATTGTGACAAGTTATTTACAAAGTGCAACAAATGTAAGGACGCATTTGAGTCACGTGAAACGTCACTTGTTCGGTGACTTCCGGTGACATGAAGCCTCTCTCCGGTGTTCCGGTTTCTTTTCTTTGCGCTTTAAGCGTCTTTGTGCGTTTATCTGCTGTCAAATGGAGAAACGCGAGAAGAAGAAAACGTCTTTGCCGCTTATTGCTGCTGGCGGATCAGTTTGTGGTGAGATGAAATAAGTTTAAAGCATTTTTGTTTCATTAATGGAAAAAAATCCCCCCAGCTGCTGTTGGTACGGCCTGAAAACGAAGTCTACGGCAACAAAAAGGGACATGTTTCAGCTGGAGACCAGCGCGATGAACCGTTTAACACAAATCAGAACACAATCAGATTAAATTTCTTCCTTGCCGTTTAATTACTTAAAGCAGCAGCTGAAGTTGATGTATTTATTTCCTTATTTTATAGGCGAAAACATGTTCTAAATTTCGCTGAAACGATCTTTTGATGTGATTCTTCTCTCAGGTTGATAATCCTGCATCCTACTGCAAACTGAATCACAATGTGCCCATCCTCCGCCTGTGGTTCGATGTGGAGGCAGAGTTAACGCAGGACTTCCGTCTCAGAAGGAGAACCATGCACGGCCTGCAGAAGCTCCTCCAGAGGGACCAGGACCACGGCTGGGGACATCAGTTGGAGATCCTGATCTACGTTTACTGGCTAGCTCATGGACTGTCCTACCGTGTAGTGTCAAGTGTTTTCAATGTGCCGAGGTCCACGGTTCACCGCATCATCCATAAGGTTGCCCAGAGTATTTGGCTGAACCTGAACCTGGCCATCTCTTTTCCCCAGATAGAAGATCTCCGTCAGGTTGGACAACGTTTTGTAGAGCTCTCTGGCACTTCTGCGTTTAACAACATTGTGGGTGTGATGGACAGCACACACATTCGAATCAAACCCCCCCAGCAGCATCGAATCGATTATCTTAACAGCAAAGGCTTTTATTCTGTAAACATGCAGGCAGTTTGTGATTCTGGTGGAAAGTTCTTGGACATCTTTATTGGGTTCCCGGGATCGGTTCATGACGTGCAGATCATGAGAAACAGCAGCTTTTACAGAGCCAAGCGTTATCCTCCAGCAGGTTATGCCCTCCTGGGTGATGAGGACTACCCCTGTTTGGACTCACCGATCTGTCTGATCACCCCTTACGTGGACCCGGCGGATGGATTCCAGAATTGTTTCAATCATTATCACTCCAGAGCTCACAGAGCAACTCAAAGGGCCTTTGGAATGATGAAGACCAGATGGAGATCCACTCTCTTCAGACCCTTGGAGGTCAAACCCACATTTGCACCTCAGGTCATCTCATCATGTGCTTTTTTGCACAACATCTGTTTGGACCACAGGGACACGGTGGAGATGGATGAGGATATAGCTGAAGACCTCCTGGACCGACAACCTCTTTCTGAGCCTCTAACTGAAAATGAGACATCAGGAAGCAGAACTAGAGACAGACTGGCTGCTCTGTGTGAGCCACGTGAAGGACTTCCTGTACACACTGCCAGTGACACTTCCTGTTTAACTTTTCCAAAATAAGGTTCTGTTTTAGTGTCACTGATTCCTGAAAGTTCAGAGTTTGTAAAAACTGTCCTGTATTTTATCCTACGCATGAAATTTAGAATGAACAGTCAAAAGTCTGATTTATCAAATGTGCGGTGGACATTCGTACACACACTCCTCCACAATCATGTGTTGATAAATCCCACTTGTGCGTACGGAGGTCCTCCTGCCTGTTCAGTCATTTGCATACAGAAACGCCCTCAATTAGCCATATTTGGTAACAGCACTTCCTTTAAAGTCCATACTGGAAATCCCTAAAATAATGGCCAAGAGAGCAAAATAAACAATAAATAAATACATTTCTGTGACAGTGAGATCAAGTTACTTGTTGTAGAAGTGGAACAGAACCAACAATTGCTGTTTGGTTCTCTCAGCTCGATAGAAACCAATAAAAGAAAAATTACCCCCTTAGAGAGAGTTGCAGATGCGGTTAATGTGCTTGGAACAGATGAGAGATCCCCTTCAGAAATAAAAAAGAAATGTTTCGATACAAAACAAAAAACATGTAGCAGAGTCACTATGGGAGGTGGACAGAACACCACAGAGCTGTCTGCATTTGACAGTTTCCATCACAATTGCAGCTGTTATTCTGACTGGTGTTAGCGTACACGGGGACAGTGAAAACATCTTCACCAACAGAACACGCAGGACCTCCCAGTGTTCACAGTGAAGATAAGTCAAACTTTGTATTATTATTATTATTATTTAAATTGAAACATCCTTCTTAACCAGATAAAACAAGGAGACACTTTTTGTTTTATAATCGGTGCGCACTTTAAATATAAATAAAGAAAACTATCAGGTGCTTGGAGAAAGGTAAATAATAGACCTATACCATTTATTTCAAAACAAGCTCATCCTGTCACACTGGAGAATCAGCAGCCAGTCAATCAGGTGCAATAGCCGACTGTGCGTAAAGAGGACACAATAAAGGCTCTTACAGAAGAGAAGGAGCAGTTGCTGCTTGTGCTTCACACATAATGAATAAACAACCTAGTTACAATTTGAAACAGGTCTTTTTGTGATCAATTAATGTGCTGTTTATTTGGAAAGCGCTATCTGCAGGAGCCGCTCTGCGTTCACCCAACATCTGCACGGTCACGGAAGACGCTCTCCCTCCGGGGTGCATGCTCTGCCAAATCCACCAATAATATAAGATCAGCCATCCTATGATCTCAAATACTTCTATCTTTATAACGTTGAACACCAATTATGTGACAAAGCTGTTTATTAACACACATAATTACTAATTGGTTCAGAGATAACTTGTGGATGAAGAACACGCGAGGGTAACCGAGACCTTCAGACTTTCAGTTCCATGTTCTACCACTAGATGCTGTGTGTACGCACGACCAGAACTCTGCTTATATTTAGGAACATTTCTACACATAAGTACAAATTGATAAATACCACACGATGCGTAGAATTGTTCCAGCGCACAAAATATGCACAGATCTGTACGTACAAAGGATTTATAAATGAGGGCCCAGAAGTTTATAAAATGTTCTTCCAGTTTCAGACATTCTGAAAACAGTCGGCTGTGAGCGGGTTGGTCCTCAACAGGATAAAGTCCAAAAAAATCTTCAGCTTCCCAAAGAATGAAATGAATCAGAATTGATTTTCTTCACCATATATGAGGACATACAAGTAATTTACTTCCGGCAGATTGTGTCTCTCTAGAGCAAACAAAGAATAAATAAATAAATAACGACTTATTAACTCGTAATGATCATAAGATGATCTACAGATGCTGATCATGCAGTCGGTTTAACGGTTCATTATAGTTACTGCAGTGGGAATGAAACTGTTCCGGTGCCTGTTAGTTCTGGTCTGCAGGGTTCTGAGATGCCTGCCAGAGGGATGCAGATCAAAGAGATTGTGTGCAGGGTGGGAGGGGTCTTTCAATATGTTCACCGCCCTCCTCTGAGTCCTCACATGGTAAAGGTCCTGAACAGTGGGCAGGGAGGCTCTGATGATGCTCTGCAGTCCTCAGTGCGCTGCAGTCTGGTCTTGTCCTGTTTGGTGGCAGCTCCAAACCACACAGCTACGTTTACATGGGCACATTTAATCGGAATAAACGCCCAATCGCAAAAAAAAATACGTCATGTAAACATGTCAATCACAATGTTTTGATCCGATGCAGCCTGATCAGAATTAAATTTACTTCCGATCGAGAGGGGTGGTTTTGTCCGATCTTCATTCGGATAGACGTGCATGTATACACCCATTCGGAAAGAAAGGGTGAAAAGAGCCCACTGTGCATGCGTACAACGTCAGCGTGACATCTTTCTGCTTTCGCAGACCCAAGTAGAAAACATGGCGGGAAGTAAACAGAAGTGGTCTGCTGGTGCAGTCATCCTGTCATCCTGCTCTCCTCTCCTGTGGCGGAGGAGCAGTAGTAATATGTATTCAGCCTCTAGCTTGGTTAATGCGACCAGTAAAAACCCAAACATAAAGGTAATCACCTGCAGAAGGTCCATATTGGGGATAACGTGAGTCAACTCGAGCACACGATGGGGCGGGAAAGACGTGCAGAAAGGACGGAGTTTGTTTACTTTTTTTCGACTCACTGTGCGCATGCTCAACTCATTTAACCTGATTGAGTGCTTGGTGCATGTGTACTCATGGCATGATCAGATCATTTCAGTTAGTGTCCATGTAAACAGGGATTTGGGAATTCCGATCGACCAAGATTTTAATCAGATTGAAGAAATTTGGCGCATGTAAACGTAGCTAGTGATGGAGGAGCACAAGACAGACTTGATGACAGCTGTGCAGAACGGCAGCAGCAGCTTGGGGAGGGGGGGCAGACCATGTTTCCTCCAGAGCCGCAGGAAGTTCAGTCGCTGCGAGGTCCTCTTGAAGATGGTGCAGATGTTTTCCTCCCACTTCAGATCCTGAGAGATGATGATGTAAAATGGACACGGTGCTACTGACAACTGGGGGGTCTCCTGAAGTCCACAATCATCTCTACAGTCTTCTGAGTATTTAGCTCCAGGTTGTTCTGACTGCAGCAGGACACCAACTGATCCACTTGCTGTCGATATGCTGACTATTCACTTTTCTCTATGAGGTAATAACGGTGATGTCATCAGCAAACTTCAGAAGCTTCACAGAAGAGTCTGTGGAGGTGGAGTCATTAGTAGAGAGAGGACACATCCCTGAGGTGCACCGGTGCTGATTGCTCGAGTGTCTGAAGTGTACTGACGCAGTCTCACCTGCTGAGGATCCATTGGCAGAGGGCGGGTGGGACAGTGAGCTGGGATAGTTTTAAGCAGAGGGACTGAGGGGATGATAGTGTTGAAGGCAGAGCTGAAATCTACAAACAGGAGCCGCGCGTAGGTCCCAGGATGATCCAGATGCTGCAGGGTTTTATGCAGTCCCGTGTTAACAGCATCATACACTGACCTGTTTGCTCGAAAGGTTCGATATGAAACTACATTTTTTCAATAAGTTTTTCAAATAAAGTCAGGAAGCGTTCCATCTTGGCCTCGCTCTGCTCATGACGCTTCTGTTCTTTAGCGCTTTCTTCTTTCAGAAATTCCAGAATCGGGTTTGTCCTTTTCCTCCTCTTGGTTTTAGGCGAGTGGGTCGGGGATTCTGGGGGGGCTGCTGGAGATGGTGTTCCTGAACTGGTACCAGGTTCTGTGGGCTCAAAAACCTCCTGAAAGACAAACAAATCACATGTCAAGAAGTAACATGGTCATGTGTTGGTGCTTTTGTGGTCAACAGAAATCAACCAACCAGAACCAGAACAGACAGTAACGACTCTTTAAAACTTACCGTCTTAAGAACGAAACTTGTGAAGTCCGGTTCTGGATTAAAAGATGCAACAATGACAGGAGGTTCCAGAGAAGGTCTGCCCGCAAGAGCTTCATGCATGTCTTCAAAATACTGCCAGGTGGCAACCGTCACCTCTCCGGTTCCAGGTTTGGGAGTTCCCAGGTCCTGCAGAACAAAAGGACTCCCTCAGAACTCTGGCAGCAGTAAGATCAGGGGGAGACTCACCTGAAACCAGGTCTCACCTTGTACTTTTTCTTCAGATTCTCCCACTTCTTGGAGACCTGCTGGGGACTAACTTTCCCCTCCAGACCCAGCTCCCTGATTAACGTCCTGTTCCACATCACACACACCAACATGTGTTAAAACATCACGTGAAGCCTCGCGTGCAGTGAGGAAACTGTAAACACCGCCCACTTACTCCCACAAAGGTCTGACGGCGCTTTTGGACTTGCTGAAAAGTGGTTCGTTTTCCACTCGGAACCGGATCAGACGTCTGGTTTGCTGCGGAGTCCCTGAAGCGAGAAACGGGACTTAGAGACGCTGATGTTTTAAATGAGTCGGTTTTTGTTACTGAACGAAATACTCGTTCAGGGACACGTGAGAAAGAGCCGAATGAACGTTCTTAAATGGAGACTGACTGAATACATCCCAGAATCAGCTGAAAACTGTTCCGTTAGCGAAGAATTCATGTCAGTGGTGTATGGAAAGCAGTGGTGATCTGCCGACACCAGCACTGGGTTCGTGTGAGCAGCACCGGGGTTAAACATCATACTGAAATGAGACCAAACACTTACATTTGTGAGTTTCTTTGTTTACTTGTGCAGCCATCTTGTAGCGGTCTCGGTGTCCGGTGAGGGTTAGGGGTGTCCCATCATTCTCGGGATGGAGGGGGAGGGATAGTGTCGGGTCGGAACCGGGTCTATTAAATCCGGTTCCTAACGTCACACAACTTGCTAGATTTCACGTCCCTTTGGATTTTTATAGAAAGTTCACAGGTAAAAGTTAAAATATTCTCAACGGAATGAGACGCCCCTTCAAGAGACGCATTTACGTCATCAGTTGTCGCCGATTCTGTTTCCGTAAACAGACGCGACGTGGTTTTTAAACGCTGGTTGGACACTTAAAAGACCAGAACTGGATCTCTCGGGTTAATGTGTTAGTGTTAGAGGCGGTTAAAAGCTCAGATGCAGGGGTGGGCAACTCCAGGCCTCGAGGGCCACTATCCTGCACATTTTAGATGTTCCCCTGTTTCACCACACCTGCTGCAGATGAACAGGTCGTTAACAGGCTTCTATAGAACTTGCTGAGAGGTTGCAGATTTGAATTAGGTGTGGTGAAACAGGGGAACATCTAAAATGTGCAGAATAGTGGCCCTCGAGGCCTGGAGTTGCCCATCCCTGCGAGTCAGATGTATCACAGTGACTGACGTTTATCTGACACTGGACCAATGAGCATCAGAACTGGACCACATAGCAACGGAACAGGGTCTGGCACTTCTATCATGTGAATGTTGAGGCCCGTCTGTCTCGCTTACCTGAGGATACGTCAGGATGCATTATGGGAAGAAGGATTACTCCTGCCATACACAGAGGTGTTCTTCTGACCCGTAGAACCTAATAGAACATTGACTCTCTGCAGATGCTTAAAGAGGAATAGGACTGTTGGACTCCACATTCTGTCAGAGTACAGTAGAGCCTGAGAGATGTTCTGGACTAACAGGTCCGATCCATGAAGGCTCCACCTCATTCCACCTGTAACTTTGTTGGTTGTTTGTGGTGCTGAAGCTTTACTCCACAGTTTTTCTTTAGACTGTAACCTCAGCTCAGAACCTGATTTTACAGACACTAGAGGAGACGACATCTTCATACCTGTAAATCAGACACAGTGACTGACAGTCTGTTGCTTTTTTTTATTACTCCCCAATAAAAGTCTTTACAAATGTTCTGACGGCGCCTGCGGGCCTCCTGAAGGCTGAACAAAGGACACTTGGAAAGTGACAGAGTTTCTGTTTACAGAACAAATAGAATTTAAAGTGGTTCGATTTTACACTTTCACACCGTTTCACTGCAGGTTCAGTCAGAGGAAGAAACCTGCAACAATAAATAGATTCCAGAGCAAAACAATCACTCAGCTGATGCTCATTAAATCAACTGTTACTGCAGGCATTTAATTTGTAAAACCAAATCGACAGACCCTGTTTGGAGGTTTCCCCAAAACCTGCAGCGTCTGGATTGACGCTTCAGTCGCTCGGCGCGCAGCTTAAAACAGTAAAAATGAGACAGCTGGGGCGAAGCAGCGGCGTGGAAGTAGAGGGAATGTAGTTGCACAACAACCTGCTTCAGATTGAATCAAACTGAACATTTCACAGCATGATGACGAGAAGCTGATTTACAGGGAGAATCAGGAACACCTGAGAGGGTTAAACCAGTGGGATGAGTGGGTGAAGTCTGCTGAAAGCTCGCGGGGGCGGGGCTCAGTCTTTCTTGTCTTCCAGGGTTTTGTGGAGCTCGTCTGCATCTTCAGCAGATTTGACTCGGATCAGAAGGGGGACGGGGCTGCTCGGGCTCTTGTCGTCGATGGGTGGGTTTGGTACACACACCACCATCACGTTGTTCTTCCCAACCCGCGTACACGGCATGGAGGACGGCACAATGATGTTCAGTAGGATGTTTCCTGAACAGGACAACAGGATTCATCAGAAACTAAAGGTGCATTCACACCGACCCAACCATCAACTTCATAAGTGGCAAGTTTATATGTAAAGTCTATGGTGGACGGGCGTCAGACAGACGTCAACGGCTCTGCGTCGCTTTGTGAGCATTATGAGCGGCAACTTTTCAAGCTTTTCTAGCGTTTCAGGCGTTGACGCTTGAAAAGCTTGAAAAGGTCAAAGTTCAGCTAGCTGAACTTTTGACGCTCTTAACGCTCTTGAAGCGGCATGTCAACCAATCAGAGCGTCTCATCGTAGTGACGTAAGACGTCACAGCACGTAGCTGGAAAGAAGCGGGATCAGCCAAAATGGAAGATAAATTAACCTCATCCAAACGTAGCTCCTGGAGCAAATGGTTAAACTCACCAAACTCAGAACGCATCTGAAGAATGGGGTGTATCCACAAATGGCGCTGATGCACCCGACGTCGACATTGTCTAGATCTATGAAGTAAATAAATCCAAGCCACTGTCTCAATATGATCCGCCATAGCTCCGAACATCCCATAACAAAGGAAGCCCCGCCTTCACGCTCTTTTTCGGTCAGGCTTTACGAGCTTTAACGCCTATGCGCTCTGACTGGCAGGCGTTATGAGCTTCAACTTCAAACGTCAAATTTGGAGCGTTATCAGCGTTGCTTGACGTTGACAAAGTGGCTGGTGTGAATGCACCATAACATTTCCACTCAGAGCACAAAATGAGATGAAATCTAAGCTTTGATAAAGAACCAGAGAAGTTTTAAAGTTTTCTGTCTGTAACTGGGTTTCACAGCATCTCACTCACTCACACCATGTCAATTTAAACTACGATTAGATCTCTGAGTTCAACCTTCAAATAAATGAATCTGAGCTGAAACTCTGAGTCTGTTCTCCTGAATGCTGAACAGATGAAAAATCCTTCAGATGTTTTAGTGGATGAAACAAAATAATGCTTTAATCGTGACGTCTGACTGGTTTTCTCCAGATTTGTTTCAGTGAATCAGATAAAAACTACGTGCTTTTACCATTCATTGTGCAGCTCCTCTGTTTAAGCAGCAGAGGGCGCTGTGTCACAGCTCAGCTGCCTCCAATGTTTTGTTTGAATAAAAACTGCTTTTTAAATATTTAATAAAAGACTTATTGGTTTGATGCTTTGGTCAGGAATTTGTTTGATGTTATCTGTCTGCTGCAGCACCACCTGGTGGCCATCTGTGAACATGCTTCCTCATTCAAAGGGGAAATCGTTTGACTGGTATCAAGATGAGTTTGATGCAATTTATTGATTATTCAGGTGTAAGAGAAGTACCTGCAGGTGACCGAACTCCAGTCAGACACTCAAACTCAGGACCGTTACTTGACTGAAACCAGTAACTTCCTGTACGTAGAGGTTTAACGTGTCTCCTGGATGATGTAAAAACAGTCTACCCCTGCTCATATTATTGAACATCAGACTGTTTCTGATGTAGCTCAAGGGTTTCTCACATGCAGGATTAAAACCAGCCCTCTCACATCTTTATAAGAATAAACCCATCTGCTCTTCAGAACATGGTTCTGTGTGGTTGTTTTACCCAGATTGGTGTCAGCTCGAACAATCATCTGAGTCTTTCCCTCATCGGTTCGTTTGAGGTGCAGCGTTCCGACGCCCTTCTCTTTAAACTCAGACTCTTTTTTGTAGAACAGTTTACACCTGACAGGATGAAAAAAAAAAAACAACAGATATCCTGTCAGCAGCAGAACAGACTTCCCAGAGATTCTTCAGCTTTATTCATTGTGATTCGTACTTCTTTGAGTAGAAAGCATCGTCCTCCTTCACTTCCTTCACCTCCGGTTTGGGCGGCTCCTCCGACTCTTCATCTCCTTTCTCATCTGCAGAAAGAAGAAATCTTAAAACGTTTCATGATAGCAGACGTGCGCAAACGTTTGCTCTGACAGAAGGAATCAGACCATTATATTCCTGCATATCCAACAGTAAAAGCTTTGGTGCTGATCAAACACAGAACGGTCCAGATGTTGATGTCAAACAACCACATGGGATTAGCACAAATTTGTTTTCCATCTCTGACAGACTGTGTAAATCAAATAAGTATTTACAACACGGTAAGATGTTTGTCTTGAAGGACGTTCAGAGTTTGACACTGAACTGAAAAAGTAAAAAAAAAACAATAACTAATATTTACTTTCATTAATCCACAATTAAGAAAAACATTAACATGATCAGAAGCTGATCGTGTTATTAAAACATTGATCACTGATCATTCCTGCTTCTTGTGAAACAAACAAGAACATCAACCTCCTCTGAGGAAAACTTTAACTCATCAGATGAGTAGCTGACCTGCAGGTGCTTCATCCTGGCTTTTGGTCCCACCAAAGGACAGTGGAGCTGTGGATCCTGGAGCTCCAAAAAGGGTGGACTGGCTGGAGGAGGCGCTGGAGAAGGAGAAAGAGGAGGCAGCAGCGGATTTGGACCCTAAAGAACCCAGAACCGAGCTGTCCACCTTCTGACCAAAGTTGAATGTGACACCAGCCGCCATCGAAGCAGCACTGGAGCTTTTCTGGGTCGAGTCCTCTGTGGTGCTTCTGTTATTGAAGGAGAACAAAGCAGCTGATGGAGCTGCAGAGCTGCTGGATGAGGAAGATGCAGGAGGAGGAGGGGTGGCTGTGGTTGGCTTCTTATCCTCTGAGCCTCCATCAGCAGCACCGACTCCATACTGCCGTTCGATGCTGGCGAGGTAGCGCTCGTAATCCCTAAAGATGGGGGAGAGATCGCACACAGGGGTGTCGTTCACGTGCTTGGTGATCCAGTCTCGCACAGAGTAGTTGAGCCCTGTGAGCTGCCGGCAGTACTCCTTGTCTCTTTGAGGTGGGCTGGGGGCGGAGCCATTGGTCTGCTGGGTGGTGATGTCAGCAGTGGGCTGGGTGGAGGAGGGTCCATTGAATGTCAGACCTGAGAGGATGAAGGCAGACGTGTGAATGAGGGATGAAGCAGCGAGGGAGAGCAGGAGCCCCTCCCCCTCTGCAGTGTGGAGTCAAAAATCATCAGGAAGGTGATACTCAAAACCTGAGCAACACGGCTAAAACACAAGGAACACGGCAACATGCAGATCACGTGTGTTTCTGCACAACCAATCAGCACTCAAACACACACAGCTGCTAAACTTCAGGGATTCTGGTGAGTTTAGTTAATCTGTTTTAATACAAGTCGAGCTAAACATTAGGGATGTCCAGATCCGATCACATAATCGGAAATCGGGCCCGATCACATGGTTTCAGACTCGATCGGAATTGGACGTTAATTGGACTTAGATATATAAAGTGCAAAAGTGACAAATTTATGTTTTTAATTGATTGTTCAAGTTACCTCACAGAAGAGTTGTTAAATGTTAAAATGGGGAGAATTAAATAAAATGGGGAACATCCTGGATCTGTTTATTTGCTCTTTTTTTATTCTTTTATGTATTAGGGAGTATCGAATTGGGAATCTGTATCGGCAGATAGTCAAAAACAAATGACTCAGACTTGGACTCGAAAGCAAAAAAACCTGATTAAGACATCCCTATTAAACATCTACGTGACTTTAAAGACAGATGTTTGTATTTTTCTAAAACAGCTTTGATCAGAATAAAATGTCACAAGAACTTGACATCACCTGCAGTAAAAAGTCGTGACCAGACTGACATGTCTAAATAATAACATGTCTTTTTTTCCACTGTAGCCCCAAACCTGAAATTTCTAGGGGCAATTTCCATCCGCGCGGCCCACCCCAAACCAAAAAAATCTGCTGTCAGTTAGTGGCGCCACTAGATACACTAAACTGACCAAACGCATACTTGTCATGACACAGTTTTTGCCGTATACTACCGCAGTGTTTTACAAGGGTATCGTGCAGGGGCGGACTGAAACAATAATTCAGGCTGGGAATGTTGATATCATCCCGGGTCACCACCCAATTATTGCAAAACACCAAGAGTTCAGTTGGATGCCTGTTGATGTAAGAGTGTAAAACAATAAAACAAAAGCTACACATGCATCCACACAGCTTTTTCTGTGTCTTTACTCTATGAAATAAATATTTTTGTTCTCCTGTAATAACCTGTAATCAAAGCATAAACTGAAATTCTATTTATCTACTACTAAGCTGGTAAATATGCAGCCTACACATTTAGTAGTAGATTAAATAAAATAGTTCCCACCATCATACACCTAAACCTGAGACTGATGCGACAGTGCAGGTTATTACATGATGAAAAAGACCCTAAAATTAAATTTAAACCTATTTACCAAAATAAGAGCTGTAGTAAGATCAAGGGAAGATGGTTATGTGTACTGTGTCTTGTGTAATACTACAACATGCAATGATATATTTTTGACCCATTTTAATAATAAAACATTATTTGATTGAAAATAACCCTTAATACAAATCAATTTATGCAGCTGATAAAACAAACTAATATTCATAATGACTTTTTTACAACCATACACCTTAAAATTTTATTTTATTAAAGACTGACCTATTTAAGGATGTTAAAAAAATAAACATCTATTTCTAATCCAAGAAATCTAGTATGAAAAACGTTAATAATTTTATTGACACTACACCTGTCCTAGATGAAGCAACTGAATATTTCTGTTATATTTTCAGTGTTGTAATTTGTAGACGGTCCCTGCACCCTGGCGCACCTGCATGTAGACTGATGAAAGTCTCCCAGCATGCAGGACTCATTTTGAAGAAAATATGATTGTAGTTCGCAGTCTACCTCGCTGTGATGCACTGAGGTGTCGGTTTAGTAAAAGCAACGCTTCGCTGATAAGTTATTGATCTGGAAAAGCCAAATCTGTGAATATTTTTCTAACTTTACTGCTCCATTTTTAGTCATACCTCAGCCACTTGAACTCCCACATCCACTCATGTCAGAGTGTTTTCACTTTGATGGAGTCGGTATTTCAGATTCTTCTGATTGTGTGTCTGTGACTAAATATCGACTACAGGTGACGTTTTATCACGATCTATCGTCCTCTTTGCCATGATAGCGGAGCTGTCCCTCTCAGCCAGTGACTGTATTTCTTTCAGCAGCACTCCTCCGCATTCAAAGCGAGATTGTGACACAAAGGCAGCCTTGCTTCTGCCAATCGCAGCAAGTAAAATAAATATCGCTCACTGCGATTGGCTGAAAGCACCTGGTTTCTACAGGATCATGTCAACAGCAGTTTTTTCTCTTCTTCATGTCCGCAGCAGGTTCTCAGTCCCAAATGTCTCTAAATGACATCACTCACGTGAACATATATTGTAACTCCTCAGGTCATGTTTACATTATAGAAGTGTTTTGGGAAATTGCCATTCGCTCTGGCGCGAGTGATGTTTAAATTTACTCGCACTCACACAAAAGATGGTCACAAAACGCAACCAATCACTCGCAGTCCAGAGCCCTGTTTCTGCAGCAGAACCAACAGATTTATCCAACCGACCCAAGTCAGTTTCCCAGACAGCAGCTCAGACCAAATAATGAGTCATAACAGAGAAAGTTTCTGTAGAAGGAAACTTCCTGTGTGTTTTCACTCTGAACTGGTCTACGAAAGTACAGATAAGACATTCATTGACAGAAAAAATAAATGCTTCTTACCAGATGAAGAGGTGGACACTGAAGAAGAGAATCCTCCAAATGAAGGAGTGCTGCTGTTCCCGTTACTCAAACCGCTGAAACCTTGAAATCCTGCAGCTTTCCCAAACCCAGAGAACGGAGTAGGAGGTGCTGGTGATGCAGTCAAAGAAAAACCTTTGAAACCCTTGAAAGCTCCTCCACCCTCACTCTGAAACAAAACAGGACAGTATTACAGACAGTAAAGGTATGTCAGGAGGCTAATATAGATGTTTATGTTTTTACCTCAGATCCAGTGTTTCTGCGTTTGGCCTTTTTAATTGCCCGATTTTTCAACACATCTTCACTGGCAATTGAAAACGTCCCGGCCTGATGAGAACAACATGTCAGACAACAGTACATCACCTTCAGCTACAAACAAACTCACTTCTGACCTCACCTCCTCTCCCTCATCCTCCTGATCCCAGTTCCTGTCCGTCAGCTCCTTGTCAGCGATTCTCTTCGCCATCCCACCTGCTCTGCCACAGAAACAAAGCAACATTGTAAATCAGATTTAAAGGCTACATCAGCGGGGTCACCTCTCTGACTCTTCTCCAGCTCTTATGTCTACAAGAAAGCCATTTGGATCCTGATCCCTAACTTGAATCAGGACCACATGGTTTCAGGAAAGACCTAAACTTGACTGCTAAAAGGGTTTAAAATTTTAACCATCATCCAACGTAAACAGAACCGTTCTCCTGATGTTCTCATTGAATGCCTTATGTTGGTCTCTTGAAAAGCAGCACCAGCAATATTCTCCAAAAAATAACAGATTTGCTGAAAAGCTGCACTGACATGTTCACATGCACAAATTAAACTGTGACTGAGGAAATTAAAACTTCACTGAATTTTTTTCAGCAGCTTTAAAAGGCTTGTTACATGGTGGGTCTGCTCTAATCAAACAGCTATCAACCATGAACATCGGACTACAGATGTTATACCAGCCTCAATGTAAAAATAAACGTGGAAAATTTTACACATTAAGCGAGACACTTATAATGTAAAAAGTCTGATTTTCCTGATTAAAATAAATATTTTTGTTCTCCTGTAATAACCTACTCAAATCACAAACTAAAATTCTATTTAATCTACTACTAAGCTGGTAAATATGCAGCCTACACATTTAGTAGATTAAATAAAATAGTTCCCACTATCATACACCTAAACCTGAGACTGATGCTACAATGCAGGTTATTACATGGTGAAAAAGACCCTAAAATTAAATCTAAACCAATTTCCCCAAAATATGAGCTGTAGTAAAATCAAGTGAAGATGATTATGTGTACTGTGTCTTGTGTAGCACTACAACATGCAATGGTATATTTGACACATTTTAATAATAAAACATCATTTGATTGAAAATAACCCTTAATACAAATCAATTTATGTAGCTGATAAAACAAACTAATATTCATAATGACTTTTTTACAACCAACGTGGAAAATTTTTACACATTAAGCGAGACACTTATAATGTAAAAAGTCTGATTTTCCTGATTAAAAAAAATCCTAAACAAATGACAAGAACTTGGCCAAATAAAAACTAACACAACCGATACGTTCACTGGCATTTTTGAGGTACAATTACAGAAAAGAAAGTCCAAATCGATGTTTTCGGTGCAGCACTATCAGATACTTAACTTTTTCTTAGTGACAACAAATGGCAACAAAATCCTGATTCATTTACAGTTTAATACAACAATACAGTCAACCTAAAAACAGTTAACATGTCAAAACTAATGCTTAACATCCGTGCTAACCGGTAAGCTGAAGACCGGTTCACTTCTAAAATCACCGGGCCGCATGTTAGCAGCTAACAGCTAATTTCATGATTAACGACTGAATGTCCTGAGATTATTACAAGCTGACAAACCTTTACTTGAAGAAATGTTCTGATAACTATCTTTCGGTTTCAGTCTGAGAGATTCACATACAGCAATATGTCCGGAAACTTTGACTAAACGCCTTCAGAATCACCGCCAAGTTAGCCTCAACGAGCTTCTTCACGCCGCCATTTTACACAACGGTTTGTTCCGGCTGAGTTTTAGCGCCACACCTTTTCGCGCATGCGCAAAGCAAAGAGAAAGCTTCAATCTGGGATTTGTAGTTCTTTCTTAATTTCACATAGTTCAAGAATACAAAGAAATTTGTCTGAAACTAAACAGATTTGTTCTAGAAGTTAAAAAACGGTGTACTTGAACATCTTTATTTGTTTGTTTTTTTGTTTGAAATTAAATAGCTAATATTTCTGTTTAGATTTGGGGATGATAGCCTATTGGTATAAAATAATTTTGTTTTTGCTGTTGAAACAGTTTTATCTGTAATTAATTTATGGTGACACAAATGCCAACAATATTTGCAGACATGAACATTTATAGAATCTTTTCTATTTGTTCATGTGACTACATAGTGTTACGTAAATGTTATTCTGTTCAATGTTATTTTACAAACATTGATAAGGTTTATTACTCTCATTAAATATAGTAATAATACATAAACATCATAATTATCGTTATCTCATGTATTCTGTTTCTTGCCACTTCTTCCTTGTAAGATCTTTGACTAACCCGGTTAAATAAAGGTTTTAATAAAAACAACAACAATGGAGGTGAGAATCCTCAGAATGGTCCCATTATGCTCTGAAACATTAAATTAAATCTATCAGGCTGCTGCATTCAGGAAAGAAAAAGCTTTTAGCTTCTGAGATAAAAACCAGCTCTACTCCACCTGTTCAAGACAAACCCTCTCTGCTACACTTATCCTGTTTTATATTTAACCTCCATGCTCACAGTTTCCCCTTCAGCTGGATGGTGCTTTCTGGGATTTGTCAGCAAGTCTCCTCCAGCTTTTCTTCCATCATTCAGTATCGCTGTGCAATTCAGAGCTGTGAAAGAGGGAGAAAATAACCGGGATGAGAGACACGGGGGATTGGGGGTAAAATGGTGCGGAGTTGGGCAGCAGATGGCTCGTCTCCAAGCTTTCAGGATGCTGCTCGGCTTTGCCAAACAGAAACAGGTGCTGCAGAAAGAAGGAAGTGAGCTGTGGGCCCTGGCGGCAGCAGGAGACCCCCTGACCAGCTGGCGAGAAGCCGTGGAAACACTTGGCAGCTGAAAAAAGAAAAATCATTTCTGATGTGTGACTGACTGACAGCAGCTTTTAATGGCTCTCGTTCAATTCAAAGTTTTCCTTTACTGAAATAGAGCTACTTTTCTAACCAAATTTTCAAAAACAGCAACAAATGTTTGTCTTTGTGCAACTTAAACATGTTAGATTTATTTCTAAATGGCTCGTCTTCTGTTTTCTCTCCATCTCAAGCATTATTTACCTTTGGCTTGTAAAAAATCTGCAGATTCATAAAGTTCCTAAAACCCAGACACTTGTCACAGGTCACTGACTTGTAGCTGCACATTTTGACATCACAGGTGTGTGATGAAAAGGACACAGTCAGATGCAAACAAAACACAAATAAGTTACTAACAAATTAAATACTTTTAAGAAAATGAAAGCAAAAGCTGACGTGGCTGCAAAAATCTACCTCCAAAATTACAGACTAGTAAAAAGTGAAGAACAGGGAAGTTACAGTAGGAACTGACAATTGGAAATGACAAACTGAGGAGTATTTATACTGGGACTGGAAACAGTGATGAGGTGTGGCTGATTAAATGAAGTAAGGAACAGAGGAAAACTGGAACTGAAAACTTCAAATTTACAGAAAAATAATCATGATAACCAAAAGAAAGCTGTGACAGCATTACATGAACATAAATAACCAAAGGAAGAAACTCCAACAAAACAAGAAACACCTGGAGTAAGAGAATAAATCATTCATAGATATGAACCTTAAAACTGAGAACAAGGTCAAGCTATGCAGAAATTTAAGTATAAAAACACAAACAACTAAAGGTGTTCTAACAATCACATTAAAAAAATGTTGTGAAATCATCTGAGAAATGATGCTCGTTGCATTGTAACATTGTATAAATAATTACAACTAAGATAAAAAATCCTTTTACTTGCTTTCAAGAATTGTCACAATAAGCCGCTTTTAAACAGAATATCAGTAAAATTATGTAAAATATAACAGAATGAACCCCTGTTTAGAGGAAATTCAAGCAAGAGCTCTTATTTGTACTAAACAGAATTATTTTAAAACTTGACCCTTGTTTTTATTATATTTTAACTGGTTAAGTGTAAATATGATCTTCTGGACAGAAATGTAATTTCCTCTGCACCTTGATGAGTACCAGCAGTCGAGCTAACACTAGCAGCTCCTTCCTGCTGTGCACAGCCAGTCATCTTGTGTTCATGAAGATTCAGGACCCCTCAGCTCAGCATGGGGCCTCTGAGCCAGCGGAGGGGCCGGTAAGGGTGGCAGAATTGGTCTGTTGAATCTGAATAGGGTTGTGCAAAACCAGAATTCTGAGCTGTGAGCAGAATTAATGACAGCGTCTCCCATGAAAGACCCGATGAGCTACTGATCAGCAAGGAAAGCTCAACAGCAAGACTGAGCTTCTAAAATAACACAAAAACACTATGGAGTTCTGCACAAGACCATCGGGGGCCGTAAATGCAGCTTAAAAATTAAAGTAATTTTAAAGCTGTAAACAGGAACAACAAGTCCTTTTCACATCAATGAGTTTGGATTCAGAGTTAGTTATATATACAAATCAAATTATACTAATTCATCAGATTTAGTCAATCAAATCCCAATTAGTAAAAACTCTCATATCTAATGAAACCAGCAATAATAGTAAATATGGAGCGTAAACAGAGCAGAGTGAAGACATGTGGTCAGTCCTCCAGCAGTTTGAGACTGCAGCAGCATAACTAAAGGGATGGATCAGGATGATCTAAGCTAACGCTGACTATATGACTGAGCAAAAAGAAAAGTTTTAAATCTATTCTTATAAGTAGACAGTGAGTCTGTCTCATGGATTGAACGTGGAAACTGGTTCCACAGGAGAGGAGCCTGATAGCTGAAAGCTCTTCCTCACATCTTACTGTTAGGTCAAGCAGACCTGCAGTCTGAGAGTTTAGTGTTCCGTTAACAACATATGGAACGACTAGAAAATCACTTGTAGACCTCAGACCTCCATCAAGCACCTCAGTTCCCCCAATACTGTGATTTACATCAAAACTAACAGTCTCTCACCTTTGTTGCATCGACATTATCAGATTCATTGACCATAAAACATTTGGATTGATATTGATTCATTATTAGTTCAGTAGTTATTGGTGGTTTTCTTCTGGATCGAGCTCCAGAACTTTTGAAAGAACATCAGATCTGTTTCACACGTCTGATTCCAGAGTCCCGACCATCTGTTGGTGTTTGTTGCAGGTTTATACCATCATTACAAGGAGGTAATGTTTTCATCGGAGTCTGTCTGTCTGTCTGTCTGTCTGTCTGTCTGTTAGCAGGATAAATTAAAAACTAATGGATGGCTTTTGATGAAATCTTCAGGAAAGGTCAGAAATGAACCAAAGACCAATTGATTACAATTGACAATTGAACAATTGATTTTGGGGATGATCCAGATCACCGTCTGGATCCAGGAATTTTTCTTAAGGATACGAACATAGTACTTTCTACAATATGTCCACTTGGTGGAAGTCTGCGCTCTCTGAGTTCTTTTCTAGTTTGTTCTTGTAGTGATAAAAAATCAGAAGGTTCTTTATTTTTTTTCCTCAGGAATTTTGTAATGATCCAGCTCAGTCCTTGATCCAGATCAGTCCGTTGTATCATGTAGAACCTGTTGGGAACTCACCACGTATTTTCCACCAAGTCCTTGGACCATTTATTTCTGTGTTACATGCAGATATGTTAAAAACAGTTTCTATCTCACAATAATGAAGAATCCTTAAAAACATTCCTGGATCCAGATGGAGATCCAGATCCCCCAAAATCTACTCACTTCTTCTTTGGACCATTTCTGACATTTACTGAAAATTTCATCAAATCCATCCACAACATTTTGAGTTATCCTGCTAAAAGACAGACTAATGAACCCTTGTGAAAACGTTCCCTCCTTGCAGAGGGAATAAGTTCTTTAATTTAGATATTCTGGATTTTACAGGGAGCCAATGAAGTGATGCTAAAACTGGAGAAATGTGATCTCTCCTTCTAATACTCATCAGAACTCTGGCAGCAGCATTTTGGATCAGCTGGAGGTCTTTAACAGAACTACTAGAATTACCATGGAGTTTGGTGTTGCTGACTGGTTTCATGTTTTCTAGCAGCACATCTTCTGAGATTTCATTCTGTTTAATTAAATGGATTTAAATCAGATCTGCCTGTCACTTTATTTAATGCAACATCTCATACATCTTCTCTTCAGCTGCCTGCTCAGCTCACAGATCTGCTCCTTAATTGGGCTCAAACGCTGGTGTAATTGACTTGAATTAATTACCGGGGGTCATGTGGACATTAATTACAAGAAATTAAGCAGAACCTATGTTTCTGAATGACACTGTTTCTCCACTAAGAATAAAACCAATATTTAAACTATCTGTGATTAAATACATTTAATTTGTTTTTCATCTGAAATGTCTGTTGAAGTTTGGGGTTTTGATTTAGATTAACACTAATGGGACTTTTCCTTCTGGTGATCTGTGCTGTGGAGTTTTACAGAAGATTCTTTTAGGTTATTCTGAAGTCCTACAAACAGAAACTACAGGCTGTAGTTTCTCATCAGTCGGAGCAGGAAAAGGCAGCAGATATATGAAGACAGTGTTTGATGTCTCACTGCAGGACGCAGCGGCAACAACCTGCCGTCTGATGTTTCTGAGTTCTTCCTCCTGCTGCTTCACATCAGAGCTGATAACAGGCTGTGAAACTGATCCTCTATCTGAAGAAATATCCATCTGATAAACAAATACTTCTGTCAGATTCAAGCTCCTGATTACAACATGTTTCCTGTAAAATAAAGTGGCTGGAGGGACTTCAGGATAATCCGATGGAGATGATCACATTTTACTGATTAATTGTTCCAAACCTGCTGAAGCTTCACAAGTAATTCAAAGAGGTTTGCAGGAAATCATATCTGCCTGTTGACTTTTCTACACTGAACGCCTTAAATTAAATGTCAAGGTGAGACTCTAAAAGCTGCAGTGAACCTGAAAAAGATTCAGTGTTAACAGTTACCGTCAACAAACATCCAAACAATCAAACCAGCAAAGTAAAAAAGGCTGTGACTCAATCCTTGAAATGTTTCTACCTTGCCAACAGAATCAACGTGTTTCATTTAAACAATCAGAGTTTGATTTGGTGCTTGTTACTGTCTGTTTTCCCTCTATAAAATGTCTTTTCATGTTTACTGAGATGTTTGTTGCTTCTTTAAAACAGCAGATGTGTCTGCGCCTGTTTGTGACATATGAAACACAATGAATCATCATCCTGTTGACATCTCATGTCTGCTGGAAAACTTCCTGCTAAACAGCTCAACTGTGTCTCATTCCCAGCTACAGAACACATCCAGGCACCTTCAGATATAACGATCTCAGAGGCGGAACTGTCTCTGCGCACTACCTGCTCAACCGGACCCCAAAAACAGCAGATTTAGTTTGTTTATTTCTGGTGAAGTAGAGGAAATAAGCTCTGAGAGAGAGAAGTGGGTCAGCGCCTTGCAGCGGAGGGTTATTGTTGAGAACATCGCCTCAGCAGATTTACTTCCACGCTGTCAGCAGAGCAGCAGGAGATGTTTCCAGACTCACAATAAACATCACGGTTACTCTGGATTCTGACAGGTACACGGAGATGAAACACTAACGTGCTGCTTTTATTCTCATTTCACCTCATTACAGACCACAGTCCTGAGTCAATGTTAAGAATATAATCAACTGTTTTAACTTTGTGTTCTTCATCCAGTCTCAGACTTTAAAAAGACACATTCTGAATCTGGTTCAGTTTCAAAAAAGGAAACATTTCAAAGCAACTGAGGGCACAAAAAAATCAGCTGATTCAAAACGATCTCTGATATAAAGCTGTGACATCTCAGATCCACGTCAGCAGGATGAATGTCTTTCATCGTCTTCATGTTCTCCAGCTGCTTTCAGTTTGAAATGTCAGCAGGTGAACCACACCTGCTGCAATAGAGGAGATGGATGGAATCCTCTCAGACTGACGAATAATAACTGGAGCAAGTTTTAATGAGGTGAGAGCAGGCTGATACGCGAGCAGGTATGTTTCCCTGCTCTGATCTCTGCTGCCAGCTCTCTGACTGCTCCTGGCTGACATTTACTTTTCATAAGCCCAAAGACACGGTCCTTACAAATGTCAGGGTATCTCTCCATCAGCAGAGCAAGAAATGCTGTTGGCTTCTGCTCCGTCTGCAGGCAGCGCCTCCGTTTTTCAAGCATCCATTCGGAGAACCAAAGAAAATGTCAGAGCAGCTTTTCAGTGATGGAGAGTTGCTGCTGATCTCAGGACACGTTTACATGTGCAGCTGCTGCATTTGATATTACACATGATAAAAACAGAATCAAGACCTGAATCTGATTTCAGGCTTTTCTCTCGTTGTTTAATCAAAAGTCTCCCCCTTCCTGATCCATGATTAAACACATCAGCATGCAGACATATGGCCATGGTTCAACTCGTTTCATTTGGATTGTTTTTTTTTAATGTTGCCCTATTTTGTTTGTTTTGTCATCGTATGTACTCCAGTAGCATGACTTCCTGTTTTATTTTTAATCTAGTCCTATAGCTTTGTTTCTTCCCAACATTGTTTCTCATCCGGCTTTGGTCGTTTTACTCTAGACTGAATGAATTAACTTTGATGTGTCTGAGAATCATCATTAATAAAATCTTGTTTTAGCTCAAATTTGGGTTCTATTCATGTCTTTTGGGAAAGAATCAACTGTCTTCAATAAAAGAAATGTATTTTATCATGGTGTGTCCCAGTGCTGGTCCTCTGGACCCGCCGTCCTGCAGGTTTTAGATGTTCTTCTGCATCCACATATCTGAATTTAACTAAGGGCTGGAAAACACTCCTAGAAATCATTATTATTATTACTTTGTTTTTCATATAATTTGATCATGAAATCATGCTGAGCTGTTAGTTCTGTTTGAGAAAAATAACATGACTTTTTACTTGATTTCATCTGACAGAGCCGACACGACCTCGTTAATATTCATGAGTTGTTCTGCGTCATCAGTCAGTGTACCATCAATATGTTTCAAATCAAATTTCATGTGAATCATTTCTACTTCTAAATGTTCTCTTCTTTCACTGACTGAAGCAGCAGATGAATAAGTTCTGGTTCTGGTGTTAAAATACTCTCAGATATAAATATGTGCAGTTCTAACAGCGCTGATTAAGTTCAGACTGTGTGTTTATGGCAGGTCGAGTTGAGCGCTACAGGCTGTTTGATTTCTAAATATCCCACGTTAAACATTTCCTGTCAGGCTGACTGCAGGATCAGCCAGGCTTCAGTGGGTTCTGCCAGAACTGACAGATGGCCCATCCAGGCCTGGCCTGAGGTGGACTGTGAGATAAAACTAACGTCCAGCTGATAGAAAATCTGTCTGGGTTCCTCCGCGTTTTCCAATATGTTTGAAGTAAAGATTTAAATAAGTCAGAAGTTGTCTACTTGATGTCCAGGTGGTTCTGCTTCTGCACAAACATTACTAAAACTTGTTTAAAAATCTCTCACTCTAATTTATCTAATTTTGGGAGAAATGAGCTTCCATATTTCAAAACGAGTCAAGCAAGTATTATTTTATTCATTCAATAAACACAAATGTAAGAGAAAGTAAAACAATCTTGATCATAGAACCAACTTATTCCAAAAACTAACAGTCATTTATTTCTATTTGATTAAATATTTGTCTGAAACTTGTTTCCCAACCCTTAAAGGTGCAATATGGAATATTTTTATAAAAAGTTATATTTTAAACAAAATAATGCCTCCATGGGGCGTTTAAGGGGGTGTAGAATGAAAATACAGTATTTCTTTTAACAATTCTATTTGAAGTCAAATATAATAAAATGTTTATTCTGACTGACACAATTGGAATTATGTTTACATCTACCAGCCAATAGCTGGCAGGGTAGCGGGCATCATTGCGGGTTGAATAATATAGTGAATAGTCCGAAATAGTGAGGCTGGTACTGTGGAGGGTGGCAGAGTCGAAGGGTCGAGAAGCTGCTTCAGAGCGCTGGGGATTTTGTTGTCCTTCTCTCTGGAGGAGCGACCGGAGAGACTCAGGGGCCAGAGTGGGTTTGGGTGAGAAGATATTAACTGTATCGTATCGCACACGGGGGTCGCAACCCTGGCGCCCTAATGGTTGGAGGCCTTGTTCTGTTGTTGTGGCTGTGGAATCTGTGCACAAGATGTTGTTGTGGTGTTTCCATATTCCACCTTTAGCCCCACCCACTTCTAGCCCTAATTCTTATCCCCACCAACCCAACTAAACACACCACGTAAACATCTTACTTGCAGAAAAATCTCTGTCAAATACCTCTCAACCCGAACCCGAAGGGACAAAAACCAAACAGTGATGACCACTCACTCAAGTTCTGTCCTGATCTTGAGTTGAGCGTGCATTCTGTAGCCTTGCGCTGCAAGATGGATTCTCGCGGGATTTGGAGTTTTCCAAACACACAAAAATCCATCTTGTCCCGCTCCATTGAAAACCGTCTACTTCGGTCAAAAAAATGTTCAAACCAATAATTGTGCTTTGCGGCAGGTGTTCAGGGATTGGCAGCAAGTGCCAGTCAGACGAAGTAAAACAAACATGGCTGCTGGTGGATGCACATAAAAGCGGATATTGAATATGTTTTAGGACTAGAGACGATTTCTTCATTGAAAAATGATCAAAGGTAAGAACTTTGTGCATTTCTTGGTGGTAAAGATGTGTTTTGCTTTTCTCCCGAATGGATTTGCAAGAGCTTGATTTACTGTGATTGGCTGAAGACAAATCATCAAAGGTAGACACTTGCTGGCTCATCTTCCAATCAGCTTAAAATATTATATCAAATGTCCCTTCCTTTTATAGACGATTTCAAATGAAGCGGTTCCAGATGTATGTGTGTCCCCAACTCAACAAGAGGCGGGGCTACACATGGATCTGGCAGAGCCAGGTTATGCATTCCGTGGATCCACATACCAAACTCTGCAAAGCTCCCTACAGAGTTTTACTCTGCACATAGCCTGACCAATCAGATCCTCCGGCATTATGTTCAAATGCAGAAGGGTCTGACACCGGAGCCGCACCCAATCAATTCCCTAAAATCGTCATCCCTAAAACACGGAACTAGCGTTTTCCACCCAGAGAACAGAACAGAACATTCAACATGGCGGACTGGATGAAGTGTTTACTTCTGTGTTTACACAGGGGCGGTCAAATACGTGAACCAAGTGTGCAATGAAACCTCGTATTTGCAAGTTTTTGACTCAAAAGCAACAACTGTCATTAATATTTGTCTTTTCTCTTCCATTAAACACGGCTCTGTAGCTACCATTACAGCTCCGCTCGCTAAACCTCTTGTTGTTGTTCCGCCTCGTGTGTATTCGCTTTAGCGTCACATATGTTGCGTCACTTCCGGGTTTCTGTGATTGGTTCTCTCTCAACTGGCTAAGCCCGCCTTCGAAATTGAGAGACAGCAGTTCAGCTCCAGGCCCTCACGTCTTTGTAAAGTAATCTGTCAAAGACGTGAGGGTCTGGTTGATCAGGTAACTCTGCACAGTAACCAGAGGGGATCACTGTGACAATTTCTCCTAACCCAAACCATGTATGTCAGAGAAATCATATAAATATCCATCCATCCATTACATGCTTATTCCTGTTCAGGGTCGTGGGGAGCTGGTGTCTATCTCCAGCTGTCATAGAGTGAGAGGCGGGGTCACACCTGGACCGGTCATCAGTCCATCACAGGGCCACATACAGGCAAACTATCATTCACACTCACACCTATGTATAATTTAGAGTTACAAATTAACCTCAAGCATAGTTTTGGTCCTTTGGAATGAAGGCAGAGCCCCCGGATGCACTGGGAGAACATGCAAACTCCAAGTAGGAAGGTCCCAGCCTGGTTTTGAACCCTAGACCTTCTCGCTGCAAAGCAACATCGCTACCCACTGCTCCACCATGCAACCATGCAGCCCATCTGAATATTTAAGTGAAAAAAAGAATCTTTTAAACAGAAAACAGTTTTAGTAGAACTTTAGGATTGAGGTCTGAGTCCAGGTGATTCCCTGAAGGTTGTCATGCTCATCAGATGACCAGGTTAAAAGAAGCAGTGCTGGTTTGTTTGACCCATCCATCAACTCTGAACTCATCTTGACCTCCTCTCTAACAACACCTGACCTCCTGTTTTCACCACAGGAGGGCCCTGAACAGTAAAACTGAGGGCTTTAATGGCTGCTGCAGGACTGACAGCATGAACAAACTCATTATGGCAACAAAAGCCCTTCAGACTCAAGCAAAGGGATTAAAAGACTCACACAAACATTTACAGCAAAAACAAACCACAATGCAAACCCTGAATATGTTGTCATCGAGTCTGTGCTTTTAATGCAGCTGTGTTTAGTCATGTTTCATCTCTTCATCTCATGTGTTTTTGCATGTAAATTTGACTCTTTGTGGTTTTTTTTGTTATCATTTGGGGTCTATTTGTAGTTGGCTTGTGCTACATTGAGTCTATGTGTGTTAAATCTATTTTTGTGCCATTTAGGGTCACATGTACTTTTATAATCTGTTTTTATGTTATTAAGGACATCTATAGTGATTCATGTCTTTGTGCAGTTCATTTTTTGCATTCATTCAGTACTTCATTTGCTTGTGTTATAAGTATTAATTGTAAATTTAAAAGAAAAAGTCTCCACATGCCTCCTGTGGCTCATTAGTAGTCGGTACACGAACTCAACAAAAAATCCAAATAATGGGAAACACACAGAGGGTGGAGGGGCTCAGACTGACCTTCCTGCAGCAGCTCTGCAGAAAAATAATAAAGCCAGAAACAGTAAAACAGCTGCTGCGTTTAGCTGAAAGTCTGTGTCCATTCAGACGACACACAGAGCAGATTGGGAAGGAAAAGTCAGCTCCGAGAAGACTTCAGGAGTTTCACCGCTGAGCCGTGAAATGGAAAGTAGCAGCTGATGTAGCAGCAGACCTGGCCGGGTGGGGGAGGCTGTCAGCGGGCGGCCGAGCAGCGGAGGGAGGGACGGAGCGAGATGCCTACATGCTGCAAGTTTACTGTGGAATTCAGCCCAATAATATTTTTTGTGAGATAAGAGAACTGCATTTTAATGTGAGTGTTGTTTTAATAAACTCGCCACGTGGTTCAGATTTTCTAAAGCTTCGAGGCAGCTTTTGTTCCCCGTGTCTCTGTCCATGGTGCTACTTTATAAAGTCACTGTGGGTTTTACTGATTTAAAACACTCTGAAACACATAATGAACTCATGTTTATACTTCAGTGTGAGACCGTTTTTGCTTTAAACTTGTTTTGGTGGAGATAACTACAAATTCACTCATCAACTGCCATTTCTTCTTCTCATCAACTCTCCGATCACATACTCCTGAAAGCTGTCCTGCGCCCTCATGCTGCCTCTTAACTGCTCATTGGCTCTTTCTTCTGTCTTTCATCTATTACAGCTGTCGATTGAGTGTGTGATCCCGCCCTCTTTTCCCAAGTGAGCAGTGTTGACCAATCACGGCTGACGCTCGGTGTGAAGGGCGGGAACAGGAGTGTGAGAAGGAGGAGGACGCGATGGGGCCCAGGCTGACAGAAATGGGGAAAAGAGGCAGGATTTCTGAGAACGAAGTGCCACATTTGACCTCTTTGTGTTAGAAGAGGCAGCTACGACAAAACATTAAGGGCTGAAGGTTTTTTAAAGTCGACAGATTTGATTTTTGCCCCTCCCCCTCTGTAAAGAAGTTGTAGCTGTGAACGGTCGTGCTGCCATTTTTAAACCTGCTGTTAAAATGTGATCGTCCATGTTAAATGTGTGAAAAAAACTTAACTGTTTAAATTAATGTCGTTTTAAACCCAAATTATAATTACTCAATGTAAATTTACCTTAAACAAACAATCCCAACATTGAGTTAATCTCCAAGTAGATTATTTTAGGAAAACATGATGTAGATAAAATGTTATTATTTTATTCAGTGGCCCTTTAATAATCATGTGTAAAATTACCAATAAGCATGTATCTTGACTGAGAATACACAGTTAAACAGTTAATACTTAAATAATGAAGTTTGATGCAGATAAGTTTAAATACTCCTAACTGCTCTGATGAGGAATGAATATGTTAAAGGTGGTATATGGAACTTGGAACAGCGTAACACGGCACAAAGCCTTCAGCCATCTGGATGCCAGGCTCGTTAATCCCCTCCCGCGTGGGGATGCTCAGGTCGATCAATGATCCTGACCAAACCCACTCTGATCCCCGATCTGAGCAGGACAATAAAATACCATGAGTTCAGCTCACTAATCATGCTCTCCAGCCCCGCTGATCACACATTGACTCTGATAAAAGCAGGTCCTACCTGTTTGTAGCTCAATCATCGATTCAGTCCGTGGCAAAGAGTTCACAGTTGCACCGCAGCTCCAAAACTTCCTGCAGTCCCTCTTAAGATCCTCTGTCCTCCTCACACACCATCTGCACGCACCACTTATCCAATAAAATTTTAAAAAAGCATTAAAATCCTCTGTGGTGTGTCTTCCAGTCCAAAAAGTGGCCTGAAGCTCTTCCACTTCACCAACATGGAGCTCCATGTTAGGTTAGCAGCTAATGAAAAATGTTTCCACACAGAACTTGCTCGGCACATGGGAAACCCTCTATGGCAAGCAAATAAGGTATATAATCACCACATGTCCCCGATGCTTCCAGCTACTTGATCTGCAGACTCCACAATACCAGCCTCACTGTGCTGGAGTATTTACGGTATTAGGCAACCCAAAATAGTGCCCGCTGCTCTGCCAGCTATTGGCTGGTAGATGTAAACAAAATGCCAACGTTGTGCGCCAACATTAATATTTTATAATATTTTACTTCATATATAATTTTTCAAGGAAATGCTGTATTTTCATTCTACAACCCTCTAAACACCCCGTGGAGGCATTAATTTGTTAAAAATATAGCCTTTAATGAAAATATTCCATATACCAAATTTAATGTCTGGAAACAAAGTCACAATAATATAAACAGGCTTTTTGTGTTTATCTGGAGCTGGAAGCAAGTATGAGATGGTTTAATTCATTCAACAAGTGAACATTTGGTGTAAAGAAAAGACAGACAGACCTGTTACCTCTGAATTAAACAGCTGTTTTAGTCCAAACTACTGCAAAAAGTTCCAGCTGGTTCTACTAGAACATCCCAGCTGATGAAGTACACATGTTTTTCAAGTGTATGTAAAACCTGTTTGGACTTTGTTGAGAGTTTAATGTAGGAACTGTCTTTGCAACTGCTGAAGTTGGAATATATTATAATGTCTTGTTCCCATCATTTTTAAAATTGATCTACTCCAGCCTATAGCTGTCTACCGTTTTGTTTCAGGTTATTTACATTGTTACATACTTGTGGAGAAATATGAAATATTATCAAAAACAAGTTCTGCACCTTAATGTTTTTGTGAATATGGATCCTAAAGCAGATGGATTTTATCATCTTGACAATAAACACACAGTTTTGCTGGATGAATTAAAAAAGAGATAATAACATAAACCTAATTCCTTCACACTCATGCAAGAGTAAGTTTTAACTTTAGGTTTTATGTTAACGGTATTACAGATATGAAATATACATCTTGTTTGGGCGGTTTCATGTCTCTACATGTGTTAAAACTCGACTTTGTAAAAGCTGAATACTCACTGTGGTCTTGAATAGCCTCATGCTTAATGCGCATGCGTAGTAAATGAAACGAAGGGGAGGAGGAGAGGGGGAGTTTGCTTCATCCGGGAACTTCAGAATTACCACTGACAGCCGAAGCGCAACTTTTCCTCAGGCAAAGTGAAATCAAGCCGCGGACTCGGACAAAATATAGTTCCTGTATTTTAACTTAAAATTACCGAAAGAAAAGCATCCCGCTTTCTGTTTGTACCCGTCTGCGTTTGGTTGTTTTCCGGGGGACAGCTGTGCTCGACCCGGGTCCTTTTTGTCGGGTTTGGAACACTTTTGGAGACGGGCGGAAAGTGGGTGATGAGTCCTAGCCTGTAAAAGAAGCGAGAACTTGCTCTGCAGCCTGAGTAGTTCTTCTTTCAATTGTTATTGTCGCTTTAAAAAAATCTTTAATTCACTTAAACTTCGTCTCGGCCGCATCGAAAGTGGGAGAAAAGTGCTTTTCTGGTCGGAACATGGAACTACAAGGCCTACAAGAGGCGCTGAAAGTAGAAATCCAATGTCATCAGGTAAATGAAACATCGTGTTGTTGGTGTTTGAGAGTGAGAGCAGGAGGGAGAAATGCGAACCGATGAGAGGTGAACACTTCGAGGGGAAAACTATGCGACATGTCGCCAGTAATGTCTGCCAGCGACACGGAGTCACTTCCAAGTGTTGTGATTAAACGTACTTTGAACAGTACTTTGACTCATCATTGAGGCTCTTTTCTCGGAGAATTTTGAGTGTTAATGCGGCGGTGCTGTGTGGCGATCAGGACGCGACCTGAATATTTATGAGGTGCTACAAACTGAGGCCGCTTTGTTCCTCCCTTTTAAACTTGAGACACTTTTCTAATTCATTTTTCTCTCCTCCATTGCTCTCGAACTCTGTCGAAGGAGGACTCACAGGTTCGGGTTTTTACTCCTCGGCTTCCCGACAGCTTCCACCCGGCTAGGCGGGTTGGAGAGTCGGATAGAAACTTTATCAGCATAAATCTGTTTCAGTTTGTCGGTTAAAATCACTAACTCGCTCCCAGAAAAATACCCGTCTGCCTTTTACTTTACCTCGTCGCGACTTTATTGTGAAGTTTCAGCGAACAGTTACAATAAATTCAGTTCGAAGGTGTCGATTAATTGTTTAGAGATAACAGCTTCATGGGGGACACATGTTCTTTCTTTTCAGACAGATTTTTTGGGTTTCTGAATCTCTAACTGTGTGTAAGTACGTGCTGGATGTAAAAGTCTGCCCGTTTTCATCCCGCTTCTTGTCTCGCCACTTAAAGTTGTATAATGTTGAAAGATTTTAGCGTCCATTTTGAGTGGGTCGACATGTTTCTGGAGTGTGGGGCTAATAAAGAAGATTCTGCCTCAGACTTTTTGGAAACAGTGATGGTTGTAGTTTCTGAAACCGATCTGTGTGTCTAAAGCACCTTACTTATGTTTTATATTCTTTCGATTTGTTAAACAGCTCGGTTTTGTTACTTTACACTTAGTCTGCTGGTATTATTTCTTCTCGGTCACGTGACCACAGCGGTACGTTTGATTCGCCCGTTATTACGCTTTCACTTTTTTTCATCCACCACCTTCATGGCTACCAAACGTCGTCCTACGTTAACTTTGAGGCGGCTCGGAGCTATGGATGGAGCCGGGTGAAGGCAGAGGCTGGGCTGATGCTGGAGTGCAGCAGAGCGGCGGTGTTCAGCACCGCGGCCAGCTCCTCCGGCTGCTCTGGGCTGCTGCACCGCCCCGCCGGTCGGTCCCAGACAACTTCAGGCATCAGAGCGATTTTTAACGCTTCCTCCAGTTCTTACTGGGTTTTGTTGACTTTAATCAGCAGCACATCTTGTTGAACCCAGTTTGAATCAGTCGCCTTGTTCTTCTGTGTTAAACTCGTTTATAAAACAGGTGAAAGTAGAACAATGAGGCTTAGAATGCGGAATCTTTTACATGAGTCCTTGTTTGTATTTTCTTGTCTCAGTTTAGTAGTGGAAGCTTCCATTTTGAGAGAGAAAGGGGGGTGGTTTCTCCCCCCTCCACAACATGGAGAGGAAAAAAAGTCTGCAGAGTTTAATGCAGGAGGAGGAAGAGGAGGAGGGGGATGGGCCCCATTCATGCCTAACATTACCATTTTGATTGCTTTGATGCTGTTTTTGGTTTGGATGAAGGGGGGAGGGGAGACAGAAAGCCCAGTCAGCACTGACTGCACGGCCACGTCTGTAATCACTACACACTGATCTGTTACTTTTCCCCTGCAAATTCATGAACTGCAAGTCCAAATGAATGTGAAACGATCCCAGCAGAGAAACAATAGTTTCTGTGTGTTTTATTCAAATTCTTTCTGATCTGGTGACACAGTTCTGTGGTTTAACTTAGAAAAAGCAAAGTCATGATTCTCCTGCAGTGCTTTTTATTTTATATAATTTACAAAGGGCTGAAATAACCAAATGTCCACTTTTTCCATTATGGTAAGCAAATATTTGAGTAAATAAGAATTCAGTGTTGCGTTTTTGATTATTGATCTGCTACTTTGATGATGTTTTACCAGAATTACCTCTGTCTGTAACACATCAGTTTGGTGTATAAAAGTTATATGATTGAAGCTATCAGGAACCAGCTGTTTGATAAGATTTAATACATTATTTAATGTTGTTGTTATAGAAAGTAAAGTGATTATGGATTCATATTGTTGGATCTGAACGAGGTGGGTTGTTTTAAACCTGTATGTCTCCAAACATTTTGTACGGATCAAATAACTCTTTATATTCAACATTAAACTAGTTTAATAAACCGTTGATAAGTTAACTGGCTGATTGGGGTCTTGGTGTATCAAATACAACCACAGAAACACAGCAAGCTGCCTGCAGACTTCCAGCTGTGACCTGTTTGTGATACAGGTGTGCTCAGGTGTACGGGCCTCATTTAGTAACTTCCTGTAATCTATTCATTAGCTGCTCCAGGTGACATTGATCTACATGTATCTCTGGCTGCAGTGTATAACTATAACCTGATGAGTAAAATACTTAAAATATATTTTTGTTTAGCCCATTTCCTTAAACATCCCACTGAAAACTTGTCCCAATTTGTTTTTCAGTGACTCTGCTTTGATTTTTCCTGCTAAAATATCTTTTGGTTTCTGTTCCATCTCCTGGTTGCTCGGTATGATCCTGCAGCTCAGCATCACTCAGTTCTGTTGTGATTGTCTGAAGCCGATTTCTCATTTTAAATTATATTATTTGAAAAAATTTAAATTCAGTTTGAATAATGAATGAAGTTTGAAGGTTAGAGTTGGATTTTATTACTCAGCGGGAGTTAAAGGATTGTAGGGAAAGTCCTGTTTTCTGGTTGTGATTAATGCTGCTTTGTTATTTTTAATGAAAACCTGCTGGGATGTTTTGTGCTTTCAGCTGGAGTTAATGTCCAAACTTTAGACCTGTCTGAGGGAATATTTATGTGTAGCGTTTGCAGCTGGGTGAACATGTTTGAGGTCAGTTCATGGTCGTGTTTTGAGGCCTGGAGACGGAACTGTGGTTAAACCTGGGACTGATGAGCTCAGTTCTGAGCCTGCCTTATCTGAGGGGGGGGTCGACTACTCTGAAGGATGAAAATGAAGGATGATTAAGGAATAGTAAGTGAACTGGAGGAGCGTAGGCTGGATGACACCAGTTTGACCATAGCTTTACTCTCCTTTATGTTGAAATTTGGCCTTGAAGAATGGATTCATCGATTCTTCCTCGCTCTGCTTCACTTGCTCTTTGTTGCGTCATGGCAGCAGTTTTTTACCAACTTGTCAGGTGGAGACGGGAGGTTTTAGACGCTCTGTTCCAGTTTTTTTGTCCTCAGATCAACATGAATCAGTGGATTTATCTCTGAGTTGAGTGTTCAGTTCAGCATGTTTTTTCCATTTCTGGAGCAAACAGTTTCTGTTGTGGAGAAGTTGAAACAAAACCTGCAGCTACTCGACTTGAAAGCCGTCCACAGGCAGCATCTGTAACCATGGATACCCTTGCTTCTTCCACACTAGGTCTGTAAACGTCATTAAGGCTCTTTTTGAAGTTTCACAGAGCTGCTTCTGAACAGATTCATAAGCTAACACAAAGAGAAGGAGAAGATTGAGGAGTAAAACGGTTCCTCCTGCTGTGGAGGCGGAAAGCTTCTCCTCTTCATTTAAAATAAATGTTTTAATAAGAGCTGTTGTATTCCTGGATGCTTGGAAAAGCAGCGCATCCAAAGGTCATGACTAATGTTGAGTCCTGTGCTGTCCTCTACCTCCATACTGATGCTGTGATGCATGCCGGGCTCGTTTTGTGCTCAGAATGGTTCTGGTCTTTGTTGGTAGAATAATTCACAGATTGCATTGAAACAGAACGATGCAGGAGTCTGAGCAGATCAGGATGTTTAACAGATGTTAGATACAGTTGTATTTAGTTTTCTTCCACAGCAACACAAACAATACTGACTGACTGGCTGCTTGTCTGAGCTGCTGCATCACTTCTTGACAGTTTCTCATCTTCCATCCAGCTGTGAGCAGCTGTTTGACTGTCTGTGTGTGTCACACGGTGGGATGCTGGAGAAACCAGGTTACTCTGCTGTCACCAGCTTTATGGAAAGTGATCCTGACCTTATTTAGAACGTGTTTTAATGATACATGATGCTGCTTCCTGCTCCGTTTTGCTGTGTGGGACTTAAATAGATCTTTAAAGGCCTCTCAGCTTTCAGCTAGGTTGTATTCAGTACAGGAATTCAACTTTATTTGATCTCAGCTCTCCTTCTCTGACATGTTTAACACAATCCTTTCTGTCATCAGTGTCACATCATAGAAATTAATCTACTTGGACATTTTAAAGGTTGTTTCTGAACTAAAATATTACTCAAGCCTTCAGTTTTCACTGTTATTTTCCAAATAAAAAATGACAGAAACCACAAAACGGGTATAAAAACATTGTCAGTTTAAAGAATGAATATGTTTTGTTACTGGTTTGGAGAAGCTTTGCATCTGACTGTAACATTTAGAACAAACCTTCGGTGAATAAACACATCCAGTTAAATCAGCTCCAGATTTTCTCTTCATCATTTGGTAAACAGACGTATCTGTTACAATAAGCCGCTGCACCACGTTGAGCTCCAGTTTAACCCACTTTCTCTGCACATTATCCTCCTCTTGTAGTTTATAATAATGTTTACTGAGCAATAATTGGATTGCAGCGATTTATTCAGGAGTGTGGCGTATTTGCACTGACACAAAGGTGGAATAAAACTGCTGTAATGTGTCAGCGTGTTGGACGCGTTCATGAACATCTCAGCTAGAGTTTTCTCACGAAGAGGCAGAAGAATGTTATTCTTGAAGCATCTGGGAGGGTTTAAGCTCAGTTAAAGAGAACTCCAGTTGTGTCTTCACAGTGTTAAACCTGTCAGACCTCAGCTCTGCTCTGTGATTGGATGATAGAGAAGCTGCTGGTCCGTCTGTCCATCTGTCCGTCCGTACTTCGTCAGCTTTCAGGTGAACTTTCCCAGGAACTGAAACCAGACTTGGGTAAATCCCACGAAGGCTCATTACAAGCTCCGGCAGGCCTGATTAAAACTGGGTCAGGGGGATGTGAAGAACATCAGCTTCCCTATGTGACATCTTTTATTCTCACTGTCTGAATTTTTGTTTTTAGCCGCGAGGAAAGTGAATCAGATCAGCTGTTCTTTGTTCAGATGGAGGAGAAGAGAAACATTTCCAGTTGGTCTCCACTGTGAATCAGCTGTGTAGTTTAGAAACATTTAATTTGGCAGCAAATAAAAGATGATGATGATGATTTTAGTGAATTCAAACAGATTAAATAACTCATGACACTTCAGGCTCCAGCTCAGCGACGGGTTCAGGTCTGATTTCAGTCTGATGTTTTTAACACAGCTCTGTTCTGTTTATGTTCTTCATCACATTACCACACTCCTCCTCATTCATCCACCCCTCTGTCTGACTGTTCGCTCTCGTCCATCAGTATGAAGCTGTCGGTTTTCACTCGCTGTGTGAAGAACGTCACACCTGTCTGGGGCGCCACTGTGCATGCTGGGATACGCTGCAGTCCTAACATGAGCTAGAACACTAAATGAAGCTGAGGATTTCACAGACATGGAGCCCTCTTCCTCCTCTGATTTATCTTT
Organism: Pachypanchax playfairii; assembly: GCA_006937955.1. Classification (NCBI taxonomy): domain Eukaryota; kingdom Metazoa; phylum Chordata; class Actinopteri; order Cyprinodontiformes; family Aplocheilidae; genus Pachypanchax; species Pachypanchax playfairii. Next base: position 585,803 of record SSNP01000065.1, read on the forward strand.
TCAAACAGCCTGAACATAAATGATTCGCAGTGCCGGTTTTCTACCAGATACAAGACAAGAGACCTTCAGCTAAAAATCTAAATTTTCTCTTCGATACGGGGAAATAAGAACCCAAAACACTTGGTTATGCTGTCTGATTGGCTCTTCAGAGCACCTGTGTAATTTACCAGTTTCAGGTCGTCTCAGAGGTCCAATAAGATGAAACTAAATGACGTCCACATATCAGCAGCTCAGTCTCAGGAGTAAATATCTGCTCTCTTCCTTCTTCTGGCTTTTAAATCAGCTGTTAGGCCCCTCCCAACCCCCGTCCTTATTTTTATCCACAGACTTGTTTTAATCAGCTCTTGGAGGCACGTTCAGGTTTAATTAACAGCAACATGCAGGAAATCGTGTGATGACTCCTCCTCTGGGAGGGCAGAGCTTCATCCTTCTTCACTCCCACATTTCTCATCTTCATCACTAGATGTGACCTCTGACCTGCAGCTGGATGTTTGCTTTTGGTTTATCTCTTAAATCTGGTGTCTTTACTCTGTTCTGGAGGAGAAGGTGTCAGCACGTCAGAGCAGTCTGTTAGGATGTCTACTCGCCTTCAGAGAGATGATTGAAACCCCTCGAGCTCCAGTGTTTCATGGACAACATGTCAGACACAAGTTTAAAGCAGCATGTGAACATTTCAGCTTTAGTAGGTTTTTTAGAGTAAAATGGAAAAAAACCCAATCAATTTAAAAACATTTAAAGATAAGAAATAAGGATATGCTGTTGGGACACTGAATCTGTTTATTACCATCCAGCTGACTGACAGGATGCAGATCACCTGCTGCAACCTCAGAACCAACTCTTGCTCTTCTAACTGGGCCGGTCCTCCTGCAGCCTCCTTATCAAACAGAACCCAGTGATTTTGGAGGAAAGTGCTGATGTAGCTGAGCTGGCAGGCAGCAGGAGCAGCGAGGCTGAGATGAATTAACCCGTGCTGATCGTCATGCTGCTGTTTCTGTGTGCAACACGCAGTAGCATGTATGTAAGGATGGAGGGAAAACACCACGCAGAACCGCTGCACCAATCAAACATCCATCACTGGCTTCAGAACCACGACGTTGGACTCTTTCCTAATTACATTTCTATCCACTCGTGTAGCATTTAGATGTGGGCAGATGCTGACGTTTTCCCACATGGGGGGTGGGATGGGGGTCATTAATGAGCTCGGTTGGACATGAGCAGATACCTGGACCTAAGTCTCGTTTCCACTGCAGACATTAGCTGATGAAGTTTTTGAGTTTTATCAGTGAAGAGCCTGAATCCTCCTCAGAGCTCTGCCTTTATCACATCTCCTCCTTCACAGCATCTCGCTCACTGTTTGTGTTTGGAGCTGCTCCCCGGGGAAATAACTGTAGTTTGGGTTTAAAACCTCAGGTTTGTTCAGAGAAAACGGAGTGAAATCGATGCAGAGACTGTGCAGACCGTGTGGTTAATGTGTGAAATCTGTGCAGTCTGCAGGAGAGGAAGCAGCTCAGAGCATTCTGTGCTTCACTTTATCCTGGTTGGTGTTCACAGGTGGAGGGCCAAGATAGTTTATATGGACAGGACAGTCACAACAAACACATCTGAACAGAAACACACACGTTTTCTACAGTAAAAACATCCCTCACGTAGATGGTTTCTGTTAAACATGACAGCGAACAGGAAGTTTAATCTAGTTCTATAGAGTCCAAACAAGTCCACTCAAAATGGAACCTGAATTTATTCAAGAGTTTTTTCTGAGAAATATTCATCTGCTTTTACAGTATGATGATTCCTGTAACATTTCAGGTTTTTTTTTTCCTCCAGGGTAGAAACACACTCATGTTTCCCCTCAGAGAGTAAAGTGCTGCAGATAAATGTGTGTTTTCTTAGATGCATCAGGACATAATAATTGACAGATGCAGAGTGATAACAGGCCCTGGAATGGAAGACGAAGCCTGCAGACATTTTCTTCTTGTCTAGGGTGAGTTTTGAAGGTGGCAGGTGAAAACATCCTTCAGCTCCAACAGTCTGTATTATTCTCCCTTCAGGGAAGGAGACAGCCGTGTCGGGATGCAGCAGAGTTCAGATTATCCTCCTCAAAAAGCCGTGGAAATTGCTGTAATAATTCTAAAATTGCCTCCCTGCATCAGGCCCGGAGCCTCTTCTTCAGCTCGGAGATTTGTGGTTGTGTAGCAGAGACAAAGTGCCTCTTTGGCTGCGTAATTTGCATGTTTAGTTTTGTTTGAGCTTTCTTCTGCCCTTTTGTGGCGTTTTCAGTTCAGGCCCGTGTCATTGCTCAATTTCATGCAGGGCTCACGTTTAATTGTTTCAGTTTTATGGGCTTCAGAGTGTTTTTACTGTCAGCAGACAAAAAATAAAATTACATTGGATGTATTTCATAGTTCAGTGGAGGTTGTAAGTTAGAGCTTTATGTCCAGTTTTTCATCACCTGAGGCGGCTCGTTCACACCTTCATCTACAGAGTGGGCCATTTACATGGATACACCTTAATAAACTGGGAATGGTTGGTGATATTAATGTCCTGTTTGTGGCACATTAGTATACAGTGGGGCAAAAAAAGTATTTAGTCAGCCACCAATTGTGTAAGTTCTCCCACTTAAAAAGATCAGAGAAGCCTGTAATTTTCATCATAGGTATACCTCAACTATGAGAGACAAAATGAGGAAAAAAAATCCAGAAAATCACATTGTCTGATTTTTAAAGAATTTATTTGCAAATTATGGTGGAAAATAGGTATTTGGTCAATAACAAAAGTTAATCTCAATACTTTGTTATATAGCCTTTGTTGGCAATGACAGAGGTCAAACGTTTTCTGTAAGTCTTCACAAGGTTTTCACACACTGTTGCTGGTATTTTGGCCCATTCCTCCATGCAGATCTCCTCTAGAGCAGTGATGTTTTGGGGCTGACGCTGGGCAACACGGACTTTCAACTCCCTCCAGAGATTTTCTATGGGGTTGAGATCTGGAGACTGGCTAGGCCACTCCAGGACCTTGAAATGCTTCTTACGAAGCCACTCCTTCGTTGCCCGGGCGGTGTGTTTGGGATCATTGTCATGCTGAAAGACCCAGCCACGTCTCATTTTCAATGCCCTTGCTGATGGAAGGAGGTTTTCACTCAAAATCTTACGATACATGGCCCCATTCATTCTTTCCTTTACACAGATCAGTCGTCCTGGTCCCCTTGCAGAAAAACAGCCCCAAAGCATGATGTTTCCACCCCCATGCTTTACAGTAGGTATGGTGTTCTTTGGATCCAACTCAGCATTCTTTCCCCTCCAAACACGACAAGTTGAGTTTCTACCAAAAAGTTCTATTTTGGTTTCATCTGACCATATGATGTTCTCCCAATCCTCTTCTGGATCATCCAAATGCTCTCTAGCAAACCGCAGACGGGCCTGGACGTGTCCTGGCTTCAGCAGGGGGACACGTCTGGCACTGCAGGATTTGAGTCCCTGGCGGCGTAGTGTGTTACTGATGGTAGCCTTTGTTACTTTGGTCCCAGCTCTCTGCAGGTCATTCACTAGGTCCCTCCGTGTGGTTCTGGGATTTTTGCTCACCGTTCTTGTGATCATTTTGACCCCACGGGGTGAGATCTTGCGTGGAGCCCCAGATCGAGGGAGATTATCAGTGGTCTTGTATGTCTTCCATTTTCTAATAATTGCTCCCACAGTTGATTTCTTCACACCAAGCTGCTTACCTATTGCAGATTCAGTCTTCCCAGCCTGGTGAAGGTCTACAATTTTGTTTCTGGTGTCCTTTGACAGCTCTTTGGTCTTGGCCATAGTGGAGTTTGGAGCATGACTGTTTGAGGTTGTGGACAGGTGTCTTTTATACTGATAACGAGTTCACACAGGTGCCATTAATACAGGTAACGAGTGGAGGACCGAGGAGCCTCTTAAAGAAGTTACAGGTCTGTGAAAGCCAGAAATCTTACTTGTTTGTAGGTGACCAAATACTTATTTTCCACCATAATTTGCAAATAAATTCTTTAAAAATCAGACAATGTGATCTTCTGGATTTTTTTTCCTCATTTTGTCTCTCATAGTTGAGGTATACCTATGATGAAAATAACAGGCCTCTCTGATCTTTTTAAGTGGGAGAACTTACACAATTGGTGGCTGACTAAATACTTTTTTGCCCCACTGTATGTGAGGGGGCAAACTTTTCAAGATGGGTGGTGACCATGGTGGCCATTTTGAAGTCGGCCATCTTGCATCCAACTTTTGTTTTTTCAATAGGAAGAGGGTCATGTGACACATCAAATTTATTGGTAATTTCACAAGAAAAACAATGGTGTGCTTGGTTTTAACATAACTTTATTCTTTCATGAGTTATTTACAAAGTTCTCTTTGTTCACAGCCATTGACATGTTGAAGAGGTTAACAAGCGAGGAGCGGATCGAAATTCTGTTATCTGGTGAACGTATTAACCAGGTCATTGCATCAGATTTAAATGCAAGACACCCTACGAGACCACCCATCTCCCATGCTACAGTTAGCAAACTGCTTGCTAAGTTTTGTGAAACTAGTTCAGTGTTGGAGTTGCCAAAATGTGGACGCATGAAAACTGTCACTAATGAAGAAACATCAGTGGCTGTCCTAGCTTCATTCAGCAAGAGCCCACAGTGTAGCACTCGCCGCATGTCACTGGAGAGTGGCATTAGTCGAACATCCCTTTGGTGGATATTAGCTACTCACAAATGGGACCCTTACAAACTCCAGCTACCGCAGCATCTCAACGAGGACGACCCAGATCAGCACACAGAATTTGCAGAATGAGCAAAACAAAAATTGGAACAGGACCCTCAGTTCACGCAGAAGATTTTGTTCAGTGATGAGGCAAACTTTTATGTGAATTGTGAAGTTAACAAACAAAACCACCGCTATTGGTCTGACACTAACCCACATTGGATAGATCCCTCCAAGACTGTTGGAACAAAAAAAGTGTTGGTATGGTGTGGTATATGGGGTACAAAGATAGTGGGGCCATTCTTTATCAATGGAAACCTCAAGGCCACTGGATATTTAAAATTGATGATGTGTTTCCCTCTTTATGCACTGAAGCTGGCACGTTCCCTGAGTTTTTTCAGTAAGGTGGTGCACCACCACATTATGGGTGTCAGGTCTGCGCATTCCTACATGAACAGTTTCCTGGAAAGTGGATTGGTCTTCGTGGGCCAGTTGAATGGCCCCCAAGGTCTCCCGATATGACCCCCTTAGACTTTGGGGTCATCTGAAGGCAATTGTCTATGGTGTGAAGATACGAGATGTGCAGCACCTGAAACTACGGATACTGGAAGCCTGTGCTGGCATTTCTCCTGCGGTGTTGCTATCAGTGTGTGAAGAGTGGGAGAAGAGGGTTGCATTGAGAATCCAACACAATGGGCAGCAGAAACTTGTAAATAACCCATGGAAGTATAAAGCTATGTTAAAACCAAGCACACCATTGTTTGTTTTTTGTGAAATTACCAATAAGTTTGATGTGTCACATGACCCTCTTCCTATTGAAAAAAACAAAAGTTGGATCCAAGATGGCCGACTTCAAAATGGCCACCATGGTCACCACCCATCTTGAAAAGTTTGCCCCCTCACATATACTAATGTGCCAAAAAACAGGACGTTAATATCACCAACCAGTCCCGTTTTATTAAGGTGTATCTATATAAATGGCCCAGTCTGTAGTTCTAGTTTAGACTTTTTGACTGAGTTTGTTTACAGTCGTGGCCAAAAGTTTGGAGAATGAGACAAATATTATTTTTCACAGTTCACTGCTTCAGTGTTTTTATAACTTTGTGTCAGTTGTTTCTGTATTGAAGGTTAATTACAAGAGTTCATAAGTTTCAAAGGACTTTCTTGACCATTACGTCCATGTGAAGAGTCAATATTTACAGTGTTTTTCTTAAGACCTCTGCAGTTCCCCCTGTTGTCAATCAACTTCTGGTCCAAATCCTGACTGATGCAGCTCATTCCTTCATGATCGATGCTGACGTTTGTCAGAATTAGTGGGTTTTTGTTTGTACACCCGCCTCTGGAGGATTGACATAATGGATCTTAGGAAGCAGGTCGTGTTCGTAGACTCTGCAGCGGCTGGATTACTTAACTTTATATAGGCTTCTATACAGTGTTTTATCCATAATGAGTATTTCTGACCTCTTGTCTACAGGATTAATGACAACATCCTGTCTCTTTAAGCCCCTCTAACACGTCTCTTTACAGATTATCTTTAGCTGTGTTTCCATTTTCCAGGTTCCTCACAGGTCACTGATAATTAGTACCTGCTTTGTTTTGGGAGGCGAGTCCCATTCTGGCTCCAGCTTTGAGGGCTCCACAAACAACTGGAGGTCATAATCAAAATGATTGATGGTGTTGGAATAAACAAGTCCTGCTCCAGCAGCTCCAGTTGGATCTGGTTTAACACTCAAATGTTTTCTGGTTTTATTTATTTTTTTCAGTTTCAGAGATCCTCAAAGAAAACCCTCACATGTCCAGGTAGAACATGGAAGCGCCACATTGACAGGCTGATGTTCAAACCCTGTACCCTGTTCAAACTCAGTACTAAGGAAAGCTGTTGGTTCTAGAATAAACCAGCATAAACAGTAGAGGTGGTAAAAATGATCGATTCTAAGATGCATCGCGATTCGGCCGTGCACGATTCTGCATCGATGCAGCATGTGACATAATCATGATTCCCACTCAATCCAGGTTCTCAAGTGTCCTTGTCTTTAAGCTGCTAAAAATGTTTTATCCAGCACACTTTGAATGAAAAACAAGGAATTGTTTTATTTGAATATTTGCACTTTTAAATAGACAGGCTAAGCCTATGCTATTTGTTTTGGTATACTACATGTGAAATGTAGAATCCTGTCTTATAGCTGCTGTACTGAAAATTTTATTTTTTATACATTTTTTAAATTTAAGTAATAGGCAGCACACTTTAAAAATGGTCATTCACTTCAGTGGAAAGATTTATGTTTTGTCAGGTTTACCGTAATAAAAAAGAATTCAAAACAATATCCGACTGCTTGTAGTAAGTTATTGAAAAATTGAGTGTGAAGAATCGTGATGTATTGCAGAATTAAATCGAATCTTTAGGCAGATAATCGGAATCGGATCGAATCGTGAGGCAGGTAGAGATGCACACTTCTACTAAACACACATGTTAGAATAACCTTTGTTGAACTGTGGTATTTTGTCAAACGGCTGTAGGTGGAAACCCTGACAGGAAGTGTTTGAATGACAGAGAGAATCTGGATCTGTTTTGAGTTCCATCTGTTTCAGCTGTCTTTAGATCAGCTGCAGTCATTGATTTTCTTCCTGTGAGGAGCTTCAGTCGTCGTCGTTTGGAGTCCTCACCCTTAATGAACTTCCTCGCAGCCTCGGCTGCTGTAGCAGCAGGTTTTCTTTCACTCCGCTTGTATCTGCATGACGTCAAGGTTTCTGTCTCAGACCTTCACAGTGGAAGTTCTGTGAATGTGAATCAGAGTTTTGAACGTGAGTAGAGGGTTAAGTCCGATGTGTGCAGGACTCGGGTCACAGTCTCACTGCTTTGCTTCACATTCAGTGGTTTTCTTGTTTACACTCGTGTGTCGTCCAGGTGACTGACAGCATGAATAATGATTCTCTGAAGAAACAATGAGACGTGAGTAAATTCCCTCACATGGAAGCAACATGTGTATGTTAGTTCAGTCATGCAGGAGAGAGTTCAGTCCTGTTTTGGATGATTAATGAGTAACATCATCTGAAACCTACAAGTATGTCATCATCTCATTAACTCCCGTTTCCACCTTTATTTGATCTCGTGGGTGTAAAAATGGTTTTATAGAATATGTAGAAGAGATTTTCTCTCAGTGAGTTATTACGTAAAGCCCAGTCTGGACGTTATGTAATGTAAATTTTCCACATGGTGTGTGAAGCCTTTTCGACGTGTTTGGTGGATCTGTTCTGTTTACAGATTATTTGATGGGTTAAACAGCAGCTTTAACTGAAACACTGCAGGTCAGAACAGATTTAACGCTTCATGTGACGTGTCTGCTGAGGCCGATAGAGACGAGCTCTCTCTCTGGTTAAACGGGATGTAAACATCATATATTATATACTCTGATGAATTCAGACTCTATCTGAGGGTCGAAAAATCCACATAAACCTGCCAGAGCGCTTCTTTCACTGACTCATTGATTTGATGACATTTTAAGATTTATATGTAGTTTTGTGTGTGTCTGCAGACTCAGTATGGTGCAGTCCAAGGGTCAAAATTCAGATTCAGTTCCATTTGAAACCAGCTACTGATCTGACCAATGATGGCCTAAGATGGAAAACCAGATGATCATTACAGATTCAACCAGCTGGTCGCTGCCGCACACAGTCCAAAAACCTGATGATCAATAATCAGATCAGAGGTCAATGTTCCTGTCATTAAAGTGGAAATACGATCCATTTAAATATGACTGTATACAATCCAGGATAAAACGGATCCGGTCCAGTTCAAACTCCTGATCTGATCTTGTTTAAACTCCTGATTGGACTCTCCTGTAATCTGTTAACATGGTCTGGATCAACGGTTCTCCAGACCTTAAGAAGGTCTACTTCTCTTTGAACCTTGGAGGGAGTTGGATTAAATGTCGGGGCTGTTTTAGATGTTCTGCTCTGAGTAGATGTTGATATTAGATATTCAGTCTAATTTTCTTGCTGCAGGTCCTATGATGATGGATCTGAAATGTTCCACACAGTCAGTATGTCTTAATGGGTTTGCAGGGACCAGAATGTTGCATGAACATCAGAAGACTGTGGGGCCGCCAGGGGAGGGACGGACCGAGTGTTTGTCAGCTGTTCTGCTAACTGGCGGACCATCTGCACCAAACCTGACCTTCAGACTGGACTCTGTTGCTTTGCCATGTTTCCCACAAAGCACTGACCCTCCAAACACGAAGTGAGGTCATTTGTTGGGTTTGTTGCGAGTTGCTCTGATGTCGGTTCGTACTTTGATCAGATAAAAACAAGTGTGCACGGACAGGGGGACACCGTGCACGCATTTGACTTAATTAACCCACAGACTGACAGGATGCAGCAGCCTGCTGCTCCCGTAACCCACTTCACCTCCGTCTGTCAGCAGAGCGAGCGCTCAGCGTGCAGGCTCGGCCCGGCCCAATGGGGTTGCATTGGATTTTCATCACATTGATGCAGCTGCTCCTCCAGACAGCAGGGAAATGTGTCACCTCAGAAATACACCAGGAAACTTCATGTTTTAGAAATGGCCGTCTGGAGTTTTTCCTGAATTTATTTTGTTACATTTAAAAATAAAAGCCATGTTTGATGAGAAGGAAGGAAATTGAACCTTCACACAATTATGTTTAAACAGATTAGATATTCATGAAGCTCTCACAGTGAACATCTGCCACCTGCTGAGGTGACCAGATCCAGTTCTCATCTCCATTTGTCCTCTTTAAGTGGTGATTACTTAAAACCACGTTGAGATGCCAGAACACAGAAGGGAACTTTAGAAACATGGAATCACTTCCTGTTCTCACGTAGTGTCGTCTCATTAAGGACAGACACCCTTAAATGATGCAAACCGGTAACTGAGTCTACCTGTCGGCAGCTCCCCTCCACAGTCCCCTGAAGCAGAGCAAAAAGGTTCCTCATGAGGCTGAAAACCGGACCAGTTAGTTCTGCAATCCACAAAACAAACACACCTAATTCAAGATGAAGACTTCCTAAATATTGAACCTTTTGTCCCTCCTGCTTATAACTTTATCAGACATGTTTCCTGTTTACTGTTATCACATGTTGTATGACCTGCAGTAACCTCCGACTGACCTATCAGCATGCTTTTGTATGATTAAATCGTTTTAGAGTCACAGCAGGTGAACAGCAGGAGGTAAAGTGACGCCTCGATCACCTGCGTGACTGCACCTGCTGCAGCAGTCAGTTTGCATCAGAAATCACTGGCTCCTTCTGACCAGCTGAAGGAGTTTCTGTGCTTTTATCAGCTCCATTTTAAATCAGTTTTTTTTATTATTTGTTCCACCTGCTTCCTGCTCTGGCAGGTTTAATCTAGAAACCAGGTTTCCAACCTAAAAAAGCTAGTTTAATGAAAATGTGAGTGCAGGTTCAGTTGGAAGCTTCAGAAGAAGCAGAGCAGCAGCGTGTTCTTTGGATAAATAAAACAGAACCTCTGCAGCACCTTCAGCTGCAGCGTCTTCATGTTGCAGTTTGAATCGTCAGTCGTCAGGCCACAAGTTTCCCACCGTCTGCTGCTTTGTGTGAACTCTTTAATCTTTTATTCATCCTCCGAATTAAAGAGGTCATCCTGCTTAAAGAGTCCCTTCCAATAAAAATGTTTTTTTCTGAGGTTTTTCTGTTGAATATTTTAGCTCCACAGGTGTTCTTACCTTCATAGTGGGTGTGAAACATGTCAACAACTTCTCTTTCAGTTTTAATCTCTCAAACTACACAGATGGTGATAAAACCCCGAGTTCTCCCGAGTTCGAACAGCCTGTATCTGTTTCGTCACAACTCCTTTGTTCGTTGGTATTCATCAGCTCCCGCAGTTGAAACCACGCCTAGCATGCTGCTAGCTAAAAGCTGTAGCATAAGACATAGCAAACAGGAAGAGACTATGTGCGCTGTTGCCATGCGCAGCGAGGCAGGAAACAGTATTCCTTGCTCTCATTGGCTACTTTGTTAGCCAGTTTGAGTCCATCAAATTCGAATAATGAATATTAATGAGTTGCAGCCCGAAGTCGGACAAATCTTCATGCAGACAGATTGAATGGTCTGTAAATCAGTGTTTTCTAACATTTTTTAGATATAAAAGGTTTTATATTACAGGTTAATACTTAAGAAATAACCACAAAGGCATGAAATTTGTGTGAAATGGCCTCTTTAAGCATTGAGCTGCTTCCAAGAACACTGAGCTGTGGAACTGAAACATGCCAACTGATGACTGATTTCCACAACCTTTACCTCTCATCAGGTATCATTCAGAAAAACCTCCCCGGTCTAATTAAAGCCTGACTGTCCATCCTCAATCAGCATCCTGACCTCTGATTGGCTCAGGTAGATCAGTGTATTATGTAATTATCTGAAGGCAGTTTAATAACCTTAAACAACTACTCGCTGATCTCCTGAACATGTTCAGATTTATTGTTGCAGTTAAACAACTTGACCTCGTACCATCAGTCGCTTTAAACTTTGTTTCTTTACCTTCACTGATTTTATACCTTCAGAGTCACATGACCTGGCTTCATCATGGTGTTTTTGTTTTCGTTATTTCAGTTTTTTTAATGATCTGACACGAAGATCAGACGTCAGTTTGATGCATCTTAACGTTAAAGTTGGTGAAACGAAGTAGATGAAGGTTTATAAACATGCAGCAACAAGCCTCAAACACTTTGAACAAATTCTGTTACAGAGTTTTAATTAAATTTTCACCTGCTTTTAGTGAATCATTCAGTTAACAACATTTATTATTACCTTCATTTGAATATTTTAGCTTTTAGAGTTTAATCTACTTTTTAAGATATATATATTTTTAAAGGTACAGTATGTAAGAATTAGACGTTGTCGTCAAATCCTGCAGTTCATGTAGAAAAAAAACATCTGTTCTCAGTCACTCACCCCCTCCCCTCCCTAATTTTTATGTTGCGTTGCCCGTTCTGATGTTGATTGTGATTTAGTTTCTTTTGTATTTGTTCAATTTTTGTCTGAAGGTCTGTTTGTGCAGTGTTGAGTTTTCCTAAGTGTGTTTGAACACCCCATCACGTGCAGCTCAGCTGATCAGTTGGAAGGATGCTGGTGGTCGTTGTAGAATTCCAGCTGCTTGTGTTGAAGACTTGGCAGCCTTGCAGACTCACATGTGATTCGTTATGGAACCAGGAAGTCTGGACGTGTAAATAATGATTCCGGTCCGGACCAGTGTTTTTAAAATGACAAATACTTGCGACCACCCAGCCGGCTGAGATCCAGATCTGTTACAATGTGACTTTATTTTTAACATCAGTGGGACGTTAGACTGTTGTGAGTATTTCACTGTAAAATTCTGACATACTGTACCTCTAAAAGTTACTTATTCCAGCATGAGAATCACCAAAATGAGTTTATTTTGTCTCATCGTTTTGGGATGGGAATTTATCTCAAACCTGTGGCAGATGGAGTTATTTCCTGTAAATAAAAAGCTTGGGGTTAGTGAAAGCGTGCGTGAAACAAATGAAATGTTTCCTTGATTGTTTGTTTTTAATTGTGTAACTGAAACTATCAGAAGCTGCTGAATGTTGCAGAGAGAGCGTTCTGATTTCTGAGAATTTAAGATGAAAAAACAGGTTTTTGTCTTTTAGCAGCAGCAGCTGCTTCTTTCTGTGCTTCATATGCTGCTTTCTGATGAGGTTTTTGTTTCCTGTGTGTGTGTGTGTGTGTGTGTGTGTGTGTGTGTGTGTGTGTGTGTGTGTGTGTGTGTGTGTGTGTGTGTGTGTGTGTGTGTGTGTGTGTGTGTGTGTGTGTGTGTGTGTGTGTGTGTGTGTGTGTGTGTGTGTGTGTGTGTGTGTGTGTGTGTGTGTGTGTGGGCGGGCTTGTTTTTCTGACCTCCTGAGGACCCGTTTCCTGACTTTTACTATCTTTCTGGGGTCCGAGGGTTCTTGTGGGGACCGAAGCCTGGTCCCCATGAGGGGGACTCCCCTTTTTAGGGTTAGGGGTTAGGTTTATAGGTATGGTGTGAATAGAGTTTTAGTTAGTCTTGGGGTTAGTTATAGATCAGTAATGGTTAAGGTTAGTAAAAGGGTTTGGGTTAGGTATAAATCTAGTTACTAAAATCAATGGATGTCAATGGACGGTCCCCATAAGGATAACAAAACAAACTTGTGTGTGTGTGTGTGTGTGTGTGTGGGGTTTATTAAGGCTTCTTTAGGAGCAGACAATGGACTCACTCCACTAGCTAAACACACATCACCAGAAAGAGGTCAATTATAGAGAGACTAACAAAAAGTGAGAGAACCCATCTGAGTGTTTGGTCCTGATTAGTCTTTGTTCTGGAAACCGGTTTCTAACTCTGCCTCCTGCTGTCAACACCGAGCTCTGATTGGCCTTCTATAAAAATTCACTCTGAGCTTTACCCCCCCCCCCAACCCAAAACATCTCCCTCTCTGAGGAGCTGTTGCAGAACCATAAGAAGACGGCAGAGACGTGTGTTTGCAGGAGGATGCGTGGGAGTGGTCGGCGTTAGCCGTGGACTGTTTGAAAAATGGATCAGGTGGGATTGTGGCTGAAGTGGATCTCAGACTGAGGCCTTTCAGTCCAGGAAAAAAAAAACAGTTTGTGTTCCGCTTTTTAAGTTTTAAAATACAAAGATTAAAAGTTGATCCAATCAGACAATCTGGAAATCAAAAAAATGTTGTGAAATATTCTGATGTCTGCATGAACCATTTCTAACTCAGTTCTGTCTGTCTGATAAACTTCTGGAGGCTGTAAGTGATTCTTCAGTCCTGATTATTTAACTTAATGATGCTGTTGCACAACTGCTGATTTCTGCTGCATGAAACCAGAATCAGAACCACAAACGTCTCATATTTCACTAACCGCATGTAGATGGTTCTCAGCTGATACCAACAAGTTTAAATCCAAATCAAACAAGTTTATTCAGTCCCAAAATAAAATCTCCCCTTTTACAATGTGTTTATGATTTTATTATTTCCATTTTAAAAGATTAATCCCTAAATAATCACACCATCTACCGAGTATTTATAGAGTTAATCTGTAAACAAAAACTTTTATTTTATAATGAGGAGCTATAATTTAATGACAGAAGACCAAAATTATTTTAGTCATTCTCGTTTACAACTCCAATTCTAAAAAAGTTGTAAAAAAGTTCTAAAACAGAAGCCAGATGTTTTGTAAATCTCAAACTCCGACTTTATTCCTAGTAGAACATAAACAACATCAGATGATGAAACAGATATTTTATCATTTCATGGAGAATTTTAACTCATTCTGAATTTGGAGACGGCAACAAAAAGTTAAAACAGGTTGATGTTTTCATCATCCGTCCTTTTAATATCTGTCTGTAAACATCTGGAAGTGAGGAGGCCAGCAGCTGGAGTTTTTGGCGAGGAATCTTGTCCCATTCTGGTCTGGTGCAGGATTCTAGCTGCATTTTAGTCCTGGTCTTTGTGTTTTCATGATGCTCCAGATGTTTTCTGTTGGTGAAACATCTGGACTGCTGGCAGGTCAGTTCAGCACCTGGATGTTGTGATGTAAGCAGGATTTGGTTTAACATTGTCTTGCTGAAATATGTAAGACCTTCCCTGACAGTCGACGTCTGGATGGGAGCAGATGTTGCTCTAAACCCTTCATGTACTTTTCATCATTGATGGGTCCTTTCCAGATGTGTAAGCCCCCCATTGGCTCTAATGCCACATATTATCAGAGATGTCTGCTGATCCAAATCTGACCCTGAAACAGTTTTCTGCTTCACCTCAGACCCTTTTTAAATGAGCTTTGGGGATAAGTCGTGGGTTTATGAGATTTATAAATTATTGGCTTCTGTTTTAATTTTTTTTTTTGCTACAGTGTCTCAACTTTTTTGGAACTGGGTTGTTCTACATCGCTAATATATAACTGATGTTGTTGAAACTAACCAGGAATGTGTTAAGATGTTCACTTGTCCTGTTTTGTCAGAGAGAACCAGCTGATTTTATCAGACATCAGGGTTATCAGCTGGACGCTCAACATGCTTGACTTGTTGATTCTCTCTAGCTGGTTTTACTTTATAGTCTCAAGGTTTTAGATAGTTTTCCATTTTGAGTATCCATCAGTAATCTGTTTAAATGTTTAACTGACTCTTATCGAAACCTTCAGACTCTCTCTGGTTTGTTTCTGGAGTCTTTCAGTCCATCTGGAGTCTGTGTTTGTTGGAAAAAACATATATTTCTTTAGAAGGAGACGTCAGTCCTGGCAGCCCGGATGTGTTCCTGGATCAGATCTTTAGGAGATATTGGTAGTGTTTTTGGGATCATGCCTCTGTTAATCTGTGATGAGCTGTCAGGTCTACGCCTCTGAGCGCCTAATCCTGCCATCCCTCTCAAATCTGATCTCATCCACAGATCTTCAGCATAGCTTGAGGCATTGCTGCTTTAATGCTGATAATGCCTTTCTGGTTTGTTGGGAATATAAGCTTTGAAAATCCCTTTAATCAAACAGCAGTGGCTTGGAAAACATTGGCTAGGAAAATGGCCGAGTAAAGACTTAATGCTGCGGAGAGTTTCCCCCTCATGTTTCAGATCTGATTCACCTCCCTCTGAGCTGCTAAGAACTCTTTTTATTATTTTTTGTTTCTTCTCTGAGCTTCAGTTTCACTTTAACAATAAAGCTTTATTTATACACCAGTTTGAGAAGAATTAATGGACCTTTCTGTGCATCACGCCTCCTTAACTGTTAGGAAATAATTAGCCTGGCCTCAAGCTAATTTGATTGTAAAAACAAATAAACACAAAAAAAAAACATTTGCAGCTCTGCAACAAATTGGACCTGAAACCTGCAGAGTGTTTTTTTGTAAGCCATGAGACTTAGTGCACCCCGCCACCAGGGGCTGAGCCCTAATCCAAACACAAGCAGCCTCAACAACACTGATGCTTTATGACCTCTGCCGAGAAGAGGACGTTTTTAGGATACCAGTCTCTTTATTCGTCCGTTAGCAGGATAACTCAAAGTTCTGAACTGGAATGGATGAAACCTTCCAGATAACTTGGGGATGACATAAGGACCGGTTGATTAGATTTTGGGGAAACATGATACTTGGCTCACACGATCAGGATAAATCATAATAAAACTCAAACTGCTTAAAATCTGTAAGACTGTCAGTTCAAATGGTCAAAGTTCAACTTTTGGATGTTAATCTCATCGCAGTAACTTTCTTCTTCTGTTTGCTGGATTCATCTTCTTCAGCTGGTTAACTTGCTCATTCGTGGCTTTAGCGCCCCCACAGGGAGCCATGAAGCGATGACACCAGCTGCAGGGAAATCAATTCAGATATTTGAGCTAAACACATCAGGTAACGTCTGATCTGTAGCAAATGGTAATAAAGCCACAGTTTGAATAAACTTTATCAACCTGTGAAGTGGCTGTTGGCGCCACTCCTCCGGTTGTTTGTGTCTGAGCTGTGTGGCAGCAGATAAGAGGTCACATGGTCTCAGGATGTGGTCAGTGGTGGATGTTTAGCTCCAGCTGCTTCTTCTGCTTGTTGGATGAGCTGCTGAAAGAACTGCAGACTTGGCGGTGATATCTCTGCTCTGAAGATGGCGGCGGCTGCATCGCGGCGAAACGGCGAGCTGCCAGCTCCGAGCAGCAGCTCTGCTTTGAAGTGGAGTGTTTTTTCTTTGGTGCATCAGTGAAGAAACCTCCAGGGAGGCTCTCAACCTTCATCCAGACCCCTCCCACTGTCAGCTGCAGCTCGGCTGCCTCCCTGATCCACTTCAAAGTTTGGGACGTTTCTGCATGAAAGGTCTGTCAGCTTTGAAATGAGACCCGGGTCCAGAACTGTAGAACAGACTCATTCTGCACTGTTTGGAACTGATGAGCAGCGCCTGAAGGTTTGACAGAATGTCCTGATGATGAAAACTCCAAATCTGTCTTTAGGATCTGAAAACCAAACCCTTTCCAGTCTGGCATACCTCGTGGGTGTGACATGATCCTGCATGTGATTAGCATTACATACATGAGTCTCATCTGCTGGATCTTTAAAAGAAGCTTGTCCTCAGTCTGTTGGGTTTTATCGCTGCTGTGTCTCATGATGACGATTGGGTTGCAGGAAGTATCCAGGATCCACTTCCTGTTGGACTTTAAACCTCATCTCACTGTACTGTTACTGTTTGCAAAGATTTTTCCAAAATCTCTTGAAAAGTCTGTGGTTGTTCTCAGTGTGTTTAAAAAAAACAACTTGCTTTACAGATGTGTAAAATAATTTGAGTCATCGTGCACATCTGGAGCTGGTGTAGCTTGTTTTTCAGTTCAGGTATTGAGTCAGAAGTGCAAAAAAACAAGCAACAAAAAGAGACTTTTTGATTTGACTGAAGTGTTTTGTCTTCGTTACAGCCTGTTTGTTCGTGTGAGTAAAATCCAGATAAAATGTTTTAGTAAGTCTGGACCCGTTCCTCTGAAATCCAGCCCGTAACATGCGTGTCATCATGTTCGGGCCGAGCATCTGTGGCGTGTGTGAAGTTCCGTTTGGCCTTTAAAGCATAACTAAGCTGAGTGGTTAGAGTTAAAAATAAACCTGTGGTACATGTAATTATGCCGCCTAGCGTCCAGCTGTGTCCAGCTGTATTTGAGGTAACAAAGCACACTATCGAGTGGCGAGCAGGCACCTTTCATCCTGCTGCAAATCCTCCCCACACCGGCTCATTACTGCGCTGGTTCTGCTAAGACGTTTAGTGAGAGTGTGGAGGGAAAAGATGTCTGTGAGTCACTCACCTAAAAATATCAGCCATGTTGCTCCTGTTCGTTCTGCCGGGTTGTGCTGACCCGTGAGTCAGAGCTCTAGCTGAAGCCGGCATTCAGGGGGAACCTGTAGATCTGACCAGGAGGCGGTGAGGTTCTGCGAGAGCGGGTTGAGGGCAGGTGGCAAGAAATACTATATGGTCAGAGCGGATCTGAACAAAATGGCTGCTGCGGTTCTGAATGTCGTTTAAAGCTGGAGTTTTTTGGGTTTGATTGTGAATGTTTTTGAGTTTAGAGCAGGAAGTTCTAAATGTGCATCAGATTTGTGCACAAATAACCCAGAAGACTCTGGCATGTTGCACAGGTTTGAATCTCACCTGCACACACTGAACACGGTCAGCTGTTTGATCGAAAACAGATGGTCCTGGAAGAAGCTGCTGTCAAGACAAACATCCCGCTGCTTTTAATTTCAAACCTGATTTCTCCCTTTTATCACAAGTTCTTCTCTTAAACTTTTATTTGGACTTTGAAGTTTTCTGTAGTAGATTTAAAGGTTTATTATTAGGATATAATAAAAGATTCTGTTGTAATAGTTTCATCATAGTGACTTCTAATCTCTTTTTATAGAATATTCCTAAGAATCCAGATTCCATTTTTCTGTTCAATATCCACCCGATCAGTCTGTCCCTGAAGCTTTGTTCTGGTTTAGAACAGGTTCTGAGTGTCAACATGTTGTCAAAGACAGAAATGAAGCTGCTGAACCTTCAGACTCGCTGTCAGCTCGTTTCTCTGCACAAATACTTCAGAATTCTGACTGATTCTCTTTTTTCATGCCACACATCCATCTAGTGGGAAAAGATGGAGCTGAATCTTTTTAGTGTTAAACTGTTTGAGGGGATGAGCTGCTTTCTGTTGCGTTTCATATATTTGATGCCGTCCATCACAGTTTACTCTGGTTGTTCTCATCCCACACGATCACGTCTGTAAATGAGTTTGTGCACTTCAAGTTTCACATCTGCATCTTTTAGAAAAATCCCAACATTTTACACTCACAGCATTTAAATGTTGTGTGTTTAAATAAACCACAGGACAGAAGGAAACAGCTGGAAACCACCTGCTGGCTGGTTTCTGGAAACATCATATTTAACCGTCACTGCAGGAGGATTTATGTGATCATTTATTTAACAGAAACCAAAAATGGAAACATCAGTATAAAGTTTCATTTGAAGGCTTCTGGAACACATGAGACCAGCAAGGAGTTGTTTACCCATAATGCACAGCAGCAAACAGCATAACAGCAGCTCACATCAGCTGTCAGCATGGTGGTGGAGGGCTGATGGTTTGGGCCTGTTCTGCAGCCACAGGAGTTGAACACCTTGGAGTTACTGAGCTGACCTCTGACCTCTGGATATCGAAGTGTCTTAGAGTGAAATGTGAGACCATCAGTCTGAGCTGAAGCAACACTGACTAGGAGTGGGCCAGAATTCCTTCAGAACCAAGAGAGTCTGAGCAGGTCCAACAGAAGTTACTGCAGCTGGAGGAGCTTCTGCTGACTGTCAGGGGGAGTGGACAGTTTGAGGTGTTGTGTGGACCTGAGCAGAACCTGGTGTTTTTATGTTCCAGGTCTGAACTCAGACCGTCTCTGTGAAAGAGTTGGGTTTCTGTGGCCGTAGGTCTGAGTTCTGGTTTGTGTTGGAGCTCTTAAGTGAGATGCAGAGAGTGTGTAAGCAGCACTATATCTATTCTTCTTTGCTGGTTGGATGCCGACAGACATTTTTGTTTTTGTTTTTTTCTCGTCTTTCGGCTGCAGCCAGAAGATGGCATGATTCAGTCTCCTCGGCTGCCTCTCTATTATTAGACCTGAGCGTCTGTAAATAAACTGCTGCTCACTAGATGAAAGTAGAACTGTTTGAGCTGGATGTAAAGACAGACGTGAAGAGAGCAGTTTATTACTGTGTGATTGTTACGAGATCTGAAAGAGGATCACGTTAGGCTGCAGGAAGTCCTCTTGATCCGGTTTTAACAGAGCGATGTGGGAAAAGCTGCATGTGTGAGACTGACATGCTGGAAGTGAAATCATGGCGCCTTCAGAGGAAGAAGAATCTGTTTTCTTAATCACTTCTTTTAAAATGTGCAGGCAAGTTGCCTGGTAACTAACGGAGAGCGGAAACAGTTGACTTAAGAGTCAGAATTGAACAAAAGCAGCAGGAGAGTTTCTGTGAATGCTGTTATTCATGGCCTGAAACGTGGCCTTGAATGGAGTCGTGAGCCGCGTTGGAGTCAGAAAGTCATCTGCTGAGTTTTCTTCAGGATCAGACGTCTGACAGAAGCTATAAGCCACCATGACTTTCTGGTTTTCAGTTCCTTTAGATTCCTGCTAAATGAGACAAACTTTAGGGTTTTTCACATTTCCAATAAAATCAGACTTTAACCTGCAAATAATGCAGATAAAACAACAAATTCAGTCTGTTTTCCAAAAACCTTCACTTCCTTCCCCCCAATTTTTAATTTTGTATTAAATGTTTGTTTAAAATTTCAGAATTTTATTGTTTTATTTTCATTTAATTTATTTTATTATTTTCATTATTAATCCCAGAAGGGAAATGAAGTAAAAGAAAGTATTTTTGATTTGATTTGATTGATTTTTGGCATCAGAACTGGATATAAAAAAAACATATTTTCTTCATTTAGAACTTTGGAGCTTTTTGGATTTTTGGTGGTCTTCTCCACCTGCTGCTTTCTAGAGTCGGTCAGAAATGTGCAACACCACCTCAGAATCCCTATGTGATAAGAAAAACCCTTAATTTACTTGCAAACAGCAACGTTCTTTAGTCCAGACAAGTTTTATTCAACATCGCCATGGCGTGACTGGGGTGTTGAGGTGCAGCACATCAGCTGTTTCTCTGGAGGTTTTCAGTGGGAAGTACTGATCTGAGATCAGCTCAGTTCAAGGTTCATTCCTTCCTTTAACATCAGATTTCTTCTTCATAATAAAACAACCTGAAGCAGTTAACGGACTGAGACACTCAGAGGGTTTTCTTTGTTTAAACAACCTTGTGATGAAGAGCAGCCTGATGAGAACACAAGTGTTCTTAAAGCCCAACTCGTAGCTGAAAAATGATCCTTGTGATTCATGTGTGAGCGTTGAAGATTCACAGCCAACGAGAAGCTGTTAGTTTGTCCTGAAGATGAAGAAAAACTAATGAATGAAGAGCCGCACAACAAAACCTCAGTGATCTGCAGAGAGGAAGAGGAGGTGAATGTTTTGGGGTAGAGTGGAGGGGTGAAGGGGGTCCGTCCTTGTTCTGACAGTCAGGAGCTAACAAAGAGCGCCGCATAATAAATGGGACTTTAATTTGTTTTTCCTCGACAAGGTCGCTGTAAGTGATGGCTTAGGAGCCGCGATGGGATGTTGCTTTACTGACAAGGAGGAAGATGTGAGGAAGAGGAGCTGAAGGTTCAACAGAGACTGAAAATGTCCTGTTAGAGAAAAGAAAACAAGATCTACATGAAAGTCCCTTTACACATAAACGCACCACACCGGAAAGAGAGACGAAGAACTGTTGTATGAGATGCTTTCCTGTCTCCATGGCAACGGATGTTTATGGAAGCTCTATCATTTTGAGGACAGAGAACTTAATTTAGCAGTTGTTGTTTGATGTTTCAGAGGGAAGTTCTGATTAACGAGCATTATGTTTGATGTCTCGCTCGTGGTATCTTTAACTTTACTCGCCCGCTTTTCCCGCTCGGGTCCAGTTTATTAACATGAATATTTTTTTCCTTGTAGCTCAGCTGTTTGATTTTAATGAAAGTCTTTCTTTTACCTTTATAAAACAGAGATACTGCAACTGCTTCATGTTTTGAATCCTTACAGCCATTTTAGTCATATTATTTGTGATTTTTCTTCCAGTTTCCAGCTGTTTTGGAAGACTTTGAAGAGATTTCCTCAGTCAAGCTTTAATTTGTTTCAGGTGAAACCAGCTGTTGTTGCTCCTGATAAACACTTTGTGTTTGCATCGTTTCGTCTTGCGTTGGTCTGTCCTGCAGGAGTTTCCTGTTTGGTGTCTGCAGCCTCCTCGGGACTCATTTAACCCTCGGTTCTCTCAAAGCGAGCCAACCTCTCTGCCCTTTGACAGACATTGTGTTTACATGCAGGAACACCAGCTGCTTTGTTAGCTGTGTATGGAAATGAGAGCGGTGCACAGAAAACTAATGAAAGCAGCAGAATGAGGCTCATGTTTGAGCTGAATTATGATGACACAGAATAAGTTTAATTTTGAAAGCTGAGTTTTTTGCTACCTCCGTTTAATACATTCAAATTAATTTCCTATTGTTGCCTTGCTTATCGAGGGTTGCAGAGATGCACACAAACTTTCAGACAAACAATAAAAAAGTAATTAAAAATAAATGGGCTTTGGACAGAAGTGCCTCAGAGAACGAGATAG
The DNA here is from genome assembly GCA_006937955.1 of Pachypanchax playfairii. Classification (NCBI taxonomy): domain Eukaryota; kingdom Metazoa; phylum Chordata; class Actinopteri; order Cyprinodontiformes; family Aplocheilidae; genus Pachypanchax; species Pachypanchax playfairii. The sequence continues at coordinate 607,689 of SSNP01000065.1, forward strand.
AGGCTGCAGCTGAGTTGCGTTTTCCTTTTCTTTTTGCTGCTGTGGACTTTTTGTCACCATCCTGAGGCGCCATCACTCTAAACGGCTAAATTAACCCAATTATTTGGCGTGAGCTGAAGTGGCGCTGCTGCCTTCGGGCTTGGGGTTTTTTCTGTAAATAGTCTCTCCTTGGAGCGATGGGTGTGTGTTTCTCTGAACGGCCAGCTGAATCAGGCAGTGATTACCGCTCGCTTTGCTTGATGAAAAATAATGAGTCAGTTGGCAGTAAGTTTGTTTTGTCGGCTCTCTCTAACGTGACACAAGCTCCACGTCAGGCGGACACTTCAAATCTCAGCACTTTTTTACTCATCAAGGAAAATAAAAAAAAATAATAGTTCTTAAAAAAATCTAGTTTCCGTAGCAACATGTCAAATACAACAAGACAGTCACATAAAAACACACAGGTAGATTTTAATAGTGTTGGTGAGGTTGAGGAACTGAAACTGGTCTTAAGCCCTGAACTCTGACCTCTGTGTGTGCTCACAATCAAGCTGAAATAAACAGCTACAGATTTTAACTACAACAAATATTATTCAGCATTTAGTTTGTTATCAGCTCTGTGGAGGATAAAGATGAGTTGTTTGGGTTCTATGATCCACAGCAGACCTTCTGGATTTGTTCTACAGCAGAACAATGACACAAAACACCCAAACATTTACTTGCAGTCAAAACCAGAGGTTCGAGACAGGTGGAATAGACCACCAGAGTTCTGGACACAGCATCACATTCTACAGTCATTCCAAAACCCCTTCAGAACAAGTCAAAAACCCCTTCAAAACCAGTCCAAAACCCCTTTAAAACCAGTCCCAAAACAACTAAAACACCAGTCACAAAACCGCTACAAAATCAGTTCAAAACCCCTTTAAAACCAGTCCCAAAACAACTAAAACACCAGTCACAAAACCGCTACAAAATCAGTTCAAAACCCCTTTAAAACCAGTCCCAAAACAACTAAAAAACCAGTCACAAAACCACTACAAAATCAGTTCAAAACCCCTTTAAAACCAGTCCCAAAACAACTAAAAAACCAGTCCCAAAACAACTAAAAAACCAGTCACAAAACCACTACAAAATCAGTTCAAAACCCCTTTAAAACCAGTCCCAAAACAACTAAAAAACCAGTCACAAAACAACTAAAAAACCAGTCACAAAACCACTACAAAATCAGTTCAAAACCCCTTTAAAACCAGTCCCAAAACAACTAAAAAACCAGTCACAAAACCACTACAAAATCAGTTCAAAACCCCTTTAAAACCAGTCCCAAAACAACTAAAAAACCAGTCCCAAAACAACTAAAAAACCAGTCACAAAACCACTACAAAATCAGTTCAAAACCCCTTTAAAACCAGTTCAAAACCCCTTTAAAACCAGTCCCAAAACCCCTACAAAACCAGTCCCAAAACCCCTACAAAACCAGTCCCAAAACCACTTCAAATCAACTCCAGAACCACATAATGTTACTAGTGAAAGCGGTATTGGATGATCCAGTTCATAACAGCTGTAAAACCAGTGTAATACTGTGTAATACGGGTGTGACATAAAGCCCACTTTGACTGTTGGACCTGGAGGGTTTCCTCTAGGTTTGTGTGCCTTTTAATCCAGATTTATTTATCAGCTCTTGATGTGATCATTGTGCAGACTTTCTGATTGATTTAATCAAATAAAATCTGTAAAAACTCTAAGCTGCGGCTTCATTTGACACCATCTTTAAACCTTTTGATCTTCGGCCATCTTTATCTGAACAGGCTGTACACAAAATAACCTGCTGTCAGAAAGATGTGTCAAACTGGATGTAACTTTATTTTCTACTCTGATGTTTCTCCAGCGAGATATTGATCTCAACTTAAATAAGAATGAAATTTCTTCTTCAGTGTTTTCAGCTCAGTAATTTAAACAGTTAAAGGTTTCAGGCTCCAACAAGAATCCCTAAAGAAACACAGCGACTCAGATGGAGTCAGAAAATTGCTTCTTCAGTAGAAGCAAGTGTTCACAGGGAAAATTGGAATCCTGTGAAACATTATGTGCTGGAACATTACACGGAAATGATCAAAGCCTGAAGGAATTACTCTTGTTGGGAAACTGAACGACGAGCACAAAGACTTGATTTCAGTCAGAAATCTTCTCTCACAGAGAACAGAAAATATCCACCCTGAAAATATACTCAAATGTACAAACAAAACACATGAAGACACGTCAAACACGACATGTTGTATTCTGTGGGTTCCACAAAGCCTTTTAGTTGTTTTTGTGATAACAGTCAAACAATTCGGGTTTATTACCTCAGAGTTTCTAGGTTTTCCTGTGATTCACAGCCAGAGACGAGCTGTTCTGATGGTGAAAGATGGTAATGATGTAAGACCATGTAAGAGATTAGAGTGAAAGGACATTTACTTACACAGCTGTTGTAAAGTAAGACACATGACAGCTTCAGCCTTTAACAGCTAGCCTGTCCTACCTTCAGATTCTTACATACCTGATCAGTATGGAGCCAAATCCCAGTCCAAGACCAAATCTTTAACTGATTAGGATTAAATATCTAAGAGCCAGTCTGAAATAATGTTTCCAAACTAGATTATCAACTACACGTCTAAAAAACGGATCAATATCTCCAAAAAACAGTTTAAATCAAACTTTAACTTGATCGTTGAGACATCCGAACCCGGGGAGGCCAGTTAAATCCAGGTCAAAAGACCAGCATCTGTCCAAAACCTTCTCAGAAACATGATGTGAAACTGAAACATCAGGAAACTGTTGGGAAGATTCCAGTTTTCACCTGAATGTGTTTCAAAGAAAACCACTCTGAAAGGAAAATAAATACATGAACCAAATAACCCTGTCACAAAGATATATCATTAATCCTAATTATCCTTAATTATTCACAATCTTTTTATCTTTACATTTCTTAAATTGATTAATAAAATCTTCATTAAACTGATTCCATCATTTAACTCAATGTACTGAAATGCACATCTGCTTTAATGAGTTCTGACACATCAGATCTCCTCGTTTGGGTTCCATTATTTGACCCCAGAACAAAAAAAAACCCAATCTGTAAATTTTTAAATAATTTAATTTGTAGTTTTGAACATGACTCATAAAATGAACTTTCTTCATACAAACTTAACGGGCGATGATTCAGACTGAAGCTCCGGCAGGTGTTTTTAACGTTCATTTGATCTGATCTGTCTGACCTGAGAGAAAAAGGCAGCAGCCAGATTTCTCAAACACTGTAATGATGTCTGATAACAGAATCCTGAGGTGTTTCCTCCTCCATCAGGAACAATCTGCAGGATCTCCTCCTTCATCGAGCTTCACTTTCAGTCTGTTCAGGCTCTAATGGATTCTTTGTCCTCACGCCTACATGTGCAGCAGCACAGGCCAAAGACAATTTCATTTACCTGCACCTAATGAAAAGGTAGTTTGCTCAGTGATGGCGGTAAGATGGAGTAGGACGCCATCGTCCTGCCTGTATGGTGAGCTGAAATGAATGACACTGAATCATTTGCAGCTCCCAGAGGCAAACTGAGAGACCCGTCTACGTCTGCAGGTCTATAAACTCCAATCATTTTCCCTGCAGTGACCTGCTGAACACAAGCTATCAACAGCCTCTCAGTTTTTCAGACAAGATGAAGAAAAGACTAAAAGGCAGGAAGGTGTAGCAGCAGAGAATAACAAGGACAATGTTTTAAAATGTGGTGGCGCTGAATGGCTGCCTGAAGCTGAGCTGGAAGCTCAACTCTATACAATCAGTCTGATGTTTGCGTGGGTGCATTGGCTTTTAAAAGCTGTCGTGTTTTTATTCATTCAAAGGTAAAAAGCCAGTGAGAGGCTTGTTTGTCTCGTCGGCTGGGTGTAGAAAGATTCATATGGAGCAGTGATGGAACGCTCATGAAGAAGTTTCTGCTTTGTCTTCAGTCTGAGTCCCTCTGGATGTGACAGTGATATTTCTTTGTTAGATTTTCCACTCAGCTGTAGGAACAGTTCAGATCTGGGTTATTCTATTACGTGTTAATGAAAAGAAAGTTGCACGAGGACGGAGCCTTGTGGAACTCCTGTTTTCTTCAGTTTGAGATTTGACTCATAGTTAAATTGTTAGTTGACCAAAATCATAAAGAAACTGGTTGTTTTAATAGTCTTAGGATTAATGTTTACATTATTATAAAAAAATCTTACATTTTTAAGTTTCATTGTTTATTGTAGACACTCATTTTGCAGTTTATTTTAAAGGGATCGTTGATCAGGCAGGCGTTGGATCTGTTCAGGTAGAGACAACCGATAATGAATTTTGGTACTTTATAACACAAAATTGCTTTTGATTGTCTGATTAGACTTTGAACTAGATTTGTTTTCAGATTTATCATCAAAATCTATAGAGGTGTAATTTGTTTACCTGTGCATCATGTAACCAAAAGGTTATAAAGTTTTATAGAAAAATTAAATCATTTGTAAACTTTAGGCAAGTTGTTCTATTTTGTTTTTCTTTGTACTATTATTGTAATAATTATACTGGTAATTAATTTAGGGATAAATCTGATTTTCCATGGAATTTCTACCATTATGACCATGTGACGACTGTACCTACGGGTGTCTTCAGTGATACTCCAACAGTCATTTTCACTGTAACCTAGTTGCTCTTCATCCTGCTGGAGCTGAGAATATGTGAGAGCCACACCTCTAATTGAAGCCTGATATGTCAGAGCATGTTTCAGCCTCATGCTGCCATCAGCTGCTGACACTCCAGGGACGGGCCTTCCTCCTCCTTCTGTTCCATCAGACAGGCACCTGCCGTTTCCTGAGAATGACCTCCCAACACATCAGGCAGTGTCAGAAATGACTCCTCATCCTGGCCTGTCTGGGCCTGGTGAAGAAAACAGGACTGTTTCAGTCTTTCAGACGAAATTTGAAACAGATTGAAGAAACAGAAACAGAAAATCTCTCTTGATTAAAATACAGAAGACTCATTTTCCCAGTTGCTTGTTTTGAATGTGGAAGCTGAGTGTTGGGAGAAAGACGCAGGTGGTCTCCGCGTCCCCTTGAGGCTTCACGGTTTCAGTTTTCAAGGATGAAACCTGTCAGTTACTCCAACATCGCCAGCACAGGATTAAATCGATGCAGCTTTAAATCTCTCTGCAGCAAGTCTATCCCACATCTTCAGGTGATGCTTCATGACTGGCTTTGTTTTTAGAAGACAGATGCTGTTCTGTGATTGGATGAGTTTAAAACCGTTCATGTGGTTCCTGTACAGGTGAAAATGTCTTTCTGCTGAGTCACACCCAAAGAGAACAGACACACACACACAGGTGTCAGGGCTGGACCTCTGTCTGGATCTCCTGCAGCAGCACTTAGCAAACAGTAAACTGCTTTCAGGTGGTTCAGACTTCTTGGTAATTCTTCCTCCCCCATCTCTCTCCCCATCTCTCACCCCCATCTGTTCTTTCCCCTCTGTTTTACTCTCTCACGCTCCCCATATCTCTCTCCCTCACCCCTCTCTTCTCTGTCCTTTCCCCCTTTCTTTCACTCTCTGATTCTTCCTCCCCTATTCATTTTTCCTCTTCCCCGTTCTATTTTTTCCTCATGCCACGATGTCACTCACCTACCTACTGCAGCTGATTTGTAAACTATCAGCGCCGTGCTGATAAATTTCCCCGGTGTGAAGAGCAATGCATACAGAACACATTTATCTCAGCGACGCTTCACGCCGTGTCCTCGCCACCTGCTCGGCTGCAGGGAAATAAAGTGTGGACTGAGTTTTTCCGCTCGATTCCCCTGATGTTTCTACATATATCCATTAGATTACAGATGACAAATGGATCCTGATCCTGTTGCAACGTCCGGGACAGGCCCAGCTGTGACGGCCCGGTGGCGTTAGTGCCTCCTGAGGGTTCACTGGCCAACGTTGGTGTTTGTTAAAGTCCAGGAGGAGAACCTGCTGCACGGTTCGGATCACAAGAGGAAATCAGTCCGTTTGCTTCTCTGAACTAGTTCTCCAGCAGTTTATAAAGAATATCAACATGACTCTAGATGAAGGATGTAAATAGAATAAAAAATACTTTTCTTTATTAAATATTCATCTTTAGTGAGTTCATCACACCTACACAGTAGTTTAAAGCTGTTATTCATCATTTGTGCTTGAAATCTACTGAATTATTAGAAAATGTTTTATTTAGACTTTTTGTTTTGTTTTGCAGAATCAGACGTTGTGTAAAGGACTGAGTGACCTTCAGAACGGTCAGGTAGGTCAAAGTTCACGGTCTATCTGTTCATATAATCTCATGTCTGTTACGATAAGGATCCTTTCAGTTTATCAGAACCAGCTGCTGTGATGTTTCAGTGTTATGACATCCCAAAAATTCTCTTAACTCTTAGTTGAAGGTTAGATTCTGTAAAATTTTTGCAGCACTGAAAATGTCAATTCTATGTTGAAATTATTACTTTTACAACTCAAGCGTTTGGTGTCGACGTGGATCCAGATCTGAATCCAGGTTGATTTTATTCAAACGTGTGTCTGTTTTGTCTCATCATCTTTGTTCTTTTAATTATATTCACCAATTCCTGCGTTTCAGGCTGCAACATGTAGGAAAAAGCAGGATAAAGTCATTTGGCTCATAATGTGCTTAAAGAAACTGAACAGCTGATTATAATTACAATTAAGACATTCAGCGGGTCTCTAATTAAACTAATGTGGCGTCTCACTTCTGAAGCCATCTTCAGATTTCTCCCTCCTCAGAGCAGCGTGGATGGACACCAACTAAATAAATTACATCTTTTGTGGACTCAGAGAAGAGAACCGGTTCTTTAAGAGCGTCTGAATGGAACCACAGTTTATTTCTCAGCAGTCACTCTCGGCTTTAGGGAACTGCTGAAGAACGTGAGCGACTTCTCAGACTGCAGACAAAAGAAAGAGAAGAAAGGAGGCAGAGAGTCATTACACGTCAGGTTAATTTCAACTCTGTGATTCATTACGGAGTGGAGGTCGATTTGTTTTCTGCAGGAGAGGAAACCAAACCAGAACGAAGGCTGATGGTTACAAAGCGTCAGCGTGTGGAACCGAGACTGAAGCCGATTTACAGGTTTCTGTTGTTTTATTCCCTGTAGCTGTTTTATGTTTTGCTTACAGAAGTTAAAAGGTGTTTTTATTATCAGACTTCATTACTGTTAACTGGAGGAGGTGATTAAAACCACTTCCTGAGTCTAACAGCTGTCACTTGTAGGAGACCCACTGAGATGATCAAAGTCCAGAGCAGAACCCCGCCGGTGCTGTTCCTTCAGATTAACATAACAGATAAAGACCAAATCACTGGTTTTCTGTGTCATTGATCCAAAGTCATCCTACAGCCAAGAAGTGAAGATCCAACGGAGCATCACCTTCCTCTGTTACCTCCCTGAGGGATAATTACAGCCAATCAGAACAGGAGATCAATTCTCAGCATCATCACACGACAAAGAGCGAAGCTGTTTAATGATCCTCTGGAGACGTTTAGGAGGTTCTTCAGCAGTCAGTTGGGGAGGGGGGGGGGTCATCAGCATCTCATCAAGGAGCTGATTCAGATCCCGATACAGAAACTTTCTACTGTTTGATTCACGCTGTGGTCTCTTTAAAGTCTGTATACGGTTTTGTTTAAAAACCTTGAGTCTGGTTCTGAGCCGGGTTTTTGTAAAGGACTGTGTTCTACAGGGAACTCTGGGAACTGAGCATCGTTCTGTGAGAATTTCCTCTCTGCAAGTAAATCCAGTCTCACTTTCAGGTTAATCAGAAACCAGATCAGTTTTCCCTCAGATGTCTTTGATCTGGTCTTTGTGTTGGTTTGAAAACTTACTGAGTCTTTTCTGAGGGTTTAGATTAGAATTTGGATCCTTTTTAAAGCTCTTATTGGTTTAGTCAAATAACTAGTTTTAGTCTGGGTCTGAACCAGGTTAGAACCAGGTTTGGACTTACTAAATGTAGGATCACGTTTAAAGTGTTGATACTCTTTACGGAACGATCTCCACGTCTCTTTGTTCTTTGTGGGAAGTTGGACTTCCTGTGGTTGGGGTCAGAGGTGTGATCTGATTGGTCGGCTGTAGTTTTCAGGATCTTTGCTATCTGTTTGGACGATGTTGGTCATCTGTCTCTTCCACATGAAGGACACAACCTGTTTTGGATCAGCTGATCACCACCTGCTATGAGCAGATTAAATATTGATTCTGTTATTGATTCATGGATTTAATAACGAGTAGTAACGGTGTGAAAAACACACTGTGGAAACTTCAGTAGCATCGACTGTTTGCTAAACGCAATGTAATTTGGTGGATGGAGGGAATAATTGAGCTGGAAGGATCCAAACCGACTTTGTACGGAAGCCTGTTGCTGCCATTTTAACAAGAAGAATCATTTTAATAGGAACCTCAAATGTTTTAACATTAAATAAAAGATGTTTTTATTTCTAATTACAGACTTATGTATTTGTGTGTGTGTGTATATATATATACACTCACCGGCCACTTTATTAGGTACACCTATCCAACTGCTCGTTAACACTTAATTTCTAATCAGCCAATCACATGGCGGCAACTCAGTGCATTTAGGCATGTACACATGGTCAAGACAATCTCCTGCAGTTCAAACCGAGCATCAGTTTGGGGAAGAAAGGTGATTTGAGTGACTTTGAACGTGGCATGGTTGTTGGTGCCAGAATGGCTGGTCTGAGTATTTCAGAAACTGCTGATCTACTGGGATTTTCACGCACAACCATCTCTAGGGTTTACAGAGAATGGTCCGAAAAAGAAAAAATATCCAGTGAGCGGCAGTTCTGTGGGCGGAAATGCCTTGTTGATGCCAGAGGTCAGAGGAGAATGGCCAGAGTGGTTCGAGCTGATAGAAAGGCAACAGTGACTCAAATAACCACTCGTTACAACCAAGGTAGGCAGAAGAGCATCTCTGAACGCACAGTACGTCGAACTTTGAGGCAGATGGGCTACAGCAGCAGAAGACCACGCCGGGTGCCACTCCTTTCAGCTAAGAACAGGAAACTGAGGCTACAATTTGCACAAGCTCATCGAAATTGGACAATAGAAGATTGGAAAAACGTTGCCTGGTCTGATGAGTCTCGATTTCTGCTGCGACATTCGGATGGTAGGGTCAGAATTTGGCGTCAACAACATGAAAGCATGGATCCATCCTGCCTTGTATCAACGGTTCAGGCTGGTGGTGGTGGTGTAATGGTGTGGGGAATATTTTCTTGGCACTCTTTGGGCCCCTTGGTACCAATTGAGCATCGTTACAACGCCACAGCCTACCTGAGTATTGTTGCTGACCATGTCCATCCCTTTATGACCACAATGTACCCAACTTCTGATGGCTACTTTCAGCAGGATAATGCGCCATGTCATAAAGCTGGAATCATCTCGGACTGGTTTCTTGAACATGACAATGAGTTCACTGTACTCAAATGGCCTCCACAGTCACCAGATCTCAATCCAATAGAGCATCTTTGGGATGTGGTGGAACGGGAGATTCGCATCATGGATGTGCAGCCGACAAATCTGCGCCAACTGTGTGATGCCATCATGTCAATATGGACCAAACCCTCTGAGGAATGCTTCCAGCACCTTGTTGAATCTATGCCACGAAGAATTGAGGCAGTTCTGAAGGCAAAAGGGGGTCCAACCCGTTACTAGCATGGTGTACCTAATAAAGTGGCCGGTGAGTGTGTATATATATATATATATATATATATATATATATCTCAAGGACTTAGTATGTAAATACTTTTCCATTATTACAGTGATGATACTTTTTCTTTCCCACCAAAATGAAACAAAAATTGGAACTCAGAAAAAAAGGTAAAATCAAATTAAATGTGGAATCTGGAAATAATTCACAAAAATATTCAGAATTTGGTTATTTTATGAATCAATCTTAATCTGAGAAATATCCCAGTTATTTTAACAAAAATGAATCAAGAAGTTTCTCAAATTAAAACGGTGATACTAACGAACAACCTGATAATTGCTCAGAGGTTTGCGGTAGTTCCTAGAAATAACGTGGTTTAATCCTAATGGGAGTTTTTAAAAGAGGTTGGTGTGAGAGAAATAAGAGAGAGGGGATTTAAATCTCAGATAAAATTACTGACTTTATATCTAAGAGATTATTTTGAGACAGTTTCTCATTATGACTCACAGTATACAACCTCTATTTTCATTGTTTCAGAAGTTTTTTTTCAGGCTACCTGCAACAGAAAACAGGTGTGTTTCCACATTTAGTTGTCTGAAGCTGCAGGGAGGAGAACCTGCTTTTGAATGAAATGAAAACTCTGCTGCAGGGAAAAGAAATGATTTTAAAGCGTGAACTGGAGGAAATGATGGCTCCGATCCAGCTGTGATGATGGCTGCAGCCGTCAGTGGGACAGACATACAGAGAGGAAAGAAATAAAAGAAAATGGCTGGTGATGATCGGAGCTCCTGCAGTCATCCTCCTAAAACCTTCCATCCTTTCCCAACAAGCTCTCGAACTTAGTCCAAATGCCGAGGGAAAAACTCATCTCAGGCATCCTGCTGCCGAAATGTGAATGTCTTCAGTTCACACCCACTCAGCCAATATTTACCTGCTGATACCAAACACACTGATACTGGAAACCGTCACACTCACTGAGGCGAGAGGACGAGGGAGGAAGCAGCAGATAAAGAGAGGAGAGAAATGGAGCTTCATTCATCCCAAACAAACTGCGATAAGCTTTCAGTCGAGCCGGAGCAGGTGGAGGTTCTTCAGTTCTTGGTTCTCCGTTTGAGCATCAGGGTCTTCTTAAAAACAGAAACGTTACAAGGTTTCAGGATGAAATTAGGAGGAAAAAATATTAAATAAAGTGATCAATGAAGGAACCTGCAGGTGAGTCCTGTATACACCCATGATCCAGGCTTGTTTAAAACCCCAATCCAGTCCCATTTAAACCCCCGATCTGGCTTGTTTAAACTGTGATCCAGTCCAGTTTAAATCCCTGATCCGGGCTTGTTTAAACCCCCAATCCAGTCCCATTTAAACCTCTGATCTGGGCCTGTTTAAACCTGTGATCTAGTTTGATTTAAATCCCTGATTCGGGCCCATTTTAATTAATTGGGATCTTTTAAAGTGGTTCAGGATCAGAGGGTCTCCAGATCTCCTGGTTTTGTGTAGCTGTTTCAGTCTCAGACCAGGACGATGTGTTTATAAGGTTACAGGAATGTTAAATGATTCCCACATGGATCTGAAGTGAAGATGATTATCAGAGATGATGAAGGGTTGCATCATGTCCAGTCCAGTCTGACTCAGAGTTCCTAACAAGCCTCCAGAATCCGGGTGATTAGACTCATCATTAAGATTTGCAGACATGAGCGGCCATTGAGCGCACTCAGTCAGTAGTCATGAGCTCACAGTGACCCATCATCCATGTCAGACTCCACACGTCTCAGGTAGCAGGTGTCAGGTAGAAGGTTAAAGTTAGTCCAATTAGGAAAAAGACTGATGAGGTTTGGTTTGTTTGGAATGTCTTCAGCAGAACGTTTCTGACGAGCTCTGAGTTTAAGTGCAGACATGAGCTTTTTGGTGAAACCTGCATGTTTGTTTCTGTGTGTTGTACAAACCTCTCCATCATGACTGTTGTGCAGCCGGTGGAGGCAGAGCCCCGCCCTCTGATCATGTGGACCACCCGGTCTAGCAGTGAGCCCCTCCTCTGTATGCATGTTGGGATGTTTCCTCTCTGCCTCGGGCTGTCCCCTGCTTCAATCCAGGGGGGTTGGGTGGCGACTGAAAGCCATCTCTTTGTCCTCCTCTCAGCCCCCTGGGCGACTGCAGGAAGTTCTCAAATGTCTGTGGAGACGTAGACGAGTCTGTGGACAGATTTTCTGTTTACAGAAAAACAAACAAAAATAAAAGAGAACTTCTTTACTATTCTCATGGGTTAAACTCTGTTTTCCTCTTTTCTCTCTCCAAGCTGCAGGTTAATGTTTCAGGACTGAAGCTGAAATATTCGGGTACTAGTTTTTATCCCATAAGTGGAAAACTGTTCCAGACTTTCTGTCCAAGGCAAATTAAAAGCACTTTTTATATTAAAAATAAGACGGTGAATGTGTGATTTTTAAAAGCAAACAGCAGGTTTACTGTCAGAATCACATCATTTTATCTCCACGCAGATGTTTAAAAAGTTTGATTTGTGGATGTAAATCCTAACTTTGACTAGATTACCAGTGAACAGCAGCTGATGTTCCTGTAAGTCCTCAGACAATTACAGAAAAGCTTTACAGAAACATTTTATATTTGGATGTTTGAATAAGGAGAAGTACGAGCAGCGGTCAGCCGTTAATCATCACAGAGACCATTTCACTAAAATCCTTCTGCTGGGGAGCAAAATAATCACATTTAATGAATCAAAAGACATTTCTATGTTTCTAGTGAAATGTTTTAGTTCTGCTTTTTATCTTTTCGCCTCGGGTGGTCATGAGAGGAGTTGTAGCTTCATTCCGATTTTAGATGTTTTTCTCTGTGTCTTTGTGGTTTCAGCCTCTGTGACTGCATCTGTCTGCTTCTATTGTCTGCAGGAGTCCATCTGCTACACCCCCCCCCCCCCCCCCCCCCCCCCCCCCCCCCC
>SSNP01000065.1:620336-634258 GCA_006937955.1 Pachypanchax playfairii
CCCCCCCCCCCCCCCCGTTCACCCCTCCTCATCCTCCTCCCCTCGTTTCCTTCACAGCTTTCACTCTATTCTTCATCTCCCTCATCTGAAGCTCAGAGTTCAGAAAACTTCCAACATCATTTGTACTTCTGTTGTCGTGTGTTAAAATAAAAACAAACAAAAAAAAACTTCAGCAAAGTTTATCTGGTTTGAGTTTCAAATAATAAATAATTTCCTTTTAACCACCCAAATTCTTTTTGTTTAACACATTTAGGTTTCAAAGACATTTTTTTTTGTCTTTAGCGCGTTTAAGAAATACATTTATCACAAGGTAATTTTGGCCTTTTGAGTCTGTTTGACATTTTAATATTGATCAATATTTAGATAAATTAACTAATCAGTCCACTGAAATAGAAAAATGATGATGAATTTTAATCTGTGTGACGGGTGATAAACATGATTGAAGCTTTTATATTTTCATCTAAGTGCCGCAACTTGATGTGAGAGAATCTGATCAATGATTTAAAATGCGAGGAGAGTATTGATCACCAAAATAAGAGAGTAAAAGAATCAATACAACTTGATCTTTGGACGGGATTGAGAGATTTTTGGGATCCATAGTTGTTGGAATATGTTTTCTTTACATTTTCTATATTCTTTGATTTAACAGAATTAATGCTGTAAACAGGAAAGAGTTCCTAAATCTATTCAGTACATTTCTAAATGTTCTCAAGAAAAAAGTAACAAAGTTTTTAACATCATTATCAGAGAATATTGCATCATCAGCAAAGAGTGAAAGCAGGACATTAAAATGAGAGTTAAACAAAATAAAAGTGAAGGCTGAAATAATCCCTCCAGATATTTTAATCATTTACAATGATGAGTAAAGGAGTGGGTCATAAAGTAGTTGTAATAATGAATCATCCGGGTCACACTGAGAACTGGAAGTATAATCAGTGTTTAATGTCTGGTTTCCCTCCACATGTTCAGTTTCCATGTGAATCTGCTGAAAGTTGAATTTACAATAATAATAAATGAAACTCAGTTCAGTAATACTTTAATAATCCAAGAAATTAGATGTTGTAGTAACTCAGTTTTAAGTTTCTTAACCATTATATAATGTATTGTTGTTGTTTTTTTGTTATTACAAAATGACAATCTGAATCTTTAAGCCTCTTAAAATGGAGTTTTCCTCTGGTGGTGTCTTCGGTTACACCCCCTCTCTACTCCCGCCCTGGCATCTGCGTGGGAGGTAAAACCAACACAGGCAGCAGAGGTTGCTCAACAGATGTCCTTAATCCCGGCTAATCCGAGATGTTAAACGGTTGTTTTCTCTGCAGCAAGTTTGGAGCACTGACCCTGGTACTGAAGCTTCCCACGGGCCAGCTGGACTCCTTCAGACCCCCTCTGGTCCTGGACTGGTGCAGTTGGCTCTGCTGCTCGGGATGAATTAAAGAAGTGCCTGATTCTGAGCTTGTGTTTTAGAACTGAGAGGGAATAACCCGGGTTTATTTTGGCTGATGGTTCTGGAACTTTTCAGGGGAAAATTTAGGGAATTTTATTTGAAACGTCTAACAGGAAAAACTTTTTCCTTCTGATCCTGTAAAATTCATCTCTGATGCTCATTTCTCTGGCAGGTTTTACTCTCATCTTTCGGTTGTCATGACAACCACACAGTTTTAAACCAGAGATTTTACTACAGCTCAGGAACCTTCGATAAAATCAATAATGTGTTTTATGTTGTGACATCAGCTGAGCTGTAAATAACCTCTGAATTAGCTGTTTATCTTTAGGAGATGAGTCCAAATCTCAGAACAAATAGGATCAAATAAAACGCTAAAATAAGGAGTTTTTACTTTTTTTACTTTTATTTTTGTTGAAATGATTTAATTTAATGACACAAAGATTAACTGAAGTCTTTACAGTTTGGTACATTTATTAGAATAAATAATATGAAATAAAAACCTGCTTGTTGAATGGAATTAGTTATTGATGAATTAGTAATGAATTGGTTACTTTCCAAAATGTGTTGTGCCAAAAGGTCAGAAAAAATTTTGGGTGTTTTCTGTGAAAACTCAGGATTCAAATTACACAGAGCTGCAACTCTGATGTCAGACTGTTAATCAGACACAATCTGACCAAAAGACCACAAAGTTACAGCTAGATTAGTAATAATGGTTAAATAGTTAATCATAGTAATAAACTACTTGCGTCAGTAGCTGAACACAGACACATTTTTATCTTTGAAATAGTTGGTTGTATTTTCCATTCGTCCCTCCTGCTGCGAACGTCTCACACAGTCAGATCCAATAACGTCCACACAGTCTCGTTCTGCTCGTTTTGTTCTTATATTATTTGTGATTAGTAGAACTGGGTGGAGCCGATCTGTGTTCGCTGAGGCAGCTCTATAAATCCTCTTCAGCGCTTCGTTTCATATGGAGTTTGACCTTTCGGAAGCTTGTGAAGGTTCCAGCCGCTGGTCAATAATCTCGGCTCAGGCTGGAGGTGTGAGCTGTTGGCTTTGCAAATAAATGTTTTCATTATAGCGACGGCCTGGAGCCACATTCCTCCTGCTGAGCGCCAGGTGCAGGTGGTCTCAGCTTCAGCTTGGATAAACCCAGTGAGAGGTCAGGTCTTCATCTGAGGCGGGAGATGGCGGAAGGTCGGTTTCCAGATGAACAAGTTACAGAACGTTTTGTGATGATCCCTTTGTGGGCTGTCTGTGTCAGATGGAAGGACGCCATGTTTTCCTCAGTGAGAACTGATGAAAGACCATTTACTCTTTAGAACATGAGCTTTTTTAGGCAGCATTGTTACACAGAAAAACAGCGGCTTTTAGAACTCACAAGATTTTCTGGATGTAAACAATGATTCAGTTCTGTCATCATGGTTCCAGCTGGTCTATGGGGTCCAACTGGTCCGGGCTCCAACTAGTCCGAGGGGTCCTACAGTTAGTAAATGAGCTTTTCCATCAGTGTGAGAAAAAAATCAATCCCTCATCTCTGCAAAGAAATTGGATCAGATCCTCTGACTCGTCCTTTGGCATCTGTCAGACAGGAAGCTTTGACTTCCTTTCAGTATAAAAGCCTCCTGCCAGGCTGTGGACAGCCAGGTGAATCGTGTGTCTCCTCGAGGCTGATGGGAAGTGACAGGAAGCTGCTGGAGTGTTGAGAAGTAAATGAACACACGACAGCACCAAGGACGTCATGCAGAGCTTTTAATTTAAAATAAACACAATTCTGAGCAGAGAATATTTAGAAAATCTCTTGTCTTCTGAACTTGTTTAATGTTGTTTGATCATTTATGTTTTAACTCTGTTTGTTTTACACAAAAGGAAAGCAGCTCCTATAATAAACCATAAGTATCTCCTTTAAAAGGCTTCAAAATAAAAAAAAAACAACTAATAATTTACTCTGATTTTTAACTTTGACCTTTCTGTAGTGAATCCAACAGTTTCCCCCTTTTTTTTTTATTCCAAACCTTTTTTTTTTTTTGTAAATATTTGTAGGCTTCAAAATATCTTCCCAGAGATTCACAATCATCCATCAGTTCATCAATACGTTGGCTGTTTTGGTCTCTGCGTTTCTTTCGTTACATTCCGACGAACTCTGCTGCACGTGAATAAAACAATGAAGGCGTGTTTGATTTGCATTTAAATGGATTTATTGTCCTCAACCGGCGTGACGGGCGGAGACTGACCCTGTGGTGGAGAAAATGAGTCCGATCGCAGTGCCGGCCGCTGGCTCTTGTTTGTCGCTGCATAATGAACATTTTAATGTGATAGTTATCTGCTGGCTGGCAGCAGCAACACTAACAATGAGCTGTGTTTAGTATGGAGACCAAAAGACTCGCAGAGATTATTGATCCAGTTTCTGAACGACGGCTAAACAGAATCAGAGGAGGTTCAATCATCTCGACAGGAAAATTGATTGAAAAATTTATTCGGAAACGCAAACAATCTGAGCGCTGAACAGAGCGGAGTTCACGTTTCTGCCCTGACAGATGTGACAGACAGCTGTTTTACTCAGATATGCAGGTTTGTTTTTCTCACTTAAATGTAACTGTGATGAACTTTACTATGGAGATTTCAGCTGAATTAGATTAATGATCTGATCAGTATGTGACACAGTTGCAGAGCAGAACTACAGTATGACTGAAGTATTTTGGTTCATTTATTTGGCAGGAAAATGCAAACTGAGTGAGTTGTTTTGGTTGTGAAATCAAAGTTCTTCTTACTGTATCAGAACATCTGAGTCCAACCCGGTTCTGATCACAGGAGTCTTCTGATTGTGTCCTCCATGTGGATAAATCTGCTCTGTACCGGCTACCTGGACTTCCCATCAGGTCTGTGTGTGTGCTGGCTCCTCTCATGGGTCGGATTGGTTCCCTGATGCCCCCTTTGTCAAGCTCTGGGCGAAGGTCCAGACCATCGGGTGTGCCCCCCACTGATAAGCTGTCCCACTGCCAGGGATTGGGGCAGGGGACTGTTAACTGGTTATGAAACATGAATGTGTATTCTGCTGTCTGGAAACAACAAATTGTTGGTTTGACATAAAATTCACTTGTTTGTTTCAGCAGATTTCAAACCAAATCTCAGATCTTAAATAGCCGGTTTAGTTTGATGAACATAGATGAGAACATGTTTAGATCTTCAGTTTTAGAGTCGGTTTTACTTCTTAAACTCATATTTTCAGTTCTAAAGAAGCTCAAGTGTGAAATCTGGGTTTCCTTTATTCTGTTACACTCTGTTTAATCCAGGAGGAGGAGAAATGAGTTCAGATTAAAAGTAAGTCAGTCATGTTAGTTTTTCTCAGAAGATGATGAACTCAAGATCCATTTAAATTTTTAACAATATAAAAAAAAAAAATTTCTAATGTCTCTATTTTTATTCTTTTAATAAAAACAGTCTCTTCAGAATAAAAGCTTCCAGACCTGGTCCATACTGAAGTTCGAGGTGATATTTCTCCAACTGAAACTCCTGACAGTAAAACTGAAAAACTACGTTAGATATAATTTTACTTTCTGAAGGTTCAGAGTCTTTTTTTGTTCTTTTTGGATAAAAAGACATTATGCTGCCCCTGGTTTCACTCCTCCTTCCAAGACGGAGGGGCCTCGCTGTTAAATGGAGTGTAAACAAAGAAAGCGTCAGGCAGCTGCGCTGATGGAAATCTGAACAGCTACTAATGCATTTTCCAGCAGCCTCGTTATCTCAGAGGCACCCAATCAAAACAGAGAGCGTAATGACTGAGGATAATCTGGTCCGCTCACAGTTATCAGTGTAAGATGACCTTAACTGGAGCCACAAACAACAACTTGATTCAGTTCCGTTGGTCGAGCGGTGAAAAGACTCGGATCTGTTTGTCTGCTGAATGAACATCTGTAAAAATAACAAGGAGGAACTCAGAAGCTCCTCGAGCTCAGACCTCCAAAAACCCGCCAAAATAAAAGAGGAAAGACACAAAAGTGGATTTTATCTTCCTTCAGACTGGATTAAAACCCGAACTGTTTGAACACATTTATAAAGATAAATTATTTTCTAAAGAAGCATGAACAGTAGTAAACTGAAGTTCCTGTGAAACTTACAAGTTGCCTGCCACTTTTTGCACGAGCAAGAACGTCTCAGCCAATGAGAAAGCCGGATTTGTCCAGCTTCACGACGCATTCATTCACGAGTTAATAAGTACATTTCATTTGAATGTAAACTGAGTCCAAGTGTTCGGGACTTGCAGTGGAACAGCTGTGTTGCCTCTAGTCTTCAGCCATGTTGGGGAGATGGCGAGCGAGCGCTGATCAGATGATCTCAGAGTCTTGATGGTGACATACCTCTGGAGATGGTTTGATGTAAGATGTCAAAGAGTGAAGACTTTTAAAAGTTTAAACCAGAACCCTGAGCTGAACTCTGTGCCGGTGTCGTGGATCTACAGAGGTGTAGGACGGAAACGGTTGAAGGATCTAGTTTAGAGTCTAGCAGCTATGTTTTGGACCAGCAGCAGGCAAATGAAGTAAAAACATGAATAAAAAGCTCAAAAATACTTCCGGAACCAAACTTGCTCTACTCTTTACCAAATCCTTATCTGAGGAGCTCTGATGGAGGAGGTTGTGTCATCATCTCGTCCTTCTGGATGTTCCTTTGATCCTGAAGAAGGACAGGTACAGGCAGCCGGTTTTACCTCAGCAGACATTTAAATCAGTGGATGGTCACACAAAGACGAGGAGAACGTGTCACCAGGAGAGATTTTATCCACAGCTGGAAATCTTTGACATTTAGAAGATCCTTTTAGATGAACCATCAGTTATTTAAACGCTCGCAGCTGCTTCAAGATGTTCCCAGTAGCTGCTTAAATAAAACATGTCACAGATTGTTCTAGAAACTCTGGGTCCAGTCAGCATCTCGATTTTACAAACATGAAAAAAATAATGAAGAATAAAATGTTTTCCTTCCACTTTCTGGGGTCGGACGTTCAAAAGCTGCTGAATTTAAAATGAATTTGGCGTCATTAAAAAGCTTTTAACCAACCTGTGAGATGTTTTTATTTATTAAAATATGGTCCCAGATTATAGATGTCGGATATTCAGAGCTATGTTCAGTAAATGAGTCTAAATGGGAACTATTCAGAAAAAAGTTCCAGTATTTAGTTTGTTTACATTCAGGCATTTAGAGAAATTCATGTTTTGTGCAGGTAAAAAAAGAAATGGTAAATGTCCTGTAGTTGTATAGTGCTGTTCTAGGCATTCAGACCACTCAAAGCGCTTTAAGGCGACGGCTCTAACCACTGAGCCACAGCCGCCCCACAGAAATCTGCAATAAAACGTAGAGAATAAGATACTGATGATGATAAAGTCAGAAAAACTTCCTTCAGGTTTCCATGGAAATGTTCTAATGCATCATTTTGATTGACAGCTCATTGAGCCTATAGGAGGCTTCATGTCTTGTCCACAGAGAGTCTACTTGTGCTTTAGAAACAGTTTCTGTGCAGCTGTTTAAGACACAGACCAGGACTGAGTCAGACTTCAGGTACTGGTCCGATTTAGGTTTCTAACTAATAACTAAATTCTAGTTATCTGCTTGCAGAAAAACATTCAGAAATGTCAGTCAGTTCAAACATCTGTAAATCATTCCTGGTATATTTAGAATCATTCGGCTTGTGTGGAGAAACATTTCGACCAGAACTAAAGGATCAGTCCAGATGGTCCTGTAGCTTTATTATCCTCCTGTTTGCTGCTGCTGAGGATCTAAATATTTAGTGTGAACTCATAAAACTGATCTGAGGTGTGTCTGAAAAGCTCTCTGTTCGGTACCTGCTGATCTGGCCCTTTCTATTGTCCCCGCCTCTCTCCAGGAGGGACAGGTTTCTGTTCTTCAGCCTGGAGAGTCTTTAAACGAGTGACCTTTCAGACAATTGGAGGGGCCCTGGCTCTGAATGGAGAGCTGTGGCCCCTGGGTCCTGGTGCAGACGACTGCTTCAGCCACCTGTGGATTACATTGATCCCCTGAAACAAAAGAAACTCATAGTCGAGGGGGGATTAAGATCCGACAAGGGAGTAAACCCAGGAGGGGTTCTGCAGAGTCGGGCTCAGATATTGAATCTGTTAAACTCTTGTTCAGGATAAATGAATGACGCTTCTGTTTGGATCTTTATTTGATTGAATCTCCACAGGTCCACGGACCTGAACAGGGTTTGGGTTGTGGTTGTGACACCCCCACCCCTCCACCCCCCCTCTTCCTGACGATGACGATGGTGGACTTCTTCATCTTCTTTTGATTTGATTCTGGTGTTTGTTCTGGACTTCCAACTGTTTGTGTTTAAACGTTTATTACAGCTGGAGAGAAAAGTGACGGGATTTTCGACTCAGAGCAGATAAACAAACTGTTTCTGGCCTCAACAAACAAACTGCGAGAACAGGCGGCGCTGGAATATGAAATATTTAGAGAGAAGATTCCTTTCTGAGGGGTGAAGTGGGGTGGGGGAACTCTGTGTGTGTGAGATGAAGCTGACATGGCAGCAGAGGAAGGAGTCTGCTGCAGCAGCTCTGATGGTTGTTGTGGTCAGACATGGAGTCCAAACTCACCTGTCTGTGTCTCTGTCTGTCTCCCTGCAGAAACTCGCCGTCAGAAGCTGTCCCGTGGGGACGACTAAGCCGCTGTCGCTCATCAAGCCTCCCAGTCAGGGCATCGCCATCTCTGTGGTGCCGGCCAAGACTCCCGTTTCCATGGTGACCGCACACATTAACGGCCAGAAGGCGGCGAGTTCTGAGCCGTTGCAGACGTCCCCCATCAACCTACAGATGGGCGGTCGGGCAGCAGTGGGTAGCGGAGTTCATCCGTTCAGCGGCAGCAGGAGAGCCGGAGAGCTTCCTCCCTCCCAGGTATTATTCAGCACACCTGGATCAACTGCAGGGGGAGGGGCTTAAGCAACAGGAGGGTTTGTGAGGAGTTCTATTGTTTCGAATGTCCTGGTGAGAAGGTTCTGACCTCCACACAGAAATCACACACTTTGTGACAAAGTAAAAGTACTATTCAATTAGGGGTAATCCGACTTGATCGGGCCATCACTGTGAGACCTTTTAATAATCTGGTCATCTTCTTACTATGAATTTGTCTCTTAAGACTTTGTGTCTTATTATTCTGATTGGTCAGTTGATACACCAGAAACCTGGAACCTGACCGATGAATAAGAAGTGAAAGAAGAGAAAAGAAGATTCATCTATGTTTCCCTGTTTGAGCTAGAAATGAAATCCTGTTTATTTTAGAGTCAGAATGTTTTAGTCCTATAAAACCAGGTGTGTTGTATGAAACTCAGGTGATGTTTAATGAGAGAAACCTGTCGTTCTGTCCTCCTGCAGCGACATGCAGTCAGCATGTGTAGAAAAGCCTTTTTCTTTCCATCCAGCTGCAGCAGCATCATTAAAGTTTCCTGGAGTCAAGCAGCAGATTTGATGTGTTGAACACACTCTGCGGTTTAGAGAACGCTCTCTCCTCCCTTTTTTCCTCCGTCTCTGAGTGTTTGTTAGGATTCAGGCCGCAGTCTATCTCTGCTCCCTCTAAATCTCTGTATTCAGAACCATCAGCTCACAGCCGGATCAGAACTTCACGTTCAACACAGGCAGCCTGCACTCTATTACTGTAATGGTCCAGCACTTAGAGAGAGGGCCGGCCCTCGGGGTCCTGGTTTATGGCTCCTGGACTGTCTGTCACTGTGAAAGGGGGGAGGACCATCCTCTGCTGATTCAGAAATCAGTACAGTGGTGTAATGAAGGTGCTGCTGTGCATGAGTGCACACGTCACATCATGGCTGCACATGTTTGGAGCTGACCTACTTTAAATCCCCAAATTTTGTCTAAATAATCTCACCTGAGCAGGTTGGACCTCATTGATTCATGTCCTTCTAACATAAAAAATATACATTACAAAACTTTTTTAGAATTTAGTGGAGCATCAAAGTTCTTAAGCTTTGGAGGGTTTTTTACATTATTTTAGTAAAAGTGAGAAACAGGAAATGAAACAAAGTTTCACACGTTTGTTTTCTTTTAGACTTCTCAAACTGAGGTTATGAGAAACATTCACCCTGCAGCTTTATCGCTGTTTTGTGTGTTAATTGGAAAACACTTGAACCAATTTCCTGTTTTTCTTCATCAGGACCACTTTGTTCTGCTTCTGTCCTCATTAAACTTTGATCAGCTTCTGAGATGTTAATTATTAAGATGGAATGCTAAATAGTATCAAAGAAAAAACATTGTAAAGTGTTAATTTGTCTTCCATAATATTATCTCCATGTACTGGTGCATCATGGGTATTTTAGTGTTTTGTTAGAAATTCTGTTTATCATTTAGACAAAAATATTTTTTTCAAACAATGGAAGAAAAATGTTTGAGTCTAACTGGTCAGATGTTTCTGCAGTCAGTAAAAAAACATTACAAAAACGTATGTAAAACAGAAAAACAATCGGATCAAAGCTGCACCTGCCTGTAGCGCCACCTGCTGACAACAGTACACTACATTTTTAACTGAACCAAGTGATAAAATATTTTTTAAAAACTGGGTTGAATATTGACATTTAAACACTTGTGAGTGTCTTTCCTTTTATCTCACAACTTTCTAGTAAAAACCTTTGACCGGAACAAGAACAAAACTTTGCATTTGCAGCTTTTATTGTGAAATGTACAAAGCAAGTGTGGCATTTTATTGAAAGTAGCCTTAGAAACTATCCTGTCAGAACTAATTTCTGACCTTTGACCTTCTGTACGTGTCACTTTTGGTTGTTAGAGTGTAAATTTATTTTAATAAACAGAAACTCAGCTATAACAAGACAACAGCTGATCCATTCAACCAAATATGGTCAGAAAGAATCACTGACACCACACAGCAACAGCACAATTACAGCACAACATCAATACAACAACTACAGCACAACATCAATACAACAACTACAGCACAACGTCAATACAACAACTACAGCACAACATCAATACAGCAACTACAGCACAACATCAATGCAACAACTACAGCACAACATCAATACAACAACTACAGCACAACATCAATACAACAACTACAGCACAACATCAATACAGCAACTACAGCACAGTATAACAACTACAGCACAACATCAACACAACAACTACAGCACAACATCAATACAACAACTACAGCACAGTACAACAACTACAGCACAACATCATTACAACAACTACAGCACAACATCAATACAGCAACTACAGCACAACGTCAACACAACAACTACAACACAACATCAATACAGCAACTACAGCACAGTATAACAACTACAGCACAACATCAACACAACAACTACAGCACAACATCATTACAACAACTACAGCACAACATCAATACATCAACTACAGCACAACATCAACACAACAACTACAGCACAACGTCAACACAACAACTACAGCACAACGTCAACACAACAACTAAAGCACAACGTCAACACAACAACTACAGCACAACGTCAACACAACAACTACAGCACAACGTCAACACAACAACTACAGCACAACGTCAACACAACAACTACAGCACAAAGTCAATACAACAACTACAACATAAAGCCAATACAACAACTACAGCACAGTATAACAACTACAGCACAATGTCAACACAACAACTACAGCACAACGTCAGTACAACAACTACAGCACAACGTCAGTACAACAACTACAGCACAACGTCAACACAACAACTACAGCACAGTATAACAACTACAGCACAACGTCAACACAACAACTACAGCACAAAGTCAATACAACAACTACAGCACAACGTCAACACAACAACTACAGCACAAAGTCAATACAACAAGTACAGCACAACATCAACACAACAACTACAGCACAACGTCAACACAACAACTACAGCACAACGTCAACACAACAACTACAGCACAACGTCAACACAACAACTACAGCACAAAGTCAATACAACAACTACAGCACAGTATAACAACTACAGCACAACGTCAACACAACAACTACAGCACAAAGTCAATACAACAAGTACAGCACAACATCAACACAACAACTACAGCACAACGTCAACACAACAACTACAGCACAAAGTCAATACAACAACTACAGCACAAAGTCAATACAACAACTACAGCACAGTATAACAACTACAGCACAACGTCAACACAACAACTACAGCACAACGTCAGTACAACAACTACAGCACAACGTCAACACAACAACTACAGCACAACGTCAACACAACAACTACAGCACAACGTCAACACAACAACTACAGCACAACGTCAATACAACAACTACAGCACAGTATAACAACTACAGCACAACGTCAACACAACAACTACAGCACAACGTCAACACAACAACTACAGCACAGTATAACAACTACAACACAACATCAACACAACAACTACAGCACAAAGTCAATACAACAACTACAGCACAACATCAATACAACAACTACAGCACAACATCAATACAACAACTACAGCACAACGTCAATACAACAACTACAGCACAACATCAATACAGCAACTACAGCACAACATCAATGCAACAACTACAGCACAACATCAATACAACAACTACAGCACAACATCAATACAACAACTACAGCACAACATCAATACATCAACTACAGCACAACATCAATACATCAACTACAGCACAGTATAACAACTACAGCACAACGTCAACACAACAACTACAGCACAACGTCAACACAACAACTACAGCACAACGTCAACACAACAACTACAGCACAACATCATTACAACAACTACAGCACAACATCAATACAGCAACTACAGCACAGTATAACAACTACAGCACAACATCATTACAACAACTACAGAACAACATCAACACAACAACTACAGCACAACGTCAACACAACAACTACAGCACAACGTCAACACAACAACTACAGCACAGTATAACAACTACAGCACAACGTCAACACAACAACTACAGCACAACGTTAACACAACAACTACAGCACAGTATAACAACTACAGCACAACATCAACACAACAACTACAGCACAAAGTCAATACAACAACTACAGCACAACATCAACACAACAACTACAGCACAACAAAAAAACAACAACTAAAGCACAACATCAACACAACAACTACAGCACAACATCATTACAACAACTACAGCACAACATCAATACAGCAACTACAGCACAGTATAACAACTACAGCACAACATCAATACAGCAACTACAGCACAGTACAACAACTACAGCACAACATCAACACAACAACTACAGCACAACATCAATACAGCAACTACAGCACAGTATAACAACTACAGCACAACATCAACACAACAACTACAGCACAACATCATTACAACAACTACAGCACAACATCAATACAGCAACTACAGCACAGTATAACAACTACAGCACAACATCAATACAGCAACTACAGCACAGCATAACAACTACAGCACAACATCAACACAACAACTACAGCACAACATCAATACAACAACTACAGCACAACGTCAATACAACAACTACAGCACAACATCAACACAACAACTACAGCACAACATCAATACAGCAACTACAGCACAGTATAACAACTACAGCACAACATCAATACAGCAACTACAGCACAGCATAACAACTACAGCACAACATCAACACAACAACTACAGCACAACATCATTACAACAACTACAGCACAACATCAATACAGCAACTACAGCACAGTACAACAACTACAGCACAACATCATTACAACAACTACAGCACAACATCAATACAGCAACTACAGCACAACGTCAACACAACAACTACAACACAACATCAATACAGCAACTACAGCACAGTATAACAACTACAGCACAACATCAACACAACAACTACAGCACAACATCATTACAACAACTACAGCACAACATCAATACATCAACTACAGCACAACATCAATACATCAACTACAGCACAGTATAACAACTACAGCACAACATCAATACAGCAACTACAGCACGACATCAATACAGCAACTACAGCACAACATCAATACAACAACAACAGCACAACATCAATACAACAACTACAGCACAACATCAATACATCAACTACAGCACAGTACAACAACTACAGCACAACATCAACACAACAACTACAGCACAACATCAATACAGCAACTACAGCACAGTATAACAACTACAGCACAACATCAACACAACAACTACAGCACAACATCATTACAACAACTACAGCACAACATCAATACAGCAACTACAGCACAGTATAACAACTACAGCACAACATCAATACAGCAACTACAGCACAGCATAACAACTACAGCACAACATCAACAAAACAACTACAGCACAACATCATTACAACAACTACAGCACAACATCAACACAACAACTACAGCACAACATCAATACAACAACTACAGCACAGTATAACAACTACAGCACCA
>SSNP01000065.1:634309-652221 GCA_006937955.1 Pachypanchax playfairii
TACAACAACTACAGCACAACCTCAACACAACAACTACAGCACAACATCAATACAGCAACTACAGCACAGTATAACAACTACAGCACAACATCAATACAGCAACTACAGCACAGTATAACAACTACAGCACCACGTCACCACAACAACTACAGCACAAAGTCAATACAACAAGTACAGCACAACATCAACACAACAACTACAGCACAACGTCAACACAACAACTACAGCACAACGTCAACACAACAACTACAGCACAACGTCGACACAACAACTACAGCACAACGTCGACACAACAACTACAGCACAAAGTCAATACAACAACTACAGCACAGTATAACAACTACAGCACAACATCAATACAACAACTACAGCACAACATCATTACAACAACTACAGCACAACATCAATACAGCAACTACAGCACAACATCAATACAGCAACTACAGCACAGTATAACAACTACAGCACAACAACAACACAACAACTACAGCACAACATCATTACAACAACTACAGCACAACATCAATACAACAACTACAGCACAACATCATTACAACAACTACAGCACAACATCAATACATCAACTACAGCACAATATAACAACTACAGCACAACATCAATACAACAACTACAGCACAACATCATTACAACAACTACAGCACAACATCAATACAACAACTACAGCACAACATCAATACAGCAACTACAGCACAACATCAATGCAACAACTACAGCACAACATCAATACAACAACTACAGCACAACATCAATACAACAACTACAGCACAACGTCAATACAACAACTACAGCACAACATCAATACAGCAACTACAGCACAATACAACAACTACAGCACAACATCATTACAACAACTACAGCACAACATCAATACATCAACTACAGCACAACATCAATACATCAACTACAGCACAGTATAACAACTACAGCACAACATCAATACAGCAACTACAGCACAGTATAACAACTACAGCACAACATCAACACAACAACTACAGCACAACGTCAATACATCAACTACAGCACAGTATAACAACTACAGCACAACGTCAACACAACAACTACAGCACAACATCATTACAACAACTACAGCACAACGTCAATACAACAACTACAGCACAACATCAATACAACAACTACAGCACAACATCAATACAGCAACTCAGCACAACATCAATACACCAACTACAGCACAGTATAACAACTACAGCACAACATCAACACAACAACTACAGCACAACATCATTACAACAACTACAGCACAACGTCAATACAGCAACTACAGCACAATACAACAACTACAGCACAACCTCAACACAACAACTACAGCACAACATCAATACAGCAACTACAGCACAGTATAACAACTACAGCACAACATCAACACAACAACTACAGCACAACATCATTACAACAACTACAGCACAACATCAATACAGCAACTACAGCACAGTATAACAACTACAGCACAACATCAATACAACAACTACAACACAACATCAATACAACAACTACAGCACAACATCAATACAACAACTACAGCACAACATCAATACAACAACTACAGCACAACATCAATACAACAACTACAGCACAACGTCAATACAACAACTACAGCACAACATCAATACAGCAACTACAGCACAACATCAATGCAACAACTACAGCACAACATCAATACAGCAACTACAGTACGACATCAATACAGCAACTACAGCACAACATCAATACAACAACTACAGCACAACATCAATACAACAACGACAGCACAACGTCAATACAGCAACTACAGCACAGTACAACAACTACAGCACAACATCATTACAACAACTACAGCACAACATCAATACAGCAACTACAGCACAACGTCAACACAACAACTACAACACAACATCAATACAGCAACTACAGCACAGTATAACAACTACAGCACAACATCAACACAACAACTACAGCACAACATCATTACAACAACTACAGCACAACATCAATACATCAACTACAGCACAACATCAATACATCAACTACAGCACAGTATAACAACTACAGCACAACATCAACACAACAACTACAGCACAACATCATTACAGCAACTACAGCACAGTATAACAACTACAGCACAACATCAACACAACAACTACAGCACAACATCATTACAACAACTACAGCACAACATCAATACAGCAACTACAGCACAGTATAACAACTACAGCACAACATCAACACAACAACTACAGCACAAAATCAATACAACAACTACAGCACAGTATAACAACTACAGCACAACGTCAACACAACAACTACAGCACAACGTCAACACAACAACTACAGCACAACGTCAACACAACAACTACAGCACAACGTCAACACAACAACTACAGCACAAAGTCAATACAACAACTACAGCACAGTATAACAACTACAGCACAACGTCAACACAACAACTACAGCACAACATCAACACAACAACTACAGCACAGTATAACAACTACAGCACAACATCAACACAACAACTACAGCACAACATCATTACAACAACTACAGCACAACGTCAGTACAACAACTACAGCACAACGTCAACACAACAACTACAGCACAACGTCAACACAACAACTACAGCACAACGTCGACACAACAACTACAGCACAGTATAACAACTACAGCACAACGTCAACACAACAACTACAGCACAACATCATTACAACAACTACAGCACAACATCAATACAGCAACTACAGCACAACGTCAACACAACAACTACAGCACAATATAACAACTACAGCACAACGTCAACACAACAACTACAGCACAACGTCAACACAACAACTACAGCACAACATCATTACAACAACTACAGCACAACATCAATACATCAACTACAGCACAACATCAATACATCAACTACAGCACAGTATAACAACTACAGCACAACATCAACACAACAACTACAGCACAACATCATTACAACAACTACAGCACAACATCAATACAGCAACTACAGCACAGTATAACAACTACAGCACAACATCAATACAGCAACTACAGCACAGTATAACAACTACAGCACAACATCAACATAACAACTACAGCACAAAGTCAATACAACAACTACAGCACAACGTCAATACAACAACTACAGTACAACATCAATACAGCAACTACAGCACAACATCAATACAGCAACTCAGCACAACATCAATACAACAACTACAGCACAGTATAACAACTACAGCACAACATCATTACAACAACTACAGAACAACATCAACACAACAACTACAGCACAACGTCAACACAACAACTACAGCACAACGTCAACACAACAACTACAGCACAGTATAACAACTACAGCACAACGTCAACACAACAACTACAGCACAACGTTAACACAACAACTACAGCACAGTATAACAACTACAGCACAACGTCAACACAACAACTACAGCACAAAGTCAATACAACAAGTACAGCACAGTATAACAACTACAGCACAACGTCAACACAACAACTACAGCACAACATCATTACAACAACTACAGCACAACATCAATACAGCAACTACAGCACAGCATAACAACTACAGCACAACGTCAATACAACAACTACAGCACAACGTCAACACAACAACTACAGCACAACGTCGACACAACAACTACAGCACAACGTCAACACAACAACTACAGCACAACGTCAACACAACAACTACAGCACAACGTCAACACAACAACTACAGCACAAAGTCAATACAACAACTACAGCACAGTATAACAACTACAGCACAACGTCAACACAACAACTACAGCACAACGTCAACACAACAACTACAGCACAAAGTCAATACAACAACTACAACATAAAGCCAATACAACAACTACAGCACAGTATAACAACTACAGCACAACGTCAACACAACAACTACAGCACAACGTCAGTACAACAACTACAGCACAACGTCAACACAACAACTACAGCACAACGTCAACACAACAACTACAGCACAACGTCAACACAACAACTACAGCACAACGTCAGTACAACAACTACAGCACAACGTCGATACAACAACAGTACAACAGCATCACAACTATAGTACCATCATGACAAATGTCTTTGTGTAGAATTCCATATGATTCTGCGGCTGGTGGTTTTGCTTGTTGGTCATTATTACACTTCCATGTTGAGTTTCTCAGCTTGTTTCCCTTCATGTTCAGGGATTTTTCTAAAACTGGATTCAGTTTCAGGTTTTAAACATCAAAAGCATTTTAATCAAAGATTAAAGTCAGATTACAGATGGAAGTCATCTGATTGGGTCCCATTAAAACCCAGTTTCCTCCTGCTCGTTACCTGAGCTGGAGATAATTAATGCTTTACTTCACTGAGCTCTGATTGGAGCCTGAAGCAGAAGAGCAGAGCAGCTCTGAGGAGCTGAAATGTGTTTGAAACTCTGCAGCTTTAACAATAATCCTGCCTCTCTCTTTCATGGCCCTCCATCTCACTTCCTTCCAAGCACAGCTTCATCCTTTTTAAACAGCACCCAAGGTCATCCTTACTATCCGTGTCCTGGACTCCTTAAAGCCAGAGGAAGGTACACGGTCGCTCCTTTGAGATAAAAACCTAGAAATCGGGTGTTTCTGAAGGGAAAACGACTGCAGACACATGATTTCATTTATCTGAGCGCTGCAGCTTATACAGTGTTTCACTTCACTGGATTCAAACAGAATTAAAGCTGAATGCTGATTGGACAACAGTTTACCTTTTATACAGTATCAAGGAGCTCTTACATGGACAAATCTTTAGTTACCAAAATATTTTCTCTTTAAGCACCAAAGTAAAAACAGAAGATTTAAATGACCAAAAGTTAGAGATCAAACCAGTTAAGATCCAGTTTGTGTTCAGACTTCATTGTAAACTGATTTCATTGGTTTTCTTGTGGCACATCAATGAAGCTTTAGAAGGTTTCTGCTGGTCCAACATGTTGTTTTATCTGTCAGATGCTGGACTGGTAGATGTTGAGGGGTTTGGGGTTTTCTCTAGGGGTTAAAGCCATAGAGTGGAAGTTCAAGATATCCTCTGTGTTAGATTATTCATCCATGAGGACGTTCCAGGAGTCAAAGTCTGAAGGAATTCAGAATTCAGAAAAAAAAACATTTCTAGAAGTCCTTTAAAAGATTGTTGAAGTTTCTGGAGATATTGGCAACATTGGTTAAGATCCCCAAATATTCTTTAATAGGCCATTTCCCACAAATTTAATGACTTTGTGGTTATTTCTGAAGTATTAGGAAACACTGATTAACAAACCTTTCAATCTATCTGCCTCAAGATTCGGCAGGCTTTGTGCTGTCACTCATTAATATTCATTATTCAAATTTGCTGGACTCTGATTGGCTAACAAACTAGCCTATGAGAGCAAGGTAAACTGTTTCCTGCCCCGCTGCGCATGGCAACAGCAGACGTTCTCTCTTCCTGTTTGCTACGTCTTATGCTAACAGCTTTTAGCCAGCAGCATGCTAGGCATAGTTTCAACTGCGGGAGGTGATGAATAACGAACAAAGGAGTTGTGATGTAACCGATACAGGCCGTTCGAACTCGGGAGAACTCCAAGTTTTACCTGTTTAGTTTGAGAGAAAGAGAAGTTGTTGATCGGTTTTCACACCCACTATGAAGGTAAGAACACCTGTTGAGCTAAAATATTCAACAGAAACCTCAGAAAAACCCTTTTTAATGGAAGGGCCTCTTTCAGAACCACTGAGGAGATCTGAGACGGGATGCCTGTAAAGAAGGAAGAGTGTTGCCATGGTTGCCATTTTATTTTGTTTGTTGTACTCTGAAATCCTTATTTGAGAGTAATGGAATGTGCATTCGTTTATGTGTGTCATACAGAACGTAACTGCCTGAAATAAATAAAAAAATAAATAAAAAATAAATAAATAATGGTAACAACCTTGCCTTCCCTTGCTGCTCGGGGTCAGTGTTCTTGGAAAACTGAACTCAGACTCTCAGGAGCTCAAGCAGATCAATCGAAATTAGTGTTTATCAAACGTAATCAGACTGCTTGAGTTTCTACATCAACATCTCACCTGTAGAATGTTTGGATCAGTTGATTTATTCTTAATACAAGAAAGAGAAAAGTTGTATCTAGTTTGAAAATTTTAAACTCTGATGTTCTCGGTAATGGATGAAATGAGATACATTCTGAATGAAACACCAATCAGAGACTGAATCTACTGAGAGGTGAACTCAGCTGTTTGTTCGTTTGGCTGGACGCGGGTCACTTTTAGGTTTTTCTCCTGCAGAGTTTCTCCCAGCTGAGTGAATACAATCAGAGTCAGTGTCCTCCACAAAGAAGCTGAACAGACTGAGGTCAGCGCCCTCTGCTGGATGTTGCAGGAACATCCATTCATTTCAGCCACTTTTTTTGGGTAATTGGAAACTTTCCAGTCGTACGTGACATTAAAACAGTTTAACAGAGTTAAAGATGTTGAAATCATCCCAGAAATCCGTTTGTTTCAGGTCTCAGTAAAACAGTGAAGTTTGAATTTTTGTCTGAACATCATCAGATTTAAGTTCTTCGTTCTGCTGCTGTGAGTTTAGAGTAAATGAGATTGAATTAACTGGTTTGTCTCAGTGTTTTTCTGTGAGTTACACTGAGTTTAAACTCCTGTAATCCTCCTTCTCTGCTCTTTAACCAGCTGCCGTCAGTCATTTCACATCTTTGACCTCAGAGCACTGATGCAAACGTGTTCAGAATATGAGTCTTTAAACTTTTTGTCTTGTAGAACTCCTGTGATATTTTAAAGCAATGCTGTCTTCAGCTCTTAGAATTTAAATCTGACACACCTGCAAATCCTTTCTGGTGTTGTGTGGACTTTGGTTTTAGATTGGTCCTGATGTTTGGAGGGTTCCAGATCTACCAACACGCGTGATGTCGAGGTGTTTCAGGGCGGCATTGTGAGATTTCACCCGTGTTTTAGTTACAACAAAAGAGACTCAACATACCATCAATCATCCCCCAGATGTGCTGCATATTAGTGAGTTTGGAGCTCCTTGTGTTTAATCAGCCTGATGGGTCACAGCAACACCCCGGAGGTTGTTGGTATCGTCTGTGAATCAGTTGGTGGACGTCGCTGTGGGTTAAAGGCGTTAATGTAAACCGATTATTGATCCCTGATGAAGTGGATGCACCTGCAGCTCTGATTCCAGTTTGAGTCTGTGATGACTTTCATCATGGGAAGTCTTCCTCGTTGCACTTTAACACAGCAGGTCTGTAAAACTTGATGCAACATCATCTGCTGCAAAGTCGATTTTCTCTCCTAAAATATTGACTTTACAACAAAAATGGAGAGAAGATTTATTAAAAACCACAAAATCATTGATCAGGGAGGGGGAAGAAGAGATGGGGGGGTTGAGGGGGAAAGGAGGAAGACCCTAAAGAGAAGGTGTTAGGTTTGAAGAAAAGAGGCAGCAATTACAGAAATGAAAGGCCTTCTACTGCAAGAATTTCATCCCTGCAGTTTCCATGGTAACCAGCCGTGGCTGCCTCCTCCCCCTCTCCTCATCCTCACTGAGCCGCTTTGCAGCACAATACAACAAAACGAAAGGATTTTCACAGAAGAAGAAAAGAACGCAGAGAAGGAGGTTCTGATTCTGAACCGCTGTCAGGAAACAGCTGCAGTTTTAAACCAGTGTAGAATCCAAGGTCAGACTCCAGTCTAACAGTGTTGGACAGGGTTTTTTGGAGGACCTAATCAGTTCTGGGTGAACTGGTTTATGAGCTGTTTTCAGCTGGTCTGGACTGGTTCTGGTTTGACTTGTTTTGGACCTTACGGGTTATCAGTAGTATCTCAGGCTGCTTCCTGTAAGAGACATTATTTAACCTGATATTCCTGTTTACTGTTCAGGTCGATGAGAATATGTGAAGCTCTCCGAAGGCAAACAAAGTCAGTTTAACATTTTAAATAAAGTTTAACTTCTGTTTCAAATGCAGAAACAGATTTAAATAAAAACTGTATTAAATAAAATGTGTCTGACTAAAAAGTTCCCCCTTGGAGTATAAATGTGTTTTTTACAATTTAGCATCAAGAAAACTCGATCAGCTGTGAACATCAGTACCTCGGATGGGTTTGTTCATGACGGGAGGCTTTTGATCCGATTTTCTACCTGGTTTCTTTGAAACTCTTTGTTGGTTTAAAAATACTGTAAAACTTTGTATTAAACTTTTTTTAAACTGGATGTTTCAGAACTCTGTTTGTGGCATGATGTGGATCTGTGGATTTGGGTTGGGTTCTAGTCCTGTTAAACTTGTTTTATTCTGGTCCATATAAGTTTCTGTTATGACTGGACCTGGTATTAATCTGTGTGTGTTTCAGATGCTGGGAACTCTCACTGCTGTTCCCATCAAGGTGCCTCAAGTCAGCTCTCTGCACAGGCTGGCTGGACAAGCAGCTACTCTGCTACCTCAGGTAAAACACCTGAATCCAGTTTCAGTTGATCTTTGCTGACATTAATGCAGAGTTTTATTTTAAAATGCATCAAAGAGATTAGAGACATGATTTGAGCAGAATTTAAAAGGTAAATATGTAATCTCCCTGCAGGTCAGGCCAAAGACTCTGATCCCCGACAGCCTGCCCCACAGTCCCTGTCAGGAGCTACAGCCGCTCAGCCTGCAGAGAGCCACAGCTGTTCTCAGCCCCAAGACCCCGGGCCCCCCCATCCTGCCCACCAACAACAGCACCTTCAGCCCCGACCGCCAGCCCCATGGTCAGAATGAAGCTTCACCTCCCGCCGCCCCCTCAGGAGGCTCGGACTCTGTCAGCCCCGCCCAACACGCTTCTGCAGGGCCCGGTGTGGCGTACGCCATCATTGCTGCCTCCCCAGCCACAGGAAACGGGGTTTCCACTGTCGGCGAGGCCGTTAAGGTAAAATGAGATAAGCTGAAGCTTTATGGAACCAGCAGCTGCAAAAGTTCTGGTTTCAGTTTAGTCCTAAAAGATCTGATTCACAGTGGAGACTCTACAGGAAGTAAATTCTTCCCAACTGATGAAATAAAGAACTTTTAGCTAAATTGATAACTGTGCCCTGAGTGTTGTCTGTAGGTATCAGCAACATGCCAACCTGAAAGTAACAACTCAGGGTGAAAACACTTACCAGCAGCGTTACAGTTAGAACTCTGTTGGTGTTTCCAGGTGATAATAATCCAGCCACAGGCCCCCAGCTGCACTGATGGATCCCCAGGGGCCCAGGCTGACCTTCCGTCACAAGAGGCCCTGCCCACCCCAAAATCCCCCCCTCAGAAGAAGGAGGAAGACCCTGAGGTGAGACTGAGTGCCATACATTTAAAATGAAACTAAACTCAGAACATTACCCATCATCCTTTGCTATTGAATCTGAACTCGGCAGCTGTGTGGGACATCTGAACCACTGTGTCCTCGTCCCCCCTCATCCCTCCTCGTCCCTCTTTGTCCCTTTTCGTCCCTCCTCATTCTTTTCTTTCCTGTGTGTCTTCCAGAAAATCGCCTTCATGGTTGCCCTCGGCCTCGTCACCACAGAACAACTGGAAGGTGAGTTTATTCTTCAGCCATTACACCCCAGACCTGGTCCTGTCCTACACCCCAGACCTGGTCCTGTCCTACATCCCAGACCTGGTCCTGTCCTACACCCCAGACCTGGTCCTGTCCTACACCCCAGACCTGGTCCTGTCCTACACCCCAGACCTGGTCCTGTCCCCAGACCTGGTCCTGTCCTACACCCCAGACCTGGTCCTGTCCTACACCCCAGACCTGGTCCTGTCCTACATCCCAGACCTGGTCCTGTTCTACACCCCAGACCTGGTCCTGTCCTACATCCCAGACCTGGTCCTGTTCTACGCCCCAGACCTGATCTTGTTCTACACCCCAGACCTGGTCCTGTCCTACATCCCAGACCTGGTCCTGTCCTACACCCCAGACCTGGTCCTGTTCTACACCCCAGACCTGGTCCTGTCCTACATCCCAGACCTGGTCCTGTTCTACACCCCAGACCTGATCCTGTTCTACACCCCAGACCTGGTCCTGTTCCACACCCCAGACCTGGTCCTGTCCTACATCCCAGACCTGGTCCTGTCCTACACCCCAGACCTGGTCCTGTCCTACACCCCAGACCTGGTCCTGTCCTACACCCCAGACCTGATCCTGTTCTACACCCCAGACCTGGTCCTGTCCTACATCCCAGACCTGGTCCTGTTCTACACCCCAGACCTGGTCCTGTCCTACATCCCAGACCTGGTCCTGTTCCACACCCCAGACCTGGTCCTGTCCTACACCCCAGACCTGGTCCTGTCCTACACCCCAGACCCGGTCCTGTCCTACATCCCAGACCTGGTCCTGTTCTACACCCCAGACCTGATCCTGTTCTACACCCCAGACCTGGTCCTGTTCCACACCCCAGACCTGGTCCTGTCCTACATCCCAGACCTGGTCCTGTCCTACATCCCAGACCTGATCCTGTTCCACACCCCAGACCTGGTCCTGTCCTACATCCCAGACCTGGTCCTGTTCTACACCCCAGACCTGGTCCTGTCCTACATCCCAGACCTGGTCCTGTTCTACACCCCAGACCTGGTCCTGTCCTACATCCCAGACCTGGTCCTGTCCTACACCCCAGACCTGGTCCTGTCCTACACCCCAGACCTGGTCCTGTTCTACACCCCAGACCTGGTCCTGTCCTACACCCCAGACCTGGTCCTGTCCTACATCCCAGACCTGGTCCTGTCCTACATCCCAGACCTGGTCCTGTTCTACACCCCAGACCTGGTCCTGTCCTACATCCCAGACCTGGTCCTGTTCCACACCCCAGACCTGGTCCTGTCCTACATCCCAGACCTGGTCCTGTTCTACGCCCCAGACCTGATCTTGTTCTACACCCCAGACCTGGTCCTGTCCTACATCCCAGACCTGGTCCTGTCCTACATCCCAGACCTGGTCCTGTTCTACACCCCAGACCTGGTCCTGTCCTACACCCCAGACCTGGTCCTGTTCTACACCCCAGACCTGGTCCTGTCCTACACCCCAGACCTGGTCCTGTCCTACACCCCAGACCTGGTCCTGTCCTACACCCCAGACCCGTTCTGGTCCTACACCCCAGACCCGGTCCTGTCCTACACCCCAGACCTGGTCCTGTCCTACACCCCAGACCTGGTCCTGTCCTACATCCCAGACCTGGTCCTGTTCTACACCCCAGACCTGGTCCTGTCCTACACCCCAGACCTGGTCCTGTTCTACACCCCAGACCTGGTCCTGTTCTACACCCCAGACCTGGTCCTGTCCTACATCCCAGACCTGATCCTGTTCCACACCCCAGACCTGGTCCTGTCCTACATCCCAGACCTGGTCCTGTCCTACACCCCAGACCTGGTCCTGTCCTATACCCCATACCTGATCCTGTTCTACACCCCAGACCTGGTACTGTCCTACATCCCAGACCTGGTCCTGTCCCCAGACCTGGTCCTGTCCTATACCCCAGACCTGGTCCTGTCCTACATCCCAGACCTGGTCCTGTCCTACATCCCAGACCTGGTCCTGTTCTACACCCCAGACCTGGTCCTGTCCTACACCCCAGACCTGGTCCTGTTCTACACCCCAGACCTGGTCCTGTCCTACATCCCAGACCTGATCCTGTTCCACACCCCAGACCTGGTCCTGTCCTACATCCCAGACCTGGTCCTGTTCCACACCCCAGACCTGGTCCTGTCCTACACCCCATACCTGATCCTGTTCTACACCCCAGACCTGGTACTGTCCTACATCCCAGACCTGGTCCTGTCCTACACCCCAGACCTGGTCCTGTCCTACACCCCAGACCTGGTCCTGTCCTACACCCCAGACCTGGTCCTGTCCTACACCCCAGACCTGGTCCTGTCCTACACCCCAGACCTGGTCCTGTCCTACACCCCAGACCTGGTCCTGTCCTATACCCCATACCTGATCCTGTTCTACACCCCAGACCTGGTACTGTCCTACATCCCAGACCTGGTCCTGTCCTACACCCCAGACCTGGTCCTGTTCTACACCCCAGACCTGGTCCTGTCCTACCTCCCAGACCTGGTCCTGTCCCCAGACCTGGTCCTGTCCTACATCCCAGACCTGGTCCTGTTCTACACCCCAGACCTGATCCTGTTCTACACCCCAGACCTGGTCCTGTCCTACACCCCAGACCTGGTCCTGTCCTACATCCCAGACCTGGTCCTGTCCTACACCCCAGACCTGGTCCTGTTCTACACCCCAGACCTGATCCTGTTCTACACCCCAGACCTGGTCCTGTTCCACACCCCAGACCTGGTCCTGTCCTACATCCCAGACCTGGTCCTGTTCTACATCCCAGACCTGGTCCTGTCCTACACCCCAGACCTGGTCCTGTCTACACCCCAGACCTGGTCCTGTCCTATACCCCAGACCTGGTCCTGTCCCCAGACCTGGTCCTGTCCTACACCCCAGACCTGGTCCTGTCCTACACCCCAGACCTGGTCCTGTCCTACATCCCAGACCTGGTCCTGTCCTACACCCCAGACCTGGTCCTGTCCTACACCCCAGACCTGGTCCTGTCCTACACCCCAGACCTGGTCCTGTCCTACACCCCAGACCTGGTCCTGTTCTACACCCCAGACCTGGTCCTGTTCCACACCCCAGACCTGGTCCTGTCCTACATCCCAGACCTGGTCCTGTCCTACACCCCAGACCTGGTCCTGTCCCCAGACCTGGTCCTGTCCTACACCCCAGACCTGGTCCTGTTCTACACCCCAGACCTGGTCCTGTCCTACATCCCAGACCTGGTCCTGTTCTACACCCCAGACCTGATCCTGTTCTACACCCCAGACCTGGTACTGTCCTACACCCCAGACCTGGTCCTGTCCTACACCCCAGACCTGGTCCTGTTCTACACCCCAGACCTGATCCTGTTCTACACCCCAGACCTGGTCCTGTTCCACACCCCAGACCTGGTCCTGTCCTACATCCCAGACCTGGTCCTGTTCTACACCCCAGACCTGGTCCTGTCCTACACCCCAGACCTGGTCCTGTTCTACACCCCAGACCTGGTCCTGTCCTATACCCCAGACCTGGTCCTGTCCTACATCCCAGACCTGGTCCTGTCCTATACCCCATACCTGATCCTGTTCTACACCCCAGACCTGGTACTGTCCTACATCCCAGACCTGGTCCTGTCCCCAGACCTGGTCCTGTCCTACATCCCAGACCTGGTCCTGTTCTACACCCCAGACCTGGTCCTGTCCTACATCCCAGACCTGGTCCTGTTCTACACCCCAGACCTGGTCCTGTCCTACACCCCAGACCTGATCCTGTTCTACACCCCAGACCTGGTCCTGTTCTACACCCCAGACCTGGTCCTGTCCTACATCCCAGACCTGGTCCTGTTCTACGCCCCAGACCTGATCTTGTTCTACACCCCAGACCTGGTCCTGTCCTACATCCCAGACCTGGTCCTGTCCTACATCCCAGACCTGATCCTGTTCTACACCCCAGACCTGGTCCTGTCCTACACCCCAGACCTGGTCCTGTTCTACACCCCAGACCTGGTCCTGTCCTATACCCCAGACCTGGTCCTGTCCTACATCCCAGACCTGGTCCTGTCCTACACCCCAGACCTGGTCCTGTCCTACACCCCAGACCTGGTCCTGTTCCACACCCCAGACCTGGTCCTGTCCTACATCCCAGACCTGGTCCTGTTCTACACCCCAGACCTGGTCCTGTCCTACATCCCAGACCTGATCCTGTCCTACACCCCAGACCTGATCCTGTTCTACACCCCAGACCTGGTCCTGTCCTATACCCCATACCTGATCCTGTTCTACACCCCAGACCTGGTACTGTCCTACATCCCAGACCTGGTCCTGTCCTACACCCCAGACCTGGTCCTGTTCTACACCCCAGACCTGGTCCTGTCCTACATCCCAGACCTGGTCCTGTTCTACACCCCAGACCTGGTCCTGTCCTACATCCCAGACCTGATCCTGTTCCACACCCCAGACCTGGTCCTGTCCTACATCCCAGACCTGGTCCTGTCCTACACCCCAGACCTGGTCCTGTCCTACACCCCAGACCTGGTCCTGTCCTACACCCCAGACCTGATCCTGTTCTACACCCCAGACCTGATCCTGTTCTACACCCCAGACCTGGTCCTGTTCTACACCCCAGACCTGGTCCTGTCCTACACCCCAGACCTGGTCCTGTCCTACACCCCAGACCTGATCCTGTTCTACACCCCAGACCTGATCCTGTTCTACACCCCAGACCTGGTCCTGTTCCACACCCCAGACCTGGTCCTGTCCTACATCCCAGACCTGGTCCTGTCCTACACCCCAGACCTGGTCCTGTTCTACACCCCAGACCTGGTCCTGTCCTACATCCCAGACCTGGTCCTGTTCCACACCCCAGACCTGGTCCTGTCCTACATCCCAGACCTGGTCCTGTTCTACACCCCAGACCTGGTCCTGTCCTATACCCCATACCTGATCCTGTTCTACACCCCAGACCTGGTACTGTCCTACACCCCAGACCTGGTCCTGTCCTACACCCCAGACCTGGTCCTGTTCTACACCCCAGACCTGGTCCTGTCCTACACCCCAGACCTGGTCCTGTCCTACATCCCAGACCTGGTCCTGTCCTCAGACCTGGTCCTGTCCTACACCCCAGACCTGGTCCTGTCCTACACCCCATACCTGATCCTGTTCTACACCCCAGACCTGGTACTGTCCTACATCCCAGACCTGGTCCTGTCCTACACCCCAGACCTGGTCCTGTTCTACACCCCAGACCCGTTCTGGTCCTACACCCCAGACCTGGTCCTGTTCTACACCCCAGACCTGGTCCTGTCCTACATCCCAGACCTGGTCCTGTTCTACACCCCAGACCTGATCCTGTTCTACACCCCAGACCTGGTCCTGTTCCACACCCCAGACCTGGTCCTGTCCTACATCCCAGACCTGGTCCTGTTCCACACCCCAGACCTGGTCCTGTCCTACATCCCAGACCTGGTCCTGTTCTACGCCCCAGACCTGATCTTGTTCTACACCCCAGACCTGGTCCTGTTCCACACCCCAGACCTGGTCCTGTCCTACATCC
Source organism: Pachypanchax playfairii (assembly GCA_006937955.1). NCBI lineage: Eukaryota > Metazoa > Chordata > Actinopteri > Cyprinodontiformes > Aplocheilidae > Pachypanchax > Pachypanchax playfairii. The sequence goes on from SSNP01000065.1 coordinate 649,438, forward strand.
CAGACCTGGTCCTGTTCTACACCCCGACCTGGTCCTGTCCTACACCCCAGCCCTGGTCCTGTCCTACACCCCAGACCTGGTCCTGTTCTACACCCCAGACCTGGTCCTGTCCTACACCCCAGACCTGATCCTGTTCTACACCCCAGACCTGATCCTGTTCTACACCCCAGACCTGGTCCTGTCCTACACCCCAGACCCGTTCTGGTCCTACACCCCAGACCCGGTCCTGTCCTACACCCCTGACCTGATCCTGTTCTACACCCCAGACCTGGTCCTGTCCTACACCCCAGACCCGTTCTGGTCCTACACCCCAGACCCGGTCCTGTCCTACACCCCAGACCCGGTCCTGTCCTACACCCCTGACCTGGTCCTGTCCTACACCCCAGACCTGGTCCTTTTCTATCCTTATGATCCAGATATTCCTTTGATCGTTTGAAGTGGATCAGTAGTGTTCTGAAGGTCTGCAGCGGTTCTTTTGGACTGTGGCTGGTTTGTATCAGGTGATACGAGGCGGATGTTTGAGTTTTTGAGAGAAACATTTTTTTCCGAATTCAGCTGAAAGTAGTTCAGAACCCGATCCGGTGGTGAAGAGTTCAGCCGCTCATGTTGTCCTGCATGTGATTCAGCGCTGCAGGTCTGAACTGGTTTTCGTTGCTTTCAGAGATCCAGATGAAGCGACAGGAGAGGAAGAGGAGAAGCACAGCTAACCCGGCATACAGTGGCCTGTTCGAGCCTGAGGTCAGGATCCACCACAACACACTGTCTAATGTTTGATCAGTTTTCAGATGAACTCACACTTCCTGTTTCTGTGCAGAGGAAACGCCTGCCGTCACATTACCTGAACAGCTCGCTCTTCCTGTCGGCGCGAGGTAACAACGTTCAGCTGCTCTCTCACTCTATACTAACGTTTAATTGACTTCCTTCTTTAAAGTGGTGCCAATAAACATTCAGCTCGACTCACCTGTTTCTTATTAACTCAGATGATTCTATAAAAAACACCAGAGTAGATCATTCCTATTAAAATAAAACAGGAAGTCAACACATGGTTAGAACTTTTATTTTGATCGTCCATTCCTCGATGGGATCTAAACATCAAGTTGAATTTCTTTATCATTTTATCATCCTGCTTTTCCCCGAACTCATGTTATTAAACAGAACTTACAAACCTTCAGATGTTCCCTGAACGCCTCACACACTCCTTCCCTAACCTGCACTAACCTCTGCTCTGCTTCATTCACATGCTAGACTCTGAGGAGTTCTGCTGGAAGGTAGGTCACATGACTTCTGATGTCACACCTGTGTGTGCGTGCATGTAACAAACACAGCTGCCGTGTCTCATTTCAGGCGGACTTGGAGCATGACGACCACTGCTCTGTGTGTAAAGAGGACGGAGAGCTGCAGCTCTGCCACAACTGCCCCCGAGCCTTCCACCCCAGCTGCCTCCACCCGCCCCTCAAAAGCCCCCCCAGGGGCCCCTGGTACTGCCCCAAGTGCCAGAAGAAGGTGTGTGTAAGAGACCTGGTTTACATTGTTGATCCAACATGAAGCTGTAACTCGTGTCTGGTTTCAGGTTCTGAACAAGGAGAACCTGTCATGGCCTCAGAACTTTGTTCAGTCCTATGTTACACACAAGACTGGTGAGAAACACACAACACTGCACCTGTGTGTGTTTGAGTGTCTGTAGGTGTACTAACTGTGTGTGTGTGTGTGTGTGTGTGTGTGTGTGTGTGTGTGTGTGTGTGTGTGTGTGTGTGAGCAGTGAGGCAGGAGGAGAAAAGACGGCTGCTGAGACGAAACACAGAGCTGAAGAAGGAGTGTGCTCACCTGGAGGAGCAGGACAAGCAGCTCAACAACACACTCAAAGTAACACACACACACTCACACACAGGCTGGGGTTTAAGATAGTGTTAGTCTGGAACTCTGATTATCTGTTAGAACTTTCTGAGATCTGTGATGAGAAGAATCCAGCTGACGCTCAGAACGCGAACACTGCGTTTGTCTTCACGCAGAAGAAGAAGTTTTGAAATGTGTTGGATGTTAGAGAAGCTGCTCTGCTCGTGGACCCTCTTCTCAGAACACTGGTTTCACTAACATCTTGTTCAGAACCAGTTTCAGTGAGTCTTTAAGGGGAGCTAGATGGTTGTCACACGTCAGGTCCATGTAGCTGCGTCCATGATGTCAGAGTGTTCACACACTGACATCTAACCCAAAGTTTACTGACTGATCCCAGTGCAGGATGACAGATCATCTCCACACATCAGGGTTTGTTCTCTGCAGTGTGGAGCTGCTGCTCAAGTGGTTCTAAAGTTCTGAGTTACCGGAGAACCCCGTAGAACACAGCTCAGCCTGCTTCTTGTTAAAACAAACAGGAAGAGAACTCGTCTTGCTGCAGTCGGCTTCTACGTCTTAAAGCAGAACTAAGTAAGTTTTTTCACCTCAATAAATGTTTTCCAGAGTCCCTGTGGGGGTAAACAAGGACTTGGCGGGGTGATTCGTGGGTCCCTCCCCTCCCTCCGGGGTCTGTGTCCTGAAAGCAGCACTTGCAACTTTCAGTGGATCGGACCCGACTAATCTCGCGAGAACAAACCTGCTTTACGGCACTCACACTCACGTACATAAATACAAGCATGAAGCCCTTGCCGTTGTTAGCAACGCCACCCTTAGGAGCGCAAAGATGACAATAATACTCACCTGTCGAGACATTTTCTTGGTTTTGTTTTTCTTTCTTTTTGCAAAAGCATTCTCTGCGCGTTGTTGTTGGGGGGTCTGCGGTGGGGTGGAGGG
>SSNP01000065.1:652231-673382 GCA_006937955.1 Pachypanchax playfairii
CGGGGGAACGTTACGACAGTGAGCTTTCACAGGGGACCAGTAGGGGGAGAGCGAGAGCAAAACTTACTTAGTTCTGCTTTAAATCTGGGTTTTTATTGTTCCTTCTAAACACTCAGGTTGCAGGATCAAAAACTGATCCTGAACCCGTCTCAGACCTGAGACCGCTTCATGGGAGGGTTTGAGGGGGGTTGTATTGGGGTTACTTGCAGTATTTGTGAGCCGTGGAACCAACAGCTGCTCAGAGCAGGAAGCAGTTTTCAAGATGTAAACCCGTGAAGTCCAGTCCGGGTCAACGAGGTCACCATCCTACATGTTTTACCTGTTGTGACTGTTTGACTGATGTTTTGATAAATTTCCACCTAATTTCACATGGACACATCGTCTCAATCAGTAACTGAATGCTCCAGAGGGAAACTTTCATCAGCACCGAAATACAAAAAGGAGAGAACAATCCTGAGTTTATGAAGGAAAGTAAAAGTTGATGTGATGTCAGGAAACAGACCTAGTGATCATCCTTCAGTGCCTTCAGAATAAGAGCCCCGTGCTGCACTTTAAATAAACACCTTCCTAACATTAAAGTTCACTGGAATAAAGTTTATTTTCCTGTATGATGTACATCAGCTAGTAACGTGAGCAAGTTTCTTTAGGCTGCAGTTCAGGGAATCACAGTATCAACAGTGACATCTAGTGGTGAATTATCTCAACTGCACCGTGAACTCTGTTTAGCAGGCGGGGAGCAGGTTAATGTTTTAAGAGGGTGTGAAGGGGTCAAAGGTCAAACAATCATCAATTACAGACTGACTGACTGAGAGAAACAAACTATTTACATGAAACAGACTTTTCTTTATTGTGTGTGAACTATTATATTTATCAGGTTTATTATCTAGTAACGGATCAGAATGCAGAGCTTGTTAAACTGATATCAGCCAACAGGTGAAAACAGGCACATGCTGCACAGGTAGAACAGGTGCAGCAGGTAAATACCTGAAACGTGCAGGATGATGACCTCAGGGACCAGGACTGTGCTAAGTGTTCCTAATGTGGGACAGACGTTTATGTTGTTTTATTTACTGAGTTTTTATGAAAAGGTGTAAAATATTTCTCACAACGTTCAGACATAATCTAAGAATCTTGAAGTTGTTTAAAATGCTGATAATCCTTCTCTTAATCCCACTTCAGAGAGGTAATCTTAACTTTACCTGTGAGGCTGTTGTGATTCTGACCTGCTCATGTTCCCTTTATGTCTACATGATCATACAGCCTGGGCAGGTCATGTGACCTCCTCCTGTCTCCTGTTTGTCTGCAGCTCTGCATGGATCAGCGGGAGCGGCTCCTCGGACAGCAGAGAGACACTCAGGTGTCCCTCGACCGTCTCAAAGCGCTCATCAGGCTCATCCAACGTGACCAGCTCATCCAGGTTGTCATGACAACCACCGCCACACTGTCCCAGCCGTGGATCAAACCCACCAGCACCGCCTCGTCGGCCGCTCAGCTGCAGACGAACCAGGACGACGTTAAAAACTAAACGTGTTTTGTGGGATTACCATCTGAAGTGTTTTAAAACCCAACACCTCCAGTGCTTACGAGATTTTTTTAGGTTATTTTCTATTTATTCTTCGCCTTAATGTATTTATTACAACACGATAGAGTCCAGCGTTGCAGTGGAAACACGGCATCTGATTATTGAGCGACCGTACATTGATGTAATCGAGTAGATGTTCGTCCTTTTTCGTTTCTGCCAAACGAGTTCAGGAAGAAGTTTCTGCACAAAAACGCAGACGAGCCTTCAAACAAACAGAGAATTACGTTTTTCAGTATTAATAGAGTTAAAGTCAAAGAAAAAAAGTATTTAAGATGAAACTACAGAAATTAGCTTTTTAGTGGAGATTCTAGTATTTTCATGATGATGCCTGTTGATAAATGTAAGTCTGGAGTATTGGGGGGGATCACTGTACATATGTGTCATCATTATCTTCATCATTTAAATCACCAGTCTGTTCACATCAACACAAGAGTTTCACTTTTCTTTAAGACGCAGAAAAACAAATAAACTTCTTCCCGAGTCGTTTATAAAACAACGGCTCTGAATGGGCATCGGAGATATTTCAGCACCTGAGGATAAGACCTCACCTTCGTCCAATCACAGCAGAGCAAACAAAAGGTTTGTCTTAATCAGGTCACGAAGTGAAACACCTGGAATAAATGTGATTCAGTGTCTTCAGGAAATGGAAATGTCTCGCGGGACTTCATATCCACTTGTTTTTCTTAAAAGAAACTTTAATCTGAGTTAAGGTGGAGTTTGATCCTGAAAGTCAGGATCTAAAGTCAGACTTTAGCTGTTAAAGCAGAAACATCTCTTCCAGGTACTGAGTTGGATTTTACTCTCTGATCTTCCGATGAATCACTGAGACAGAAACATTCTGCTGCGTCCGTCTCTCAGAACGTCATGTTAGTTTTATCTTTATATGTCAAAATGTCAAAAGTTATCGAAGTCGAGTCAGTAACTTTTCTCTAATGATTCTGTTAAACAGAAGAAATTTATTCTGAAACCGAATCTGTTTCCCTGTAAAATCATCTGAAAACTCACCTCATTGTTTCTGCGTCTTTAAGAACTAAAAACTCAATTTTTTTTAGAACGACATAAAGTCGTCGCAGGTTATGAGTCCACACCATAAGGCCCCTCCCACTTTAACCAGTATGGAAAATATGCCAAAAACGTCTCTTTGTTTTTATACTGGGACTACTCAGCTTTCAGTTTTCTGCCTCTTTTATATTTTTGCATATTTTGATGGTGTAAATGGCGTCGGGTGAACACTGCCTCACATCATATCAGGGTTTTTGTCTTTGTCGTCTTTTTCTTTTCATAAAACCGAAGTGGGACAACTCTGTCGAGCTGCAACAACCGTCGTGAGTCTTCCTGCTGGTCCAGAGAGATCCCACTTCAGTGTTCTGGTTTCTGGTACTGGACTCACCCATCAGTCGCAGTGCAGCGCTCTGCAGCCTGTTGATGCACTTACATGAACAAACGAGAGGAACAGTTCAGAAAAAGCCTTTAATCAACAAATTTATGTGATGTGAATCATGTCCAGCTCACCGTGTTTAATACGCTGCAGATTATTAGATGAACAAACGGGTTTCAGTTCGCTGCTTCCCAACATCGAGTGCACTGAGACCAGGGGTCGGAGCGTCTGTGCATCTTTTCTTCTGTAAAAACTACAAACAAAGAGCAGTTAGCGATCATGTCACCCAAAGCACAACAAAAAACACAAACTTTCACCCGAGAATCACAACAGATGAAAAGTTTCTGTAAAATGTTTCAAATCTTCTGCCAACAGAGGAAGTAACAATTCTCACATGACTGATCACATGATCGATCAGCTGTTCTGGAGCATACATTAACAGCACACGTGCTGAGGGTCAGGCGAGGTTTCTGGACTATCTACATCTAGTTCTCCACGGGTTCGAAGAACATCCAACAGGAAATCAAGATGTTCGGTTATGAATGTCGAAGCGTGTTGGATTTAATCTAAAATATTTGATCCCATTTTACTTCAGATCACATGATTTCTGAGCTCACACATTTTTCAACAAAATTTCAACTTGAAGCATCAAAATATTCTGTTCCAGGTCTAACCTACTGAAAAAAAACTGGTTCCATTCTCACTGACCTGTAGTCTCACTCATTACCCTCTATCTTACACCTGACCCTGTCTCACTCCTGACCATCTATCTCACACCTGACCCTGTCTCACTCCTGACCCCGTCTCACTCCTGACCATCTATCTCACACCTGACCCTGTCTCACTCCTGACCCCGTCTCACTCCTGACCATCTATCTCACACCTGACCCTGTCTCACTCCTGACCCCGTCTCACTCCTGACCATCTATCTCACACCTGACCCTGTCTCACTCCTGACCCTCTCTCTCACACCTGACCCTGTCTCACTCCTGACCCCGTCTCACTCCTGACCATCTATCTCACACCTGACCCTGTCTCACTCCTGACCCCGTCTCACTCCTGACCATCTATCTCACACCTGACCCTGTCTCACTCCTGGCCCTCTATCTCTCACCTGACCCTCTGGTCTCACACCTGACCCTCTGTCTCACACCTGTCCCTCTGGTCTCAGTCCTGACCCTCTGGTCTCACACATGACCATCTGGTTTATCTTCTGACCCTCTGGTCTCAGTCCTGACCCTCTGGTCTCACACCTGTCCCTCTGGTCTCAGTCCTGACCCTCTGGTCTCACACCTGACCCTCTGGTCTCACACCTGACCCTCTGGTCTCAGTCCTGACCCTCTGGTCTCACACCTGACCATCTGGTTTCTCTTCTGACCTGCTGGTCTCAGTCCTGACCCTCTGGTCTCAGTCCTGACCCTCTGGTCTCAGTCCTGACCCTCTGGTCTCACACCTGACCCTCTGGTCTCACACCTGACCCTCTGGTCTCAGTCCTGACCCTCTGGTCTCACTCCTGACCCTCTGTCTTACACCTGACCCTCTGGTCTCACACCTGACCCTCTGATCTCACACCTGACCCTCTGGTCTCACACATGACCATCTGGTTTCTCTTCTGACCTGCTGGTCTCAGTCCTGACCCTCTGGTCTCAGTCCTGACCCTCTGGTCTCAGTCCTGACCCTCTGGTCTCACACCTGACCCTCTGATCTCACACCTGACCCTCTGGTCTCACACATGACCATCTGGTTTCTCTTCTGACCTGCTGGTCTCAGTCCTGACCCTCTGGTCTCAGTCCTGACCCTCTGGTCTCAGTCCTGACCCTCTGGTCTCACTCCTGACCCCGTCTCACTCCTGACCATCTATCTCACACCTGACCCTGTCTCACTCCTGACCCCGTCTCACTCCTGACCATCTATCTCACACCTGACCCTGTCTCACTCCTGACCCCCTCTCACTCCTGACCATCTATCTCACACCTGACCCTGTCTCACTCCTGACCCCGTCTCACTCCTGACCATCTATCTCACACCTGACCCTGTCTCACTCCTGACCATCTATCTCACACCTGACCCTGTCTCACTCCTGACCCCGTCTCACTCCTGACCATCTATCTCACACCTGACCCTGTCTCACTCCTGACCCTGTCTCACTCCTGACCATCTATCTCACACCTGACCCTGTCTCACTCCTGACCCCGTCTCACTCCTGACCATCTATCTCACACCTGACCCTGTCTCACTCCTGACCATCTATCTCACACCTGACCCTGTCTCACTCCTGCCCCCGTCTCACTCCTCACCCTCTATCTCACACCTGACCCTGTCTCACTCCTGACCCCGTCTCACTCCTGACCATCTATCTCACACCTGACCCTGTCTCACTCCTGGCCCTCTATCTCTCACCTGACCCTCTGGTCTCACACCTGACCCTCTGGTCTCACACCTGTCCCTCTGGTCTCAGTCCTGACCCTCTGGTCTCACACATGACCATCTGGTTTATCTTCTGACCCTCTGGTCTCAGTCCTGACCCTCTGGTCTCACACCTGACCATCTGGTTTCTCTTCTGACCTGCTGGTCTCAGTCCTGACCCTCTGGTCTCAGTCCTGACCCTCTGGTCTCAGTCCTGACCCTCTGGTCTCACACCTGACCCTCTGGTCTCACACCTGACCCTCTGGTCTCAGTCCTGACCCTCTGGTCTCACTCCTGACCCTCTGTCTTACACCTGACCCTCTGGTCTCACACCTGACCCTCTGGTCTCACACCTGACCCTCTGGTCTCAGTCCTGACCCTCTGGTCTCACACCTGTCCCTCTGGTCTCAGTCCTGACCCTCTGGTCTCACACCTGACCCTCTGGTCTCCCACCTGACCCTCTGGTCTCACACCTGACCCTCTGGTCTCACACCTGACCCTCTGGTCTCAGTCCTGCCCCTCTGGTCTCAGTCCTGACCCTCTGGTCTCACACCTGTCCCTCTGGTCTCAGTCCTGACCCTCTGGTCTCACACCTGACCCTCTGTCTTACACCTGACCCTCTGGTCTCAGTCCTGTCCCTCTGGGCTCACACATGACCATCTGGTCTCAGTCCTGACCCTCTGGTCTCACACCTGACCCTCTGGTCTCACACCTGACCCTCTGGTCTCAGTCCTGACCCTCTGGTCTCACACCTGACCATCTGGTTTCTCTTCTGACCCTCTGGTCTCAGTCCTGACCCTCTGGTCTCAGTCCTGACCCTCTGGTCTCACACCTGACCCTCTGGTCTCACACCTGACCCTCTGGTCTCACACATGACCATCTGGTTTCTCTTCTGACCTGCTGGTCTCAGTCCTGACCCTCTGGTCTCAGTCCTGACCCTCTGGTCTCAGTCCTGACCCTCTGGTCTCACACCTGACTCTCTGTCTCACACATGACCATCTGGTTTATCTTCTGACCCTCTGGTCTCAGTCCTGACCCTCTGGTCTCACACCTGACCCTCTGGTCTCACACATGACCATCTGGTCTCTCTCCTGCCCCTCTGGTCTCAGTCCTGACCCTCTGGTCTCAGTCCTGACCCTCTGGTCTCACACCTGACCCTCTGGTCTCACACCTGACCCTCTGGTCTCAGTCCTGACCCTCTGGTCTCACACATGACCATCTGGTTTCTCTTCTGACCTGCTGGTCTCAGTCCTGACCCTCTGGTCTCAGTCCTGACCCTCTGGTCTCAGTCCTGACCCTCTGGTCTCAGTCCTGACCCTCTGGTCTCACACCTGCCCCTCTGGTCTCACACCTGACCCTCTGGTCTCACACATGACCATCTGGTTTCTCTTCTGACCTGCTGGTCTCAGTCCTGACCCTCTGGTCTCAGTCCTGACCCTCTGGTCTCAGTCCTGACCCTCTGGTCTCACACCTGACCCTCTGATCTCACACCTGACCCTCTGGTCTCACACATGACCATCTGGTCTATCTCCTGACCCTCTGGTCTCAGTCCTGACCCTCTGGTCTCACTCCTGACCCTCTGGTCTCAGTCCTGACCCTCTGGTCTCAGTCCTGACCCTCTGGTCTCACACCTGACCCTCTGATCTCACACCTGACCCTCTGGTCTCACACCTGACCCTCTGGTCTCAGTCCTGACCCTCTGGTCTCACACCTGACCCTCTGGTCTCAGTCCTGACCCTCTGGTCTCACACCTGTCCCTCTGGTCTCAGTCCTGACCCTCTGGTCTCACACATGACCCTCTGGTTTCTCTTCTGACCTGCTGGTCTCAGTCCTGACCCTCTGGTCTCAGTCCTGACCCTCTGGTCTCAGTCCTGACCCTCTGGTCTCACACCTGACCCTCTGCTCTCACACCTGACCCTCTGGTCTCACACATGACCATCTGGTTTCTCTTCTGACCTGCTGGTCTCAGTCCTGACCCTCTGGTCTCAGTCCTGACCCTCTGGTCTCAGTCCTGACCCTCTGGTCTCACACCTGTCCCTCTGGTCTCAGTCCTGACCCTCTGGTCTCACACATGACCATCTGGTTTCTCTTCTGACCTGCTGGTCTCAGTCCTGACCCTCTGGTCTCAGTCCTGACCCTCTGGTCTCAGTCCTGACCCTCTGGTCTCACACCTGACCCTCTGATCTCACACCTGACCCTCTGGTCTCACACATGACCCTCTGGTTTCTCTTCTGACCCTCTGGTCTCAGTCCTGACCCTCTGGTCTCACACCTGACCCTCTGATCTCACACCTGACCCTCTGGTCTCACTCCTGACCATCTATCTCACTCCTGACCCTGTCTCACTCCTGACCCCGTCTCACTCCTGACCATCTATCTCACACCTGACCCTGTCTCACTCCTGACCCTGTCTCACTCCTGACCCCGTCTCACTCCTGACCATCTATCTCACACCTGACCCTGTCTCACTCCTGACCCCGTCTCACTCCTGACCATCTATCTCACACCTGACCCTGTCTCACTCCTGACCCCGTCTCACTCCTGACCATCTATCTCACACCTGACCCTGTCTCACTCCTGACCCCGTCTCACTCCTGACCATCTATCTCACACCTGACCCTGTCTCACTCCTGGCCCTCTATCTCTCACCTGACCCTCTGGTCTCACACCTGACCCTCTGGTCTCACACCTGTCCCTCTGGTCTCAGTCCTGACCCTCTGGTCTCACACATGACCATCTGGTTTATCTTCTGACCCTCTGGTCTCAGTCCTGACCCTCTGGTCTCACACCTGTCCCTCTGGTCTCAGTCCTGACCCTCTGGTCTCACACATGACCATCTGGTTTCTCTTCTGACCTGCTGGTCTCAGTCCTGACCCTCTGGTCTCACACCTGACCCTCTGATCTCACACCTGACCCTCTGGTCTCACACATGACCATCTGGTTTCTCTTCTGACCTGCTGGTCTCAGTCCTGACCCTCTGGTCTCAGTCCTGACCCTCTGGTCTCAGTCCTGACCCTCTGGTCTCACTCCTGACCCTCTGTCTTACACCTGACCCTCTGGTCTCACACCTGACTCTCTGTCTCACACATGACCATCTGGTTTATCTTCTGACCCTCTGGTCTCAGTCCTGACCCTCTGGTCTCACACCTGACCCTCTGGTCTCAGTCCTGACCCTCTGGTCTCACACCTGTCCCTCTGGTCTCAGTCCTGACCCTCTGGTCTCACACCTGACCCTCTGGTCTCACACCTGACCCTCTGGTCTCAGTCCTGACCCTCTGGTCTCACACCTGACCCTCTGTCTTACACCTGACCCTCTGGTCTCAGTCCTGTCCCTCTGGGCTCACACGTGACCATCTGGTTTATCTTCTGACCCTCTGGTCTCAGTCCTGACCCTCTGGTCTCAGTCCTGACCCTCTGGTCTCACACCTGACCCTCTGGTCTCACACCTGACCCTCTGGTCTCAGTCCTGACCCTCTGGTCTCACACCTGTCCCTCTGGTCTCAGTCCTGTCCCTCTGGGCTCACACATGACCATCTGGTCTCAGTCATGACCCTCTGACCTGACTGAGGTGAATCAAATGAGCCTGATGAACATTTAGCATGTGAAGAAAAGGTGCACCGACCTCAGCTGCTTTAGTCCGAACAAATGCACAAGTTGTTTCAAATGTTTCATTTCATCAGGTTTCGAACTTTTGAAACCAAAAATAAGACGTTTGAGCAGCTGCAGTTTGATTATGATGAAAAGTTAGATTACTTTTATTTCAGAACGTCCTCCAGGCTGAGAGTCTAGGACAAAGAATCCGACCTGCCTTTTAACAAAATAAAATCATGATCAGAACCGAGGGCTTTTATTTTGGTGACAGGAATGTGCCATGTGATGCATATCAAATCCTCACCTAAACGTTAAAACCCATACGGAGATCATATCAGCACTCCGTCACAGTTTTGTTTAAAAAGAAAGAAACACACCCTCCTCTTCTTCGTCCTCCACAATCGGACCTCTTCATCCGTTTCTAAAAAACATTCTCTCCGGGAGAAACTGTGCAGCGTTTAAACAGATCTATTTTACTACACAACACAACATTTGAACAAAAGAAAAAAACATTTTTATATTCTTTTATCGAGGAGAAAAACAGACCGTCTGGGTTTTCTGGATTCTGATTTGTTTTTGCCATGAGGTGATGAAGACGCTGCGGCGGCGTGTCAAGGGAGGTGAATTAGAAGTTTTTGTTTGTCATTGAAAAGGGAAACTGTCCAGTGGATAGTGTGTATAGGAAAGTGTTTGTCTTAAATATGCCAACGTAGTTTTTCTTCTTTCTGATGCATTAAAGGCTGATTGATGGACGAATGGTGGTTAAAGATAGTCTCACTTTTTGTACCAAGTTCTTACAAAAAATAAATCATAAATAAACAAAATGGAGCAACAAACACGTCGAGTCGAGTCTTTTTGGAGGGAACTTTAATTTCAAACATCTGTGGGTTTCTGGTGAAAATTTTAAAGCAGCAAATTTAACCTCGGGAGTTTGACTTTTCCAGATTTCTGCCTTTTAAACAATGTTTTTTCTTCTTACAAATAAATCGTCTCAGTGATTAAATGGACAACTTGAACACTTTTCAAAGTCAAACCTTTTTATTTCCCCTTAGTTTGTCAGAAAAATGCATATTTTTATGTTCGTATTCATTTTTTTATAAATCATGTTTTGAAAAATTAACAAAAAACATTTTTAAATGTTTTGTGTCTGAAAATGTTCTTTTTTTGTTGTTAAAAAGTCTGTTGCACAATGTTTTTGAAAATATTAACTTTAGATGTAACAAAACATTCAAACTAATAATTTATGCGGTTTATCTGTCATGTAAATGATAAAATGTTATTGTTTCTCATTTTTATCTAGAAATGTAAACACTTTGGTTTGAAAGACACACTACAGGTAACAACAGGTTACACTCACCTGTCCGACTGAAGAAAACCAACTGGAAGCTCAACAAAACCACATTGAAACAATTCTAACTGCTTTGGACATTTTCAGCTTGGATTTTTTTTTAAGTATTTAGAAATACATCCTGAATACAGGTTTTATGGTTTTAAGTTATTTGTTTCTCTGTTGTGATTTTTCATCACTCCAACTATCATTTAAAGAAGTTCTATCAACTTCAAAACAGGATCAGAAGCTGCTGCTGTTAGAATGAGGTTTTATAGATGGAAAGTTAAAACATTGACATTGTTATTTTCCATATTGAGCAACTATTTTCATTCATCTTTTCTGAACTGAATCTTCTGCTTCAGAAGCTGATCTACCACCAGAGGTCAGTATCTGTCTAGAACTAAATATAAGAAACTGAAAGTTTAAAAAAGAAACAAACTGACGTCCGAGAATCGCTGGATACACTTTCTCTCTTTTTAAAAGATCCACCTTAAGAAGATCTTCCAGATTTTCCAGTTGCTCCACAACTGTTTAGTGATTACTGAAAGATTAAAGCCCTTATTCTCTAAACAAAAAGGTCAATGTTAGGCTTTTACATTGAATTTTAAATAAGGTAACGTTTCTTGTTTTGGTAAAAACACTAAAAAAGCCACAGATGAAAGATTGAAAGCATAAAATGAACATAGACATCACTGACAGAAGAAACATGAAACAATCTGAACAAATATGGAAACAGATGTGCAACACAGTCGAGGCTGCAAAGAAACAAAAGATAAAGGTCATAAACTGATATAAATATCTAGAAAATCAACCTGAGAGGAAGTAAATAGCTGCAAAGTCATTTAAATTATTCACAAAGAAAAAAACATCTGGAAAATCACCAAAATGACATAAACAAGATAAACATTGATACAAAATAACAAACATGTCAACAAAAAACAACCAATTACAGGTTCAGGTCTGGACTTTGTTCCTGTTCAAGTCTCTGAAGGTCCGCCAGCATCTCAGTCTGGTTCAGGTCTCTGAAGGTCCGCCAGCATCTCAGTCTGGTTCAGGTCTCTGAAGGTCCGCCAGCATCTCAGTTTGGTTCAGGTCTCTGAAGGTCCGCCAGCATCTCAGTCTGGTTCAGGTCTCTGAAGGTCCGCCAGCATCTCAGTCTGGTTCAGGTCTCTGAAGGTCCGCCAGCATCTCAGTCTGGTTCAGGTCTCTGAAGGTCCACCAGTATATCAGTCAGGTTCAGGTCTGGACTTTGTTGTTCCTGTTTAGGTCTCTGAAGGTCCATCAACATCTCAGTCAGGTTCAAGTCTCTGAAGGTCCACCAGCATCTCAGTCTGGTTCAGATCTCTGAAGGTCCACCAGCATGTCAGTTAGGTTCAGGTCTCTGAAGGTCCACCAGTATATCAGTCTGGTTCAGATCTCTGAAGGTCCACCAGCATGTCAGTCAGGTTCAGGTCTCTGAAGGTCCACCAGCATCTCAGTCTGGTTCAGATCTCTGAAGGTACACCAGCATGTCAGTCAGGTTCAGGTCTCTGAAGGTCCGCCAGCATCTCAGTCTGGTTCAGATCTCTGAAGGTCCACCAGCATATCAGTCAGGTTCAGGTCTGGACTTACTGGACCATTGGCCTATCAGTTCCTGTGTTTGGATCATAGTTCTGGTTCATGACTCAGTTTGATCCAGCTGTCAGACAGCTGGACTTACATCTGAATCTGAAATACTTTGGTATCTAGAGGTCAGAGGTCAACTGAGTCCCTGCGAGTTGTCCAGGTCCTGCTGTTGCAGCCCAAACCATCAGCCTCCCACCACCGTGCTGACTGCTGGTTTGATGTGTTGGTGCTGATATGTTGAGTTTGGTTTTCTCAAAAGTTGTGCATTATGGGTAAACCTGTCCACTCTGGTCCTGTCTGTCCCAGGGATGCTGTTCTAGAAGTCCTCCGGCCGCCAGGTTTTTCTGCCACAGCCATTCCAAACAAGTCAGACTTGTTCAGTTTTTCTCTTAACTGTCTTGTATGAACTTTAACCTTTAACCTGCTAATGGAGGCACGTAGAGTTTGAAGTCTGAACACTTGTTTTTTGGTCATTTTTCGGAACATTGCACAGTAATTAACCTCTAACCTCAGGATGAACCTGTTCGGACAATCACTCCCGGGGAGAGTCGTGTTTATATTTTCCACTCATTAATAATTTTTTCTCTATATAAAATAAAAACTGCATGTGATTCAGAAATGACCTTTGACCCCTCCCAGATTGATGGACAGCAGTGGTTGTATCTCTAGGCTCGATGCTGATATCTGCCGTGTCCTTCATGTTGCATCATCACCTCTGACTGCATGTGATAACATCTTCATATCTCACCTTTTCCTGCCTTCTAACACACATTTCTATAACAAAAAGACTCTTTGTTCAATTTCCATAAAACACGTTCACTCAAGAAGTGAGCAGCTGTAATCATTAACTGTACTGCTTTTTCTGTCGACTTTGTCAGAAAGAGCAGATTTATTTCTAAAAGCTGGTTTTACTCTGTTTTATGTTTTAAAGTCTTTAATTGGAAACGGGAGGAAAAAATGTGGAATCCCTTTTTTTTTTCTTTGGCCTACCGTCTTAGAGATGAAACAACAAGGTGGGGAACAGAAAACTGTAAAACTATTTCACTGGATGTTACTGAGACTGAATCAACACAACATCAAAGGAAATGAGACATGGAAATAAAACCCAACAACAAAACATGTGAAGCATTAAAAATATTTAAAAAATGATAGACATCATTAAATTAAGTGACAATCCAAAATGAAAATTTTAGAAAGTTAAACTTAAAGATATTTAATTACTTAGAAAGAGGGGGGAAAAAAACATAAAACAAGCACCTTAAAACTCACAGGAATTATCTGAGAAAATCAAATGAAAACAAAAACTGATACAGAGATGAAAAATGTGTGAAAACAAAAACAACAGGAATGTTACAAAAATAATGAAACAAAGAAAAACAGGAAGTAGACAAATATGTAAACCTCGTGGATGGATGAACAACTGGGTGATTTGTCTTTATTTATTTCTCTGCCAAGAATAACAAGAATAATTGCAGATATGGTCATGATTAATTAATTGTTTCATTCTTATAAATATCTTTGCATTCTGCACATAACCAAAAAAACAAGTGCAGCTGAAGCTCTGAATTATTCTAACCTTTTATGAAACAGAATAGAGTTTAATAACATGAAGAAACATTACAATTTAAATGAAACACAAACTAATTATCTAAAGAACCATTTTAATGACTTAAATCACTGAAAGACTCAAACTTCATTTTATCTAGTTGTTAGTTTTTGTTGTTGTTTTAAATGGAAGATAGAGGCACATTATTTAATTTGATAGATCCACTCCTTTCACTGATATACAGGATTTCTTTGCCTTTATGGTTTATTAAACTGTCTCGAACATGTTCTGTACTTTTGTGGCAAAAAAAATTTAAACATTATTTTCCAGATGTGAGGATCCAATAATCATTAACTTTTGATATTTGTAGGTTAAAAAATAATTTCTAAGGTGATGCGTCACATGCAGAATAAATGAAGATTCTTCTGAACTTTTTCAAATTCAAATTCAATCAAACTTTATTGATCCTTGAAGGTAAATGAGATGTAGTAAGTCAGTGTTTCTTCAGACTGTCATCATAGAAGGTTCTAGCTGTGGACAGGAAGGATCTCCTGTAGAGGGTTCTAGCTGTGGACAGGAAGGATCTCCTGTAGAGGGTTCTAGGTGTGGACGGGAAGGATCTCCTGTAGAGGGTTCTAGCTGTGGACAGGAAGGATCTCCTGTAGAGGGTTCTAGGTGTGGACAGGAAGGATCTCCTGTAGAGGGTTCTAGCTGTAGACAGGAAGGATCTCCTGTAGAGGGTTCTAGCTGTGGACAGGAAGGATCTCCTGTAGAGGGTTCTAGCTGTGGACGGGAAGGATCTCCTGTAGAGGTTCTAGCTGTGGACGGGAAGGATGTCCTGTAGAGGGTTCTAGCTGTGGACGGGAAGGTTCTCCTGTAGAGGGTTCTAGCTGTGGACAGGAAGGATCTCCTGTAGAGGTTCTAGCTGTGGACAGGAAGGATGTTCTGTAGAGGGTTCTAGCTGTGGACAGGAAGGATCTCCTGTAGAGGGTTCTAGCTGTGGACAGGAAGGATCTCCTGTAGAGGGTTCTAGCTGTGGACAGGAAGGATCTCCTGTAGAGGGTTCTAGGTGTGGACGGGAAGGATATCCTGTAGAGGGTTCTAGCTGTGGCGGGAAGGATCTCCTGTACAGGGTTCCAGCTGTGGACAGGAAGGATCTCCTGTACAGGGTTCCAGCTGTGGACAGGAAGGATCTCCTGTAGAGGTTCTAGCTGTGGACGGGATGGATGTCCTGTAGAGGGTTCTAGCTGTGGACGGGAAGGATCTCCTGTAGAGGGTTCTAGCTGTGGACAGGAAGGATCTCCTGTAGAGGGTTCTAGCTGTGGACAGGAAGGATCTCCTGTAGAGGGTTCTAGGTGTGGACGGGAAGGATATCCTGTAGAGGGTTCTAGCTGTGGACGGGAAGGTTCTCCTGTAGAGGTTTCTCGCTGTGGACGAGAAGGATGTCCTGTAGAGGGTTCTAGGTGTGGACGGGAAGGTTCTCCTGTAGAGGGTTCTAGCTGTGGACAGGAAGGATCTCCTGTAGAGGGTTCTAGCTGTGGACAGGAAGGATCTCCTGTAGAGGGTTCTAGGTGTGGACGGGAAGGGTATCCTGTAGAGGTTCTAGCTGTGGATGGGATGGATGTCCTGTAGAGGGTTCTAGCTGTGGACGGGAAGGATCTCCTGTAGAGGGTTCTAGCTGTAGACAGGAAGGATCTCCTGTAGAGGGTTCTAGCTGTGGACAGGAAGGATCTCCTGTAGAGGGTTCTAGCTGTGGACGGGAAGGTTCTCCTGTAGAGGGTTCTAGCTGTGGACGAGAAGGATGTCCTGTAGAGGGTTCTAGGTGTGGACTGGAAGGATCTCCTGTAGAGGGTTCTACCTGTGGACGGGAAGGATCTCCTGTAGAGGGTTCTAGCTGTGGACGGGAAGGTTCTCCTGTAGAGGGTTCTAGGTGTGGACGGGAAGGATCTCCTGTAGAGGGTTCTAGCTGTGGACGGGAAGGATCTCCTGTAGAGGGTTCTAGCTGTGGACGGGAAGGTTCTCCTGTAGAGGGTTCTAGCTGTGGACAGGAAGGATCTCCTGTAGAGGTTCTAGCTGTGGACAGGAAGGATGTCCTGTAGCGGGTTCTAGCTGTGGACGGGATGGATGTCCTGTAGAGGGTTCTAGCTGTGGATGGGAAGGATGTCCTGTAGAGGTTCTAGCTGTGGACGGGAAGGATGTCCCGTAGAGGGTTCTAGCTGTGGACGGGAAGGATCTCCCGTAGAGGGTTCTAGCTGTGGACGGGAAGGATCTCCTGTAGAGGGTTCTAGCTGGGGAGGGGAGGGATGTCCTGTAGAGGGTTCTAGCTGTGGACTGGAAGGATCTCCTGTAGAGGGTTCTAGCTGTGGACGAGAAGGATGTCCTGTAGAGGGTTCTAGGTGTGGACGGGAAGGATCTCCTGTAGAGGGTTCTAGCTGTGGACGGGAAGGTTCTCCTGTAGAGGGTTCTAGGTGTGGACAGGAAGGATCTCCTGTAGAGGGTTCTAGCTGTGGACGGGAAGGATGTCCTGTAGAGGTTCTAGCTGTGGACGGGAAGGATGTCCTGTAGAGGGTTCTAGCTGTGGACGGGAAGGATGTCCTGTAGAGGTTCTAGCTGTGGACGAGAAGGATCTCCTGTAGAGGGTTCTAGCTGTGGACGGGAAGGATCTCCTGTAGAGGTTCTAGCTGTGGACGGGAAGGATGTCCTGTAGAGGGTTCTAGCTGTGGACGGGAAGGATCTCCTGTAGAGGTTCTAGCTGTGGACAGGAAGGATCTTCTGGAGAGGGTTCTAGCTGTGGGCAGGAAGGATCTCCTGTAGAGGGTTCTAGCTGTGGACGGGATGGATGTCCTGTACAGGGTTCCAGCTGTGGACAGGAAGGATCTCCTGTAGAGGGTTCTAGCTGTAGACAGGAAGGATCTCCTGTAGAGGGTTCTAGCTGTGGACAGGAAGGATCTCCTGTAGAGGGTTCTAGCTGTGGACGGGATGGATGTCCTGTAGAGGGCTCTACTTGTGGACGGGAAGGATCTCCTGTAGAGGGTTCTAGCTGTGGACGAGAAGGATGTCCTGTAGAGGGTTCTAGCTGTGGACGGGATGGATGTCCTGTAGAGGGTTGTAGCTGTGGATGGGAAGGATCTGCTGTAGAGGGTTTCAGCTGTGGACAGGAAGGATCTCCTGTAAAGGGTTCCAGCTGTGGACAGGAAGGATGTCCTGTAGAGGTTCTAGCTGTGGACGGGAAGGATCTCCTGTAGAGGGTTCTAGCTGTGGACAGGAAGGATCTCCTGTAGAGGGTTCTAGCTGTGGACAGGAAGGGTCTCCTGTAGGGGTTCCAGCTGTGGACAGGAAGGATCTCCTGTACAGGGTTCCAGCTGTGGACAGGAAGGATCTCCTGTAGAGGTTCTAGCTGTGGACAGGAAGGATGTCCTGTAGAGGGTTCTAGCTGTGGACGGGATGGATGTCCTGTAGAGGGTTCTAGCTGTGGACGGGAAGGATCTCCTGTAGAGGGTTCTAGCTGTGGACAGGAAGGATCTCCTGTAGAGGTTCTAGCTGTGGACAGGAAGGATGTCCTGTAGAGGGTTCTAGCTGTGGACGGGATGGATGTCCTGTAGAGGGTTCTAGCTGTGGACAGGAAGGGTCTCCTGTAGAGGTTCTAGCTGTGGACGGGAAGGATGTCCTGTAGAGGTTCTAGCTGTGGACGGGAAGGATCTCCTGTAGAGGGTTCTAGCTGTGGACGAGAAGGATGTCCTGTAGAGGGTTCTAGCTGTGGACGGGATGGATGTCCTGTAGAAGGTTCTAGCTGTGGACGGGAAGGATGTCCTGTAGAGGGTTCTAGCTGTGGATGGGAAGGATCTCCTGTAGAGGGTTCTAGCTGTGGACGGGAAGGATGTCCTGTAGAGGTTCTAGCTGTGGACGGGAAGGATGTCCTTTAGAGGGTTCTAGCTGTGGACGGGAAGGATGTCCTGTAGAGGGTTCTAGCTGTGGACGGGAAGGATCTCCTGTAGAGGGTTCTAGCTGTGGACGAGAAGGATGTCCTGTAGAGGGTTCTAGCTGTGGACGGGATGGATGTCCTGTAGAGGGTTGTAGCTGTGGATGGGAAGGATCTCCTGTACAGGGTTCCAGCTGTGGACAGGAAGGATCTCCTGTAGAGGGTTCCAGCTGTGGACGGGAAGGATGTCCTGTAGAGGTTCTAGCTGTGGACGGGAAGGATGTCCTGTAGAGGGTTCTAGCTGTGGACGGGAAGGATCTCCTGTAGAGGTTCTAGCTGTGGACGGGAAGGATGTCCTGTAGAGGGTTCTAGCTGTGGACGGGATGGATGTCCTGTAGAGGGTTCTAGCTGTGGACGGGAAGGTTCTCCTGTAGAGGGTTCTAGCTGTGGACGAGAAGGATGTCCTGTAGAGGGTTCTAGCTGTGGATGGGAAGGATCTCCTGTAGAGGGTTCTAGCTGTGGACGGGAAGGATGTCCTGTAGAGGTTCTAGCTGTGGACGGGAAGGATGTCCTGTAGAGGTTCTAGCTGTGGACGGGAAGGATGTCCTGTAGAGGGTTCTAGCTGTGGGCAGGAAGGATCTCCTGTAGAGGTTCTAGCTGTGGACAGGAAGGATGTCCTGTAGAGGGTTCTAGCTGTGGACGGGAAGGTTCTCCTGTTGAGGGTTCTAGCTGTGGACGGGAAGGATCTCCTGTAGAGGGTTCTAGCTGTGGACAGGAAGGATCTCCTGTAGAGGGTTCTAGGTGTGGACGGGAAGGATATCCTGTAGAGAGTTCTAGCTGTGGACGGGAAGGATGTAGTGTAGAGGGTTCTAGCTGTGGATGGGAAGGATCTCCTGTAGAGGGTTCTAGCTGTGGACGGGAAGGATGTCCTGTAGAGGGTTCTAGCTGTGGACGGGATGGATGTCCTGTACAGGGTTCCAGCTGTGGACAGGAAGGATCTCCTGTAGAGGGTTCTAGCTGTGGACAGGAAGGATCTCCTGTAGAGGTTCTAGCTGTGGACAGGAAGGATGTCCTGTAGAGGGTTCTAGCTGTGGACGGGATGGATGTCCTGTAGAGGGTTCTAGCTGTGGACGGGAAGGATCTCCTGTAGAGGGTTCTAGCTGTGGACGAGAAGGATGTCCTGTAGAGGGTTCTAGCTGTGGACGGGATGGATGTCCTGTAGAGGTTCTAGCTGTGGACGAGAAGGATCTCCTGTAGAGGGTTCTAGCTGTGGACGGGAAGGATCTCCTGTAGAGGTTCTAGCTGTGGACGGGATGGATGTCCTGTAGAGGGTTCTAGCTGTGGACGGGATGGTTCTCCTGTAGAGGGTTCTAGCTGTGGACGAGAAGGATGTCCTGTAGAGGGTTCTAGGTGTGGACAGGAAGGATCTCCTGTAGAGGGTTCTAGCTGTGGACGGGAAGGATGTCCTGTAGAGGTTCTAGCTGTGGACGGGAAGGTTCTCCTGTAGAGGGTTCTAGCTGTGGACAGGAAGGATCTCGTGTAGAGGGTTCTAGCTGTGGACAGGAAGGATCTCCTGTAGAGGTTCTTGCTGTGGACAGGAAGGATGTCCTGTAGAGGGTTCTAGCTGTGGACGGGAAGGTTCTCCTGTAGAGGGTTCTAGCTGTGGACAGGAAGGATCTCCTGTAGAGGGTTCTAGGTGTGGACGGGAAGGATCTCCTGTAGAGGGTTCTAGCTGTGGCGGGAAGGATCTCCTGTAGAGGGTTCTAGCTGTGGACAGGAAGGATGTCCTGTAGAGGTTCTAGCTGTGGACGGGAAGGATGTCCTGTAGAGGGTTCTAGCTGTGGTTGGGAAGGATATCCTGTAGAGGGTTCAAGCTGTGGACGGGAAGGATCTCCTGTACAGGGTTCCAGCTGTGGACAGGAAGGATCTCCTGTACAGGGTTCCAGCTGTGGACAGGAAGGATCTTCTGTAGAGGGTTCTAGCTGTGGACAGGAAGGATCTCCTGTAGAGGGTTCTAGCTGTGGACAGGAAGGATCTCCTGTAGAGGGTTCTAGCTGTGGACGGGAAGGATGTCCTGTAGAGGTTCTAGCTGTGGACGGGAAGGATGTCCTGTAGAGGTTCTAGCTGTGGACGGGAAGGATGTCCTGTAGAGGGTTCTAGCTGTGGATGGGAAGGATCTCCTGTAGAGGGTTCTAGCTGTGGACAGGAAGGATCTCCTGTAGAGGTTCTAGCTGTGGACGGGAAGGATGTCCTGTAGAGGTTCTAGCTGTGGACGGGAAGGATCTCCTGTAGAGGGTTCTAGCTGTGGACAGGAAGGATCTCCTGTAGAGGGTTCTAGCTGTGGACAGGAAGGTTCTCCTATAGAGGGTTCTGTAGGTTATGAAAGGCATCAATAGATAATAAACAGATCATCTTTACAGAATATCTCAATAAATTTAATGTTGTTCATATGTGATGTCCAATTAACTTATGATCAATAATTACTCCTGAAAATTTATTGTCATAAACTCTTTCTCATTCAACATTATTCAGAAATATATTATGTTTAACTTTTCATCAAGAGAAGAATATGAGTTTGGTTTTGTCTGTATTTACAGATAACTTATTTTTGTCAAACTATATTTTTATCTTATATAACTCTGTGCACTTTTTGTACAATATGTTTTAATTCTTCTCCAGAGGCATGCATAACATAATAATAATGTAAATAATAAATAGCTTGGGTCCCAAAATTGAAAAAATCCCTTGTGGGTTTCCATGGGTCACCTTTCATGTCAGACTTCACTTTGTTTAGCTCGACATACTGATATCTGGTCTTCACAGCCAAGAACAAAGAGACACCCTCAAACATTTTTCTCCTGTTTTATAATACTTTCCTCAGGTCAGTCCTTTTCATCATTGATGTTTTCAGTATAAGTTCAGTAACTGCTGCTGAGAGATTTTTTTTCTTAAAGTCATATTAATCATTGTTGATGATTGTTCAGTCACTAAGTGATATTTTGCTGTGTATTTATCCAGTATTTTAACTAAATATATTTTATTATTATTACTGAGAGACTGAATTTGGTCTGTAATTGAAAAATAAATGCGTATCTTCATTTTTGTATTCAAAAATGAATTTGGTTATTTTCATCAGGGAATGTTCTAGTTTTGAATGTGACAAAATGAAAAAAAAGAAACAAATGAACCAAAGAAACAACTAAAACACAAAAGTCAAACACAACAAAAATAACAGGAAGACGGAAAAACTCGTAAAACACCACGAGATTTACAACAAAAAACAAACCAAAAAAAAAACACCTGAATATACAAAAAAGTGAAAAAATTAAAGTTTAAATATCAGAAAAAAAGACAGAAAAACATCTGCTGACTGCAATGAGCTAAAACCCAAATCAATCCGAGAAAAAAATTACGGATGATTCTCACACGTTTATTCAAATCAAACTGGAATTCACTTCAGTTTGTGTTTTCAAACAGCTGGAAACAGCTGGGAAACATGTTTTAACATCTCACGTGAGAAAATGTTTTAATATGAAACGGTTTTATTGCGTCTATTGAAATTTGATCATAGCTACACATTTACAGCAGAAAAATTAAAGTAAAAAAAGCAGCAAATATCTAAGAATTAGTGCTTAAAAATGACTAAATTCAGTTTATGTTCTGCACGTGTGTCATACAAACTGCTGTTTTACAGAACTGTGGGGGAGAAAATCCGTTACTCATTCACGTTTGAACTCGTTCTGCGTGAAACTTTGAGATGAGCTGACCTTCTGAGTGCGTGGGGGGGGGGGGGGG
>SSNP01000065.1:673392-729607 GCA_006937955.1 Pachypanchax playfairii
GGGGGGGGGGGGGGGGGGGGGGGTAGACTGTATATGAGTAGACGGGCTCTGCACGCTGCTGTGGTGCGTGGACTGACTCTCACACACTCTGCAGCTCCACGCGTGGAGTCTGGAGACGGAACTGACAAACTCCAAACAGTCTGATCCAAATCTGAAACTTTTATTTTGGTTTTATCACCATCTGAGTGCGCTGCAACTGGATCTGAAACTTTGTCCCTCCGAACGGAACCGCGCGGGACATGCGGGTGTTTGTGGCTTTGTTGGCCGCGCTTGCAGTCTTCTCAGGCGGGTTGGGGAGCTCTCAGGCTGCAGGGGACACGCAGGAGCATGTGGCCGTAAATAAGAGTGCAGTCGGCGGGGAGCAGAGAGCTGCAGGGGCGGAGAGCAGCTCCACCGCAGTCCGGGTGAAGAGCTCCGGATCAACGGTCCGGACCATCTGCCCTGACCGCTGTCGGTGTGAGGAGGACGGTCTGCTGCACCGGGTGGACTGCTCGGACCTGGGGCTCCGGGAGTTACCGAGCAACCTGAGCGTCTTCACATCCTATCTGTAAGTCAAACCGAACCCTCTGACCGCCAGAACTACCTGCAGTATGCATGAAATCAATATGTTGCAGGCGCGTGCACAGGTGTTATGCAATGCTGAGAATCCGAGCACCTGTCCACTCTACCTGTTTATTTCTGCGCATGTCATGTTGGATTGGCGGTAAAAAAAAAAAGTTTATTTCCAACTGTAACATCTGCTCAAACATTAGGAAATATTTCTGTTAGAATCATTTTTAAAGTTCCTAGTAAGTTCTGACGTTCCAGTGATCCAGCTGTTCTTGGTTCTGTTTACTTTCTGAACCAACAGTTCTGAGATTTCCTCTAAAGTTCTTGAGATCAGTAAAATTATTTTCTGACTGCCACCTTGTTCCTGAGCAGACTGGGTTCTGTTTCAAGAGGACCCAAAGAGAACCTGTTTAACTCAGATAAGTTCTTCTAAACTAGATTTCTTCAGTAGAGATCTGGGTTCTTCTGGGTTTTAAATCACATCTCAGAAATCACTGATCTCAGAATAATGTTTTGGTTTCCTGCTTGAAGATTTCTCCTGTGATTCTTAGACCAGACTGGTGCACCACCAAGAACCGAACCTGCTCTCCTTCTTCCTTGATGGTACTTTAAGAAGGTCTTGAGGTGGTTCAGGTGATTCCTGAAATGTTTGAGTCTTTTAAATTTGTATTCTTTTGATTAAAACTCAGCAGTTCAGATAAAGTTTACATTCATTGCATGGAACGTTTTAGTGGTTCTAAAGACGTTCCTGAGCTCAACTGACTAGCAGAAGATCTTCATTTAAGGAAAAGTTATAAAAGAGTATTTTAAACAGGTCAAACAGTTTGTGCGTTTTAAAAAAGGTTTTATTAAAGTTCCAAACATAAGGACTCAAAGTTCTTACATCCCTGTTATGAAGAATGTTGACAGAGAACCACATTTATCTGGAGAACAGAGTTTATTCTAAAATGCTTTAACATTTTGTTTGACTTTCACTAAAGGAGACCTGAATCATTCGTGGATTTCATGGTGCTTAAACACGTTGAAGGAGTTACAGATCAACTTTAAATGGTTTGTATGTTGATAATAAAGTTCCACTGAGTTACCGTTTAAAGTCTTCTTCAATAAAAACATTGTATGTTGAAGATGCACCAGAAAAAGTTCTGTTTGAGTAACTCTCTGGTCACATGGGGTTAAACTGGTTCAAACGTGGTTCTGAAAGACTTCTGAGGACTCGAGTAGTCTTTTTAAGTGTTAGGGTTAAGGTTTCCTGAATTAGCGTAAGTGGTTTCAGAGGTGTCAGGTGTCCCGATGCAACAGACTTAACAGGTTCTGGAGAAGGTTCCAGAACCTGATGTGCTTCTTTTACAACATTAATGAAAGTTTTTAGTGTTTTTAACTCGAGTGTGAATTCCTGGAAAAACAAGACAGTAAAATTAATTGAAATCGAGTTTCCCTCACAGCAGGTGAATAGCTTTGATACAACACATGTCTCAGCCATGGCAGGAGCATTACGTCATTGTGTGTGTGTGTGTGTGTGTGTGTGTGTGTGTATGGCGGGTGGGGGGGTTGAGGGAAAACCTGCTTGTCTTGGCTGCAGCCTGAAAGCAGGACAATGTCTTGGATTTAAATTTCACTCTCATTAAAGAAAACTCACTTCTATTCAGACCAGCAGTGTGTGTGTGTGTGTGTGTGTGTGTGTGTGTGTTCCTTACAGTTTGTCTACAGGAGGCAGATGGACACATGAAAACACACAGCGACAGTCGATCAAAGGCTCTTTGTGTCTTTATTAGAAGTTCAATCAAGAATCCGATGCAACAAAACATCAAGGGGTTTCATTGTGAGATAAAAAGCTCAATTTTAACGCTGCTTTTTTCTGAAGTATGCATCTTGAGCAGGAATGAAGTTTTCCAAGAGTTGGAGGAATGCATGGTTTGTAGGAATAAATTTGGTTTTTAATTTGTTATTCTGTGGTTGTTGGAATTTACATTTCCTCAGAAGTTTTTCCAGGTCTAATAATGAAGAGAAATCAGACAAACTCTCAGATATTCTTCTACTTTCCATCTAAATGATCATTTACATGAAGCTGCTGTTGAAATAACACAGACGTCTTTAATGAAAGTGGAGGTTCAAGCTGGGACGTGATGATAACGGGTCACTTATTACTCATTCTTGTTCTTTAACTTCTGACATCAGAGATTCTGTAAATTACAGCCGATTTATTAAGAACATGCAAACAAAAATTAGACTGAAGCAAACGGGGTTAAAAGCTGATGAAACAGAACAAAATACAATGAGACTAAAAAGGTAAATCATCTGTGAACTCTGGAAGATGATTTTATCTAACAAAGTAATAAACTGAATTCAGTTCAGTTTGTTTAAAAAACTCAATTTCGCAACTTAAAGCAGTACTGAATAACTTTTACAACTTTAAGCTGCAATTTTGAAACTTGTCTAAGTGGAAACTCACCGAAAAACATGTTCAGCGTCATATTAGACACTCTGTGGACCTCCGATGGCTTTACAATGGGCTACATAACCTCCGTAATTCGGATCTCAGCTGAAAGTGGTGTTCTGGTCATTTATGCTGCCCTGAAGAAAAATGCTGCCACAGTACGAATTGACAACTTGTTTAATAATGAGATGTTATTAGAAGTTTATACAGTATTCTTGTTTATGGCGAGTGTGACCTGTTAATTATTTAAGCATATTTTTATTAACCTAGCCCTAATAATATAGATCTGAGAGGACAGGAAACAGACAAACACTGATGGGTTTGGGCCAGTCGTCCTTTCTATGGAAAGATAAACAGAGTTGAATAGCAGCAGTAATAATAAATACAAACATGGAGAGAGAGACAGCAGAGTGAAGACATGTGGACAGTATGTCCTCCAGCAGTCTGAGACTATAGCAGCATAACTAATGGGATGGACCAGGATAACCTAAGCTAACACTACCTATATGATTGAGCAAAAAATTAAAGTTTAGCATTTTTTCTTAGAAGTAAACAGAGTTTCTCTATGATGTATTTAAAGTGGAAGCTGGTTCCACAGGAGAGGAGCCTGATAACTAAAAGCTCTTCCTCCCGTTCTAGAAACTCTAGGAACCAGAAGCAGACCTGCAGTCTGAGAGCGAAGTGTTCTGTTAGGAACATATGGAACAATAAGATCTTTAATATAAGATGGAGCTTGGTCGTTCAAGGCCTTATACGTCAAAAGTAAAACCTTAAACTTTATTCTGGATTTTACAGAGAGCCAATGAAGTGATGCTAAAACAGGAGAAAATATGGTCTCTCCTTCTAACTCTCATCAGAACTCTGGCAGCAGCATTTTGGATCAGCTGGAGGCCTATAACAGTATTATTAGAACATCCTGATAATAAAGAATTACAATAATCAAGTCTAGAAGTTATAAATACTCAGACTGGTTCTGTATTAGAATGCCCCTAATTTGTGCAAGTTGTTAATGAATGAAGGCATTAGCCTGGAATTGCCATGGAAAAGAGACATACATACAGACAGACAGACAGACAGACAGACAGACAGACAGACAGACAGACAGACAGGGTTTGTTGTTGTACTCCGTTTTATTGTCTTCATGTGTTTCAGGTTGGGATTGATTTCTTTCCATGAACATGAATTAATTTAGTTTTAGTAAATAAATTGAACTTTGAATTCGTTCTTGAACTTTTGACCCCACAAATATTGAGTCAAGTATTTTCTTTTCTTTAATTTGTTGTGAAAACTTCAACAAAGTAACTAAAATCAGACGTTTCATCCAACAATTACCTGTCTGTCTGTCTGTCCACTGTCAGCACCTGTGTGTGTGTGTGTGTGTGTGTGTGTGTGGGGGGGGTGGGGGGTTGTATTTCTGACCTGCTGGGGACCCGTTTCCTGACTTTTACTATCTTTCTGGGGTCCGAGGGTTCTTGTGGGGACCGAAGCCTGGTCCCCATGAGGGGGACTCCCCTTTTTAGGGTTAGGGGTTAGGTTTATAGGTATGGTGTGAATAGAGTTTTAGTTAGTCTTAGGGTTAGTTATAGATCAGTAATGGTTAAGGTTAGGAAAAGGGTTTGGGTTAGGTATAAATCTAGTTACTAAAATCAATGGAAGTCAATGGACGGTCCCCATAAGGATAACAAAACAAACTTGTGTGTGTGTGTGTGTGTGTGTGTGTGTGTGTGTGCTGTACTGTAGCTACATACCTAATTGATGCTGCCTTCACCCTCAGTGGGTCTATTAATCTCTATTCTGCCTCTGACTGACAGCGTCATCTGATGATTCATCTGATTCATTCATCTGAACGATTCTTTAGCCACGACTTCTTCAGTCCTGAACATTTAGTCACAAACGTCTTCCCTCTGCACTTAACAGCCCTAATGTTTAGCATCATAACAGGAAGTCTGTCGACCCTTTCTGGATGTTTGCAGGTCTGGTTTCATCCCACCGTCACACAGGTAGCGCTAATGTGACAGGTAAATCTGTCTTCTTCAGAGGTCATGAGAGAGGTCACAAAGCCAATACAAAAACTGACTTTATGCTTGAGGCACACATTTGTAGACTTTAGGTTAAAAAACATTCATCATCTTCCAGAACTAATAGTGATGAAATACCTATTATTTTCAAGACTTAGCAATTTATTAATTTGTTCACTGAATAATTAAGTAATGAATTAAAAACATTGCAATGTGCAAAAATAACCAGAAAAATAACTAGTTTTGGGAAGTGAAGCCAAAAATAAAACATCAAAGTTTTTTACTGTTTCTGTGTTTTTATTAAGTTTTTGTTTAATAAATAGTGGCGTGGTTTTATGATGGCAGCGTGGTCAGATGCAGCGGCCTCGTCAGCTCCCAGCATGCACTGCTTCTTGATGTTAACCCACTGTGTTAGGTACCTGACTGCAGCTGGACCTCCAGTTGAGGTTTTCACTGTGATTATCTTTATTTAGTTTGTTGAAGAAAACTTGTAAAGTTTGATTTGTCTGTCGGTGACATCATCAGCGTCAGACTCCATCAAGTCAGTCCTGGTTTGTTTGGAGTGGAAGCTGAAACAAACTGCTGGTTTTCTGATGTCAGAACTCTGAATCATGCAGCTGTTTTTATATAAATCACATAAACTTTATGAAAAATCCTAATAATCACATCAGACATCTTTAACTGTTCTGTTAGTGACATGAAACCTGATGCAGCTTCAGGTTTCCATCAGTGAAGAGGATCCAGAAGCTGTTGATTGGACAGACCCCTCCCCATGTTCAGCCACCCGGGGGGCCCCGCTGACCCGCCTCCTAAAACACTGAAAGAAAGAGCAAAAGAAGACAAAAACAGAGAGAGGCCTGGCTATCACTCGACGTCTCCTTTTTCTTTCTTATTCCAAACTTTGTGCTTCTGCAGCTCGCTGACATTTGAATAATCACCCATCCATCAGTTTTAGCCGGAGGAGACGCAGAAAAGACCAGTCACACAAAGCAACCAGTATAACAAAGGAAAAACACACTACACGACTAATGTATGCATCTTTTCTTTCATCCTTCTGTCCTTCATCGAAACTTTAAATCCTTCAAAGCATCTTATAGTCCAGAACTTGGATCTAAGATTCAAAGCTCAGAAAGCCTCGGGATCCGTGTGACTCCCAAACATTAACGATCTGATAATCAAATGGCAGCTTTGTTTCTAATCAGGACAAAAATCTTTGTTCATTAATCACCAGAGCAAAGAAACAACAGAGTCCAAAGCCTGAAGTTGTTTCAGCGATAAAAAACACCAGACAAGAAAAAAGCAGACTTTTATTTTGAAGTAAAAGTTCATGAAACGATAAACCCATTTTCTGTTGCTGCTGCTTTAATCTTAAAATGTCTTTTTAAAGTTTTTACTTTAGTCACAAAATATCAAGACAAAGTTGGTTAAACCCTTTTATGTTCCAAATTTTAGATTTTATAGAAAAATTGCAGTTTACTGAAAGATTTTTAAATCATTTTTTGAATATTCTAGTTTTTTATGAATGACTTTCATCTTAAACAAATGTAAAATAACCCTTAGTTCAAATTTCAAAAACTGAACACTTCACTTTGACTTTTGACATTTCCATTTCATCTCTGAACTTTTAAAATGTTTAATGTATTTCTCTGTAAAATTGTTTTCAGGAGCAAAAGAGCTAAAGATTCAGTCTTTTCAAAATAAAAGCTCTGGTTTTATAAGAATAACCCTTATTTACTTATCCCTTTGCAGCGTAGTGATGATAGTGTGAACAATCAGAGTGGTGTTCGCACAGAATGAAGTCATGTGACCAAATTCATTTTTTGTTATCAGATTATTACTGTAAACTATCTGTATCATCAGCCAGACATTCTATGAGTTGAAGTCCATCATCTCGTGACTGAAGCAGATCAAAACAGGCGACACACTCAGCGGATTGTCCTGCTGACAGAAAACTTCCTTCCTGTTTGAGCTGAAACCTGCTGAAAGATAAAAACAGCATCAAATTCAGTGGTAAAATATCAAGACTGAAACATGTTGGAAAAACTTTAAAAACTGTGAATCAGCTGAGAATCGTCACTTCCTGCTTTCTGTCCGGCCCCCGGACCTGGTTCGAGTTTTTGTTTTATCATTCCACCTGATCGGTTTCAGTAAACTCCCTCTTTCTGTTTCATTTCCAGTTCTTCCTTGTCAGATCTTCACTCTCATCAGCCTTGATGTTTTAATGAAGGTGTTTTGTCTCAGCAGTTTCATTTAGAATCTCTTTCCTGTTTTTGACCCTTAATATTTCCTCCATTTGTGTCTTTTTGTCTCACATCACATCTGATCATTTTAAAAGTTCTGGACTCGTTTCAGGAACGAGTCTCTGCTGACTTGTTTTATCTGCTGTGTCCCTCATCTTAAAGTATTTGGTTACGTTTAGGATGACGTGGTGGTTTGGTTTCCATCAGTGTCGTCGTGTTACACTCTATCATTATAAAACATCTGGAAACAGGGACGTTACCAGCTCGGAAGATTCTGCAGATTAAACCATGAAAGAAACTCTTTGTGTTGAAATTCAGAGAGCAAATTTATGCATCTGATGATGTGGGTGTGACATCTTGTTATTTTGACATAAACGCTTCTAAAAGTTTCTGAAATATTTTCATATTGTTCCTCGAACTTTACCTGAAATGTTTCTTTAAATTAAGTAAATTTAAGAGAAGATTCCTGGTTTAAGGGGTTTGTTTTCTACAAAGAACCTTCTGTGAATCCTTTATGATCAAACTGTGACATCGAGCAGTGTTCTGGGACCATCCCTGAAATATTTATTGAATGTTTACCCTTTCAAAATAAAACCTTCTGATTGTTGGAAGGAAAATTGTTAGAATAAAACAGTTTATATTACTATATACCGGATTAGGATTAATTAAATTGGATGGAGATAATTTGAATGACAGAATTCAAATATAAGATAATTGGAACTAACCTGCATTATTTCCTTTAAACTGAGGATTGTTTGTTTGTGACTCATCCCTAAATGTTCCTGTTTCTCTGCTGCTCTGTTCAAATTTCTCCCAAATCCAGATTATATGTATTTTTCTATATTCTCTAACAGACGGCAGCTGTTCTGCAGATTATTTTCTCTATAAATGAGTTTGTGAGGAACTTGTGTGTTTTAATGGTAAATATTGATGTTGATATTCAGTGTGTGAGCACGTTACTGAGGTCTCAGTCTGACTAATGAACAGCTCTGTGTCTGGAAACTTGCTCAGTCTATATAACCATATACGTCTGACTTCTAGCTAATGAATGAATGAATGAATGAATGAAATCTGCTTTCATGCACAGAATGTTGTCGTGAGCGCCAGTAAAATCCAATCATCCGTAGCTCTGTTAGTCTGCTCCCAGTTTAAACAAACCCTCTCTGTGTGTGACCCGACTACCTGTGGACGGTGTTGTAAAGCTCTCACACATTAACAGGCTTTATGGAGTGTTGAGAAAGTTCCTTAACAACCGGTATATTCAACCTGCTGACACGCCCTCAGAGTGTTGGAGACAGAGACAGTCTGTCTCCGGCTCCTTTCAGACTCGAGCCCTCCTGAGTGGAAAGACGCTACCTGCCGATTTTTATCAAACACACAACAGAATAAAGACGGGTCAGATAAGAAAACGAAAGGAGGAAGAGCGTCACGGGTGGTCACACACAACAAACTTTGTCCCTGTTTCTCAGAGAAAGACTGTGATGTCATCTTGTTTGGGCTTGAAAAGTTCTGCCAGTGATTGAAACGTTCAGGCGTATTAAACAGAACAAAGTCACTGTGTTTGATCTGATTACTGATAAATAAGATCATGTATTTAGTTTGTACATTTAAATCCAAACAGATTTGATTTATTTGACCATTTGATCAGGATAAGCACCAGAAATGATCAGCAGCACTCAGACGGGTCGGTTTAGCAGGTTTCTGTAACCAAACAGCCTCCATGTTGGTTTTATTTGTTGAAGGAGCTTCAAAACCAATAAAAACGTCTCCAGAAACGAGACGAGACAGATGCAGGTTCCAGTTTCTTACACAGGATTGTTGAAAGTGATTTGAGGCGTCAGATCAGAAACACTTTCTACACAACTTTTACATAAACATCTGGTTCTTATGTCAGATGTTTTAAACTTTGGGACTCTGGATCTCATGTGGGGGAATGAAACCTGGTCTGAGGAAGGAAACGCGCCGTTTTTATTCCTTCTTGTTTTCCTTCCTGGTTTCTTGTTTTCACTGTATTTCCAGTAACTTCCACTCCCGTCTTGTTTCTCAGGTGTGTGTTGACTCAGTTTTCTCAACAGCTCTTTGAAGGAGCGCTCGTGTTTGTTTTTCTGTTTCAGACTTTGGGTCGGGGCCAACATGAGGGTCCTCACAAAGACTGAAACATAACAGAGGTCTCAGCTGTAGGATGAAATGTTTTTATGTGTGAAGTTCCCTGAAAGGCCTCAGTGTTTGAATATAACCAACTTTCTATCTCTTTAATATTTCATGAGTCATTAACTCTGTTAACGTTCATGTTCAGATGGTTTTTGGGGTATTTTAGCCTCAGATATGAGCTCATAATAAATTGAAGCTTTTTGAAAAATATTTATGTCTGAATTTTGATTCCAGGTGTGTTAAAACACTGAATTGAACTGGTGGAATATCAACAACAACAACAACAACAATAATAATAATAATAATCTTTTGTGTCTCTCTGCAGTGATCTTAGTATGAATAATCTGACCAGGATGTCAGCTGGAGGTTTGTCCAACCTGCACTTCCTGGAGGAGCTGTGAGTTACCCATCATCCTTTGCTCCTGCGTTCTGCTCTCTCACTTCATCTCATTTAAGCTTCATTTCATTCCGACTTGTTCTTCTCACCATGTTCTCAAACGCTATTTCTCCTTCCTTGTTTCTCTTCATATTATCATATTTTGGTTTATTTTTAATGTTTTTGATGATAATGTTATTAGAATGATGCTGTGATTGAAATGTTCACTGTTTCAACTACTTTGCTCCTTCTTTTGAGTTATTTATATAATTATATGTGAATTCTTTACCTCTTTTGTGCAGGTTGAGTTTTGTTGTTTTTATTTATTTATGTCAAGGCAGAATACTGTATGTCTAAAACGATGTTGTCATTTTGTAAATTAGATTTTTGACTAATTTCTAACCACTTCTGAGTTTTTTTTTAAATAAATACTCGTGATTAATTTTCTGTAGATCATTATTCAGATGATATTATTTGAGGTGTGTTTTTGTGTATTTGTTGGTTAGAGGTTTGAGTTCGTCTGGTTTTGTTTTGTGTGGTTATTTTTCTTCTCGTCATTCTGTGTTCAATTTGTTTGTTTTAATCTCCTGTATTGATGTTTTTTTTTTTAACAAACCTTGACCTGACCGAGAGGTCGTCATTGTTGTGATCTCAGTTTCTTCAAGATGAGTTTCAAGTAACACATATTTTGTAACATTATTTGTGTTTCTTGTGACATCATTTGAGTCTTCAGTCATCAGATTCTCAAACCCAGTCAGATCTGAACTCTGCAGGACCGAGATGGATCATGTCTGAAGGTGTTTGAGCTCAAATATCTGCAAGGATACGATGTGTAACTCCATCTGCTCTCACCTACCAGCAGTGTTGTGTCATGGATGAACATTTTCCCAAAAGTTGAACTGGACTAAATTAAAAAGCAGCGAGGCAGCTGGGGGAGACGGGCTGACCTCATGAAGACCTGAACATGACTCTGACTGCTGTTCTGCTCTGTTGCCAGCTGTGTGTGTCTGCGTGTGTGTGATATTTGTCGCCGTGGCGTGAGAAACGTCATGGCGGTGATAGGACACCACAGGCACTCAGAGTGGCTGAACTTTGTGTGGCCCCTTAAAACCAAACAGACCTGCAGGGTTCATGATGGCTCACGACCTTCTGAGAGTTTCTTCATATGCCATATAATAATTATTATATAATATTTAACCTAAAATGTATTAAAATGCATCTAACGTTTACGGATAACTCTTAAGCAAACAGTACAACAATAATCAGCTGTAAAACTTACATGTAAAATCTATTTTAGCTTCTAACCATAAAATCCAGTTTCAAATACATTAAATACGGTGGCCTGTGAGGAACATTTATCCCAAATGCAGTTCTTTTATGGATTCTTACATTGATTTGATGTCATTTTGTTGCTGCTATTTTTATGACTTTAAAAAGTTTTAAAAGACTTTTATTAGGATTTTTTTTTTCAGTAATCCGACCCACTTCGTTACCAACGTGACATTTATCCTGACATTAAATTTGAATAATCAAAGTGTATTTTCAATCAAATAGCACTAGTTTCATTTTATATAGATGCAACTGAATTCAATAAGTTGATTATTGAAAATCTTGTTACACAAACAGCTTGAGGTACAGTATTTATTTACAGTTTTAAGCCGCCCTCTGGTGGCGCAAGCGGAGAATGCAACAAAACGAGTGGCAGTTAAACCTCCTTAATTTACTGGATCACTAGTAAAAATAGGTTTTAGTCAAAATCTCTCTCAGACCTCCGCAAACTAAAGTTTTCCATGGTTCTCGTCTCTCAGACGTCTGGCAGGAAACGATCTGTCCTTCATCCCGAGAGGGGCGTTTAACGGCCTCTACAACCTTAAAGTGCTGTAAGTGCTCAGGTGTTTTTACCTCCACACATTCAAACATCTTCACCGATGTCACATTCAAGCTCTATTTCAAACATTTGACTTTGAGATTCCCAGATATGTTGCTTTACTTTAGATACTGTATCTTATAATGTTATTTGATCATGTGTTCACAGGATGCTGCAGAACAACCAGCTGAAATCGGTTCCTGCTGAAGCCTTTAACAACCTTCACAACCTGCAGTCACTGTAAGACATTTCAGTATTTTTATAACATGAT
The DNA here is from genome assembly GCA_006937955.1 of Pachypanchax playfairii. Classification (NCBI taxonomy): domain Eukaryota; kingdom Metazoa; phylum Chordata; class Actinopteri; order Cyprinodontiformes; family Aplocheilidae; genus Pachypanchax; species Pachypanchax playfairii. The sequence continues at coordinate 685,299 of SSNP01000065.1, forward strand.
TTTTATATTTTATTGTTGGTTTTTCTCAGGACACACTGGTGAGACACGCTGAATAATATTCCTCCATGACTTTCAGTCATGAACTTGCACCATCAGCAGACGCTCTTCTGACCGACGTGTCCAGAGATATTGTTTGATACTCGTCTGTTCTCTGTTACTTGAGAGAAAACATTGTTTTTGGATCTGAGCAGCTCTCGTCTGCGTTTGAAATGAAACTCCAGAAAGTTCTGCTTGTTGATGTTAACAGCTCCATCCCAAGATGTTTGAATTCCACACTTTTATTCCAGACTCTTATTAAATCAGTCACCTTGACAGTCGGTTGCAGTCGTGTTTGGGATGTCCAACAATGACCTGGACAGGCTCTGATAGCAGCTTATTAACATATCAGTCACATCCACATAAATCTCCACTGACTGCTTATCAAGTTCCTCTTCACTTAGAAGATCCTTCTTCTCACCTTTAAAGCCCTCCATGCCGTGGCCCCTCAGTCCCTGTCAGATGTCTTCCACACATGCACTCAGTTTGGGAGGCTCTGATACTCAGCCATGGATCTGCTTTGTGTCCTTCGCACCGGCATCCGGGGACACCGAGTGGCCGCCCTCAAACTATCAAACTCTCAAACTATCTCCCATCTGAGTCCCAATGAGGCATCAAACCCACATCTTCGATACTGTCCTGCTCGTACTTCATTTTACTCTTAATGAAGCATCCTTTGGTTTCTTTAAGGACTCTACATAAGTCCAACTTATTATTAATAATAACTGTATTTATTATAGAAGAGCTGTTTTCCTTGTTTTTATCGGATTCAAGTACAAAACTAATAGAAAAAAATTTTATCTGCATATTTTAAACAAATATCTGACTGTCAGAAAATTATTTCTTTAATATAATTCATTTAGTTGAAACAGTCACGTGCATGTTGTGCTAAATTGAAACTGATTCTAGTATTTAATTTCATATTTTAAAAGTTCAGGTTTGAATCAGGCTGTAAACTGATGTCTGTTTCTTCAAAGCATGAACCTGGTTGAAGCTTAACGTGATCAGGAAGCTGTAAAAACTTTGTTTTCAAAACAAGTTAGTGATCATAGTGTCTAGTTAATCATTGGACTAGTACAGCAGAGAAACTGTAGTAACCTGAACGCCGTAACATTGTATGCATCCTGCAGCTGGATGATTTCTGGATGTATTCAGGCACCATGTGACATGCTTCATATCATGTTCTGCGTTCCAGACGTGTTTTAGGCTTTACTGCCAAACTTTACTGGAGCTGAATGTTTGAACATGCTGTGATCGCACGTTGATCATAGAGTTTTGCTGCCACTAGGGGGCAGTTCAGTTTGTGTGGAGGTTTCATGGTAAGACTCGAGTCATCTTCAGGTTTGTAGTGAAGCGTAACTACGTGTTCTTTGATTATTCTTATTGTTAAGACAAATTGTTGCTGATTCTGGGTTTTTAACCAACACACATTAAATCATCTGTAAAAATTCTGCTGTGTAACTTTTTGGGAGAAGTTGCGTAAAGTTCTTTTTAATGGGGAGGTTTGGTTCTATAACGAGATCCTCACATTTCACTCAACACACAAACACACACTCGTTCTTAAGTCTCATTTTACTCTTTGGTGGAAAGGAATCTCTATACACACATACAATCCAGCATGATAATGTATGTAGCACAGACAGTGTGTTCTCTCAGCCTAATGACACACAGTAATTATTCTGAAACTGTACCTGTGTGTGTGTGTGTGTGTGTGTGTGTGTGTGTGTGTGTGTGTGTGTGTGTGTGTAGATAAGGTTTTATGAAAGGAGATGTCTTTAAGACCAAGGTCTCTAATTTATCTGATGGACGATTATGTGAAGTCCCATCCTTCTCTTCTCTCTGTGGCTGAACAGATGATCTATTGTTCACATGGAGACTCAAAGAGACAGTCGACTTTCTACATGCGTGTTTCGTAGTATGACCTAAAGAAAGAACAGTGGTGTTCCAGAGTTAATTAAAGCTTCAATTAAATAATATAGAAATCAAATTACTGAGCATAATAAGCAATTGGTTGTAAATTACAGTTGCTTTAGTATTACTAAGATGTATTTATCAAAAACATTGTAGAAAAGTACAAAAGTACATCACATGTTATAGTATAGCATAACCTCTGTCCTCCGATTTCAAGGTTTATTCCTGAACCGTCCTCCGTCCGTCCATCCCTTGTTATCTGAACTGGGTCATGGGAGCGACGTCTTCAGCGAGAACCTCCCTTTCCTCAACGACCTACCTCAAGTTTATCTGGAGGAACTGTGAGGTTTTCCCAAGCTGATTGTTATAACCTTTCCAACAAGTACTGGATCTATCCTGAAGCCACTGCTCAAGTCCTACAGGGTCTAAAACACCTCTTTTAGAAGACGTCTAGAAAACATTCTTAGCAGATGCTCAAACTGTCTCAACCGGTTCCTTCTGATGTGGAGAAGAACATTTTTAATCCAGAGTTCCTTTCGAATAGTTAAGTTCCTTTTCCTGTTCCTGAGCGTGAGTCCATCATCTCTGCTGACAAAACCCCTTTCAGTGTATTTACAGTCTCGTTCTTTTGATCATTACCCACCACTCACCTCCATAGATGAGGGCTGGAATGTAGATTCATTCAACAACTTTACCTTTAAATAAACTTCTTGTTCCTCTACAACATGAAACAATCTTCATGTCACTGCAGATGTCCTAACTCACTTATTAATCTCTTGTTCCATTCTGATCTGACTTGGGAACAAGATCTCAGGACACTTGAAGTCCTACAGCTGGAGCAGAGGTTCATCCCCAAAATGGTAATCCACCTTTTCCCAGTTATGGACTGTCACTCCAGACCAGGTGCTGCTTTCTGTTCCAGCTGCTTCATTCTTTGATGCAAACCATTCCAGCACCTGTTTGAGGTCCTGGATTAATGAGGCCAAGAAGACCACCTCATCTACAGAAAGCAGTGATTCAGACCTCAACCAGAGATCCTCTGCCTCGTGGCTGTGCTGAAAAATTCAGCATGGAGTTTTTCTCCCCCTGAAAAGCAAACACCTTCTTTGAAAAACTGCATGTTGTTTTTATTTATCTTTGTCTAAAATGTTAATTTGTCGGAGGATCGGAAACATTTAAATGTAATAAAACACGATGGGAGCAAACACTTTTTTACACCACTGTATGTAGGTACACAGTCATTCAGTCTAAACCCATTTGTTCCTGCTCAGGGTCGCAGGGAGCTGGTGTCTATCTCCAGCAGTCATTGAGCAAGAGGCGGGGCCAGAAAAAGATTCACACTTATACCTATAGGGACAATTTAGAGTTGCCAATTAACTTCTTCATATTTTTGCTCTGTTAAAGCTTCAAAGGGAGGCTGTAGAGTGGGATCCTTTTAGTTTGAACACATCCTCCGGACCGCTTCTATTAAAGAGAGAAATCACCACCTCAGTCCGGAGGTGTTCTCCACCCCTAAAGAATGTTGCCCAGGTGTATCAACCAAGACAGGTCAATGACATTCAGCGCCTTAAGAAATTCAGACCAAGTCTCAGCTGCCCTGCTGCTGCTGTTCACCACCTCCAGCTCCCAAACGTAGAAACTCAAACTAAAGTTTCTTAATTAAAATGTTTATTTATAGAAACTAGTTCTCATAGGAAATATTTTTCTGTTTTTGTTCATTTTTTATCATAATTTAGTTTCATTGGGAGTTTGATGGCTTTAAGGAACTTACAAAACTCTCTAAACTCATTCTCTACAATAAGCTTGTGCTCATTAAAATACTTTACTTTGACCTGAGAGTCTGTCGGCTGGTTAAGTGCTTCTCAAGCTGCTAGTCAAACACTTGATTTCTAATGTTCCTCTTCACTTGAGAAAAAGCCTCTCAGCTTGTGTTGCTACTGCTACACAGACTTCTCTTCAAAAAAAAAAGAAGAAAAAAACTTTCTGTAACTTTCTGCGTGGTTTGTTCATTTCATGAATTATTGAGGTCCGTGTTGTTTGAGCAAGTAGAAAATATTGGTTATGATTTGTGTTTGAGTTGGTGGGTTGTAAAAGGCAACAGGTAACTTTCACAAGACGTAGTAGTATAATATGAAGTTTGGTCGTATCAGGATATTTTGTCAAACAGACATACTTATTTAAACATTAAAGGATGATTTGTTGGTTTGTTTTTTCTCTGGGATTTTCCTGTTTTCTTATTATTGTTGATTCATGTTTATGGTTGTTTGTTTTTACAGAATATACACAATCTATAGAAGTTTTCTTTGATATAAGTAGTTTTTCTGGGAATGTTTCTCTTGGGCTTTCACCCCTGCTGCAGTCATCTGTAGATGAAAATAAATAAATAATGTATATAAAACCAAGTCAAGATTTAGGTTAGATTTCTACAAATAATATTTAATAATAATGTTAAAGGACATTGTGCTCTGTAGAAACTGAAAACATCACCTAACTGGTCATAAAAATGTCCATGTTTTTTATTATAGCCGTCTGGATGCTAATCACATATCTGGTGTTCCACCTGGCTGCTTCTCCGGCCTCCATTCGCTCCGTCACCTCTGGTTGGATGATAACTCTCTGATGGAAGTCCCAGTGGAGGCTCTGAGCAAGCTGCCGACCCTACAAGCCATGACACTTGCCCTCAATCACATCAGCTACGTACCCGATCACGCATTCAGCAAGCTGGGCCACCTGGTGGTTCTGTACGTACAAACAAAACCTTTAACGAGCTCTGAAAATGAGAAAGAAAAAGCTTCAAAACCTGGTTTGAGTTTTTCTTTTTAGATAATAAACTACCAAAACAGCAAATTCTGTTGTTGTATTTTTGTTTATTCAGGATGAATTTAAATCAGGTTCAGGTCTTGATCTAGTTCTGGTTCATGAAGCAGATCTATCAGACAGATTATTGGTTTATTATATTTTTAAATCCTTCTAGAAGGTCTATAAACAATCAACACTATCTGCTATTATCTGCTTAGTCCCTGAATAAATAACCATGAATTGAATTTAGTGCAGGATCTTTATTTTACTAAGTGCATGTCAAGAGTTTCTGGGAGTTGCTGCAGCGTTAAATGTAACCGTGGCAGCAACTGCCCCATTCGTCTGTTTTAGTTCTTTAATAACATGCAGACTCCCTGTTTTCATGTGTGACGGTATTCAAAGCAGCATCATTGAAGTCTGCTGTCATTTCCTTTGTCCAATCGGCTTTAAGCTAATTTGCATGAAATTACCAAAAGAAAAAACCTTCTTGAGAGGCCCTGGGGCCCCTTTTAAACTGACACACACACACTCTTTGTCTGCTTCATTAGTCCATCAGTCTCTCTCACTCTCTCTGCAGGCATCTCAACAACAATAGGATCGTTTCTATGGGAACCAGCTGCTTCCACGGACTCCGGAGTCTGGAGACACTGTGAGTTTCTGTGTGTGTTGTCTTTTCGATGAAGGACTTTGAGCACCGAAGGTTAAGTCAGGGTCATGGACAGATTTACTTTCTTAAAACAAATTTTGGGCTGAAAAACTTAAATCTCAGTGGGCGCAGCTTTGTGTCCCGCCTAATATAAAGCAAAGACAATAACAGAAATATATAAGAAAACATGTGAATCAACATCTTCCTGTGTGAACACTGGACTTTGTGCTTCCTGTCGTGAGTTAAGTGTTAAAGTTTTAAGTTCTTAAGTATTTTTGGGATTTTGAAGTTTTACATCAGAAAAACGACCAGACCTGAAGTCAGAATGAAAACTTTAGAGGCTGAAAAGTAATTAAAGGTTTTAGCTGTAGAAAAAAAAGCAGTGAAGGTTATGAGACCACAGAAATCCATAAACAATGCTGGTTTACATGCAGGAACCAAAATGTGACAAGAGGAATATAAAGTAATGGAAGTGATGACATGATTGATCTGCGAGTGGAAACCAGCAAACAAAGTTCAGGTGTGATGAGGAAAAGAGAAGAAAAACACAAAACTACCGGAGCTGCTTTTAAAGAGTGGCACGTGTTTAAAGGAGAGATGAAAACAGACCAAAAGGAAAAGCAAATCAAACACTAATGAAGGCATCACACTACAGGGAGAAGTTAAGGAGAAGACAGTCAACTTGTCTGATGTCTGTCTGGTGCATATTAAAACTTAAGTTCTCCACAGTTTAGAATCAACTGCTGCTGCAGATCTGACATGAATCAGTTTAGATGGTAATAAAATATTTAAAACTTCAGAAATAATCAATTAAATTCTCCATCGAGAAGCAAACAAGGAGTCAGGACAGTCAGAGTTCAATAATCCATTTAATCCTTTTAGAGTGAAATTTAAATGATTTAGAAAAAAATGTTGATTATTTATAAATTGGAGGTTATAACAGGAGATATTATCATCTCAAACCAGAAAACTAAACCTGTAAATAAACTTTGTGCAGGTAAGTTCTCATTCAGATGTCTGACGATTCAACTGGCTGCTACATGGTGCTTTAATCCTCCGCTACTTCACACCCTCCACCGAAATGGAATTCCTTTTTAAACCAACATTAAAAAAAAAAACATTTTACATGAACGTTCATGAAAAAGACTCACAGTTCAGGTGTTTTCTTTTTCCTGTGGTCAGGCCTGAGTTCCAAATTCCACAAAAATAAACCAAAAGAAAAAGCAGTAAATCAGGAAAAACTGCATTTCATTTGTTTTCTTTTTTTCTAGGGACAAACTCATATAACTAGTTTTAATTATTATTTTTTATTTTGTCAGTCAGCCAGAGAAGCAGCTTTGTACTCTACATGAGTGTGTGTAGGCCAGACTGTGTGTGTGGCCTTGACTCTATGCTAATTTTCACGATACACACACAGGCCATGTGTGTGTGTGTGCACTGTGAGACTGTGCACCTGTATAATCAGTGATAATCAACGACTGCAGAGTCTCATGTTCATCCAACATTATAAACAAACAGAAGAACAAACGGAGATGAAAAATAAATTAATTTAACAAGTTTTTTGAACCTGTAAAAGAAATAGATTTTTGAAAAATGTCGTTGTCAAATTCATCTCATCCGTATCTTAGTTCCTGTTACATAATGTGGTTAAAAACTCTAAAGCAGAAACTTTTTTTTCTGTCTCTGACTTACTTTGTCCTGTTTGCTGCTTCAAAACCGGTTAAATCTGGAGAAAAAAGTTATTTCATTACAAACTACTGTTAACACGTCAAGGATGCCCACGGATGTCTTTGACTTTTAACCAGAAAGATCATTTGACTGCTGAGCAAACACGTTGAACTCTTCGGTGTTTTGGTATTTACTGCATAAACACATTTTTTATTCTCTAACAAGGTGAATAACCACAAAAATCCCAATAATCACAGCCAACGAGTGTCTGATTCACGAGTTGAGCACTAAATGTTTTAGTCTAATGACTGTATTTAGAAGTGTTCTTCATCATGCTGTTCTCATCCTGAAGGACACGTAATGATTTCCTGAGACATTGACAATCTGTGTTGTTGTATAGCATCACTGTTTAACCATCTGAGATCAAGAAAATACCATGAAAGGCTTTAACACCCTGCTTTCATGGTTTTATATCTCTGTTGCATCAGCTTTTATATTTTCCATAATTTCACCCAAAGTTGAATATTCTTAAAGTTTTGTTCGTGATGTTTGATACTGACAACGCTGCCAGTCTGTTCTTGTTTTTATAGGAATTTACAGCTTCTTTTCTGGGTGAAGATTTTTTTCAAAGAAAAGAAAAAAGGTTTAGAACAGTGTAATGGGATGATATAAACTAACTACTGAAACAAAAATCAAACCAAAAACTGCTGCTAAAATCAAAAACTAAATTAAATGCTGAACCAGTTGCAAAAAGTTAGAGGACTGATGCAGTAAAATACACAATTGCCCAAAATCTAATGAATAATAAACGCAAGAATCTGATAATAAAAAAGTGAAAAACAGAAACTTTAAGCACAGCGAGGAAGAAAATGACTGAACACAAAGCAGGTGTGAAAAGAAACAAACACATGGGAAGAACCTGCATCTTGAAGTGGCTCATTGAAAACAAACATTTTGTGGCCCAGAATATATGATGAGTACAATATTTTAAAAATAGCCTTTTATAAAAATGTTCTTTACCCTTCAGTATCTACTTAAAGCAACATTTCATATCAAAATGATCTCTTGTTGATACAAAAATTATAAACAGGTTCATTTAAACCCAGTTATTGTTCAGTATCGTATCACATTCTGCAAATGGAGGTTTCTGGGATTTATTAACACTGTTTAAAGAAGCCAACTTGTTTTGCTGACTTTGTTCATTTGGATTTCTTGTCATGATTTGAATTTCATTTAAATCTTACTGTAGCTTAAGCATGACTCTGTTTTCTCAGACTTTATTTTATCCAAATTCAGCACAAAATGTAAGGAAATTAGCAAGATACAGTTCGGATGAAGGAAAGAGCAACAGTGAGCGTAAAAGCAGCTTGATGGAAATGGAGAGAAACAATGTCTGATGCAAACTGAATCAGTAAAAATGATCTAAAAGAACAAGATTTTTTTTATACTTCAGACTCCAACATTATCCAACCAGTTCTCATTTAGTTACAACCATAAACAAAGCCTTGGAAACAGCAGAGCAGCCTTTGTTGTTACCAGCCAGTCATTGCCCGTGCACGCGGAATCACATGTTCAGTGCCAGACTGAAGCAATTTCAGTTTAATGGTATTTTCACAATGTGTCAGCTTCATTCTACACACAGCAGATGTGTGTGTGTGTGGGTGTGTGCATGTGTGTGTATATTAGCCACCTACATCCCAGAGATGGATGAGAGGACCTAATTGAAGCCATGTGTGGACTTGAGGAATGCTCTAGTCTCTGCTGGTGACAAAAAGAAGGGGCACAGCTGAATGTTTCTTTATTAAACTTGAAGCAGCACAAACAGAATACATTTAAACACGAAGCTTGATAAGTAAAGATTTAGATTTAACACTTTTAAAGCCTGGAGGCAGCATTCCCAAAACATCAGAAAAATTATCATTCTAAACTGGAATCAATAATGAGTCGTCATTCCCATCATGAAGATCTCATATCAGTCTACAGATCCCAGTTCTTGGAAACATGTGGTGCTCTCATCTGAAAGCTTCTATCATGATGATGTCCTGTCACAAAATTACATTTCTTAAGTTTTCATTTCCAAAATAAATGTGGTTTTCTGGGTCTAGTTTTCACTGTGTTTCACCTTAAACAATCCAGATAAGAATTCCTGGAAAATTCTAGTATAAATAGTGTGTTCCCTCTTATGAGTATTTCTGTTATAAACATCTGGTACCAGCGTAGAAATTAAATTCCCTCCCCAAAGCAAAAAAAAAAAGTCAAGTCAGGTGTCTGGGAGGAATTTCCAGTGTAAAACCAACAGTTATAGTACAAACGTGATGTACAAAGTTATAAAGTTCAGTTTATTAGAATTTGAACCATTCAAGAGTTGGAATTCTTGCAGTCAAGCAGAGATGTATAACCTCTGTAGTTTAAAATGTTCCAACCATGAACATAGTTCCAAGTTTCACCAGTTTTAAAACTTCTATTGAAATTATTAACTGTGGTTTTGGATGTCTTAAACTCACGTTCCTGATACAGGAATGCTTATTACCAGCAGGGAGGTGATCATTCTCAGTGTCAAGGTTGTAAAACAAGGCAACAATGAGATGAGATAAGATTGTCTTTTATTGTCTCTCTCGAGATCAAACGCACAATCAAACAAACGTTTACAATACCTGAGTACCAAGAATATTACAATATTACACAATTCTCAACCCTAGAATTCCTAATCCCAGACTCACTCACTTAAGAGATCCGGAATGTTCTAGTGCAAACTTCATCTATTAAGAGTTTAAATTTGTTAAGTAAATAATTCCAGTTTATTTTAGGTTTGTTTTAAAGTGACAGAGTTCCTTTTCTTGTGGATCATTTAGCCCAAAGTTCCAACATAAGAGATAGAGTATAAAATGTTAATTTATCTGTACATTCTCAGCCAGCTTAGGTTTCTGAACCTAACTCCTGGAGAGGGGCTGAACTCTCTCCTATTCTGGAGTGGCCAACGGAGTTGAGACGTCAGGTGGGCATAGGAATACTCTCAAGTCCCTGGTTGAGCATCTCAGTGTTAAGAGTTCTCCCCAGTGAATGAGAGGGTTGCATCTCTGTAACTTCATATTGCAGGAAGGACGGCTCTGACTGTTGTTGTGGCAGAGTTTTTGATTAAAATTAAGTAAGGAGAATGAATCTTTATAAATGAAGAATTTATTGTCATAAAATCATGCATGAAGTAAAGGGGTTGAGACTAAAGCAGACCTTATGACTTTAGAGGCCACTGCAGCCTGGCTGTTCTTATAGTTATGCTGATGATACCGAGAGCTATCAGAGTATGGATGTCATGAGACATCTGAGTCTTCAGCTGTGAGCTTAATCAAGAATCTTTGCCACTGTGACTTGTCCGTATAAATGTTGCTAAAAATTTGTCTTTGACACTGTGCATATGTACCTGACAGCACTTCACAATACCCGCCCCTCTTGGAGTCTCTGGATGGTGCACTGGATGGGATGCCATTTGGGGATTCTGTTCAACACCATGTTCAAATATAGGGTGATCCATAAATGTACCTGGTACCAGGCCACTTTGGACAAGGGTCAATGAGTGATTTCATAATATACCATCAAAGAAAAGCAAAGAAAGAGGCAAAGCTGTAAACTGCTCACCACCTGAGTTAGATCTGGTGGCAGGGTACTTGGTAAACCCAAATGAGTAGTGAGTGTGATATAGGAACATTTGGCCGAGGCCCCCTATCCCGGAAGCCTGTAACTCACACCGCCAGTAGAGTTTTTCCTGCATTTTGGGGAAAGGTGGGGGTTTGTAATCCAAGTGGTCTATGTTCAGGGCCTCCGTTGTGGATGCAGCTCTCAGGAGTTGAAGCCAGAAAGTCATTGGTGCCTGTCGTGCCGACAACTGGAAGACCTGTTTGTGGACACCAGTGGTTATGGAACCTGTCAAGCTGAAGAACTGAAGGACTCCTAAAGTGGCTGATAGGTACCATGTGGCTAGAAGGACAGCAGCTTTTATGGTCACGGAAGATAAATCCCAAGCATGGAAGAAATTTGGAGAGACATGAAGACTCAAAGAAGTCTGTTGGTCTCAAAGTGGTTCCAGACAGCATTTATCAACTCAAAAAGGAAAATTAAAGTCCATCCCAGGCTGTGTTTGGTTTGGGTGGGGAACTGCTGACCCAGACTAGGGATATTATTGGATGGTGGAAGGAGCACTTTGAGAACCACTTAAACCTGGTCAACCTTTTTCTCCACTGTGGAGGCACAGCCCGAGGACTTGTGGGGGGGGCGAGTCCATCACATGGGCTAAGGTAATCAAAGTAGTTAAGAAGCTGCCTGGTGGCAAGGTCGCCTGAGATTTGCCCTGAGGTGCCAAAGACTCTGAATTTTGTGACTTTCATTTTGGGATAATAAGCCACTAATTTTACATACAAGCAAAGAATTGACTTAGACACCCTATATTGGAGGTAAACGGAAATTTTAAATAAATGTTTCTGATTTTTTTTCCCCAGAGATTTAAACTACAACAGCCTGGCCAAGTTTCCCACAGCCATCCGCTCACTCAGCCACCTCAAGGAGCTGTGAGTCTTAAAAAAATGTTTGTTTGTGCAAAGCAGATTATTTTTATTAATAAAAACAAGTTTACAACAGTTCTGTTTTGAACAAAAAGGAAAGAATAGGACACATTTTTGCAGCAGAAAAGGGCTTGTCTTTCAAAGAATACATTTGTTTTCCAGTGAGAAATATGTACAGAAGTAAACTTTAGAGGTATGTGTGAAGGAAAGTAATTTTTTGTGTCTTCCTGTTTAGTGGTTTCCATAGCAACAACATCCAATCCATTCCAGAACACGCCTTTACAGGAAACCCGTCATTGATCTCCATGTATGTACCACTGACCCATGATAGACCCTATTGTCAACACAACCACATGAAACATCATCTAAAATGTATTTTTATTTAATTCTTTCATTGTCTTGTCAATCTTGTTTGCTCTTTTAAATCACACCTGAACACCCAGGGCCTGATTTATCAAAGGTTTGCGGTTATTGAAATGGGCGCAAACTGCTCTGCGGCAGCAAAAACAAGCAGCAGGTGATTTACTAACGGCGCGCAGGCAAAACTGCGCCTGTTAAACCTGCTGCTAGACTCGCAAAGTAAATTTTGCGCTTTCCCTCTTTATGAATATGCAGTGTGGGCGTTTCTGTCAAAAGGCGCAAAATATTGGGAGGAGAACATGTAAATAAGTGGACGTTCCAGGCGCAGTGTGTTTTGTCAAACCTGAAATTGATGGCGGCTTCTAATTTGGCACGTATTTTACTGCCATTGAAAAGCATGTCTTAACTCGCCGCAAAAATGACTGCAGTGATTGTTGCGAGGAGGAGACACACACAGACGTCTGGACGCCTGTGTCACAGGTTTTGAAATACACTGTTACAGGAGCAGATACATTAATTTTCCGAACACTTGTGATGCTTGTGATCTATTTCTAAGGTGATTGCGCAGACCCCCTTTACCCCTTGTACGCAACCCGACTGCTGGGGAGTAACATCGATATAATCTGGCCCATATACGCATGAGAAACATTTTGGAGCGCACCGCATCCTGAAAAGCAGGTGTTGGTGTTTGGGGGGGAACTTTACGCACCAGGTCGCTCTGATCGCTGTTGTTTGCTGTGTGTTGCACAACATTCAACAACCTCACAGAGTGGAGCCTAATTGCTGCAGCTCAACAATATATATTTTTTGCCTCTTCCGCTCATATCTGAAGCTCCAATGGTTCGAATTTCATTTTCCATTTGCACCTTCTTTGCGCCCGCAAGAGAATAGCGCCGTCAAACTCCTCATTTAAATATTACTTTTTGCGGCGATTAACAATTACGCAATCAGTCTTAGTAGATCCCCCGCAAATCAGGAAACACGCCCTTGGTGCAAAACTTTTTGCGGCGCATGCAATTTTGTGCTTCTTACTTGGAATATTGATAAATCAGGTCATTGATCGTATGTTTCCATTTAGGTGTGTTGTGTTTGGATGTCAGACGATAATCTTTTTGCTTGTTCAACAGATTTTTCTATAATAATCCAATCCAGTCAGTTGGAAGCTCTGCGTTTCAGAACCTGCCGGAGCTTCGAACGTTGTGAGAAACACTCGTTTGTTTATCAAATCAGAATCAGGTTTATTTGTCCAAGTTTGTTACACACACAAGGAATTTGGCTTCAGTTCACTTTTGCTCTTGTGCTTATTGCACAACTTACTCTCGAAAATTAAAGAGGCCATTCCATTTCTGTTGAATATTTTAGCTCCACAGGTGTTCTTACCTTCATAGTGGGTGTGAAAACAGGTCAACAACTTCTCTTTCAGTTTTTATCTCTCAAACGCAGGTGGCGATAAAACCCAAATTCTCCCGAGTCCGAATGGCCTGTACCTATTTCGTCACAACTCTTTTGTTCTTTAGTATTCATCAACTCCCACAGTTGAAACCACGCCTAGCATGCTGCTGGCTAAAAGCTGTTGAAATAAACACGAACCAGAAGGGACTCGGTGCACTGTTGCTATAACCACAAAGTCATGAAATTTGTGTGAAATAGTCTCTTTAATATAAATACTAAGTCATACAAAAAGAATACTGAAATGTGAATATAAATAGACATACAGTAAGTAGTTGCTGCACGCAGACAGCAGATACATTCAGCAGCATCGTCCACCATAAATGTCTGATTCATGTTTGAAGTCTGTTTATACAGATAAAATATAATTATTTCCATGAGAGAAGAAGTTTTTTGTTCATGAAGGTGTTAAATATGTTTGTTTAACATGGTGATGGTCTGGAGGAAGAAACTGGTCTTGGGGCTGGAGGTTGTGATGTTCAAGGATTTGTAGCTCTGTCTGAAACAGAGAGGTGAGCTCCTTGTGAGAAGGTCCCTGGTGATGCTGCCCGTCCTTTTCCTCACTCTGGAGGAGTGCAGGTCCTGGATGGAGGGCAAATTAGAGTCAAACATCGTAGTTCTTTGCAGTCTGTTTCTGTCTAGTTTGGTTGCTGGTCCAACTGAAGGACTGGAAGAGACTCGATGATGGCTCTATAGAAGTTCATAGAAGTTCACCAGCAGCTCCTGTAGCAGGTTAAACTTCTTGAGCTGCTGCAGGAAGTTCATCCTCTGCTGGATCTTCTTAATGACCAGGTCTATGTTGGCTGTCCATTTCAGGTCCTGGGTGATGGTGGTCTCCAGAACCCTGAACATGTCCAGCACAGACACTGTACTGTTCTGTATGGTAATGGAGGAAAAGTATGGAGGTTCTCCTGAAGTTGACTGCTGTTGCCACAGTTTTTAGATTGTTGAGCTCTAGATAGTCCTGACTGCACCAGAGTACCAGCTGTTCCACGTCCTGTCTGTATGCAGACTAATCTCCATCCCTGAGAAGGCTGATGAATGTCATCTGCAAACTTCAGGAGTTTAACGATGGATCACTGAAGGAGCAGCTGTTTGTGTAGAGGGAGAATAGCAGGGGGACAGGACACATCCCTGGGGGGTGCCAGGGTTGATAGTCCAGGTGCTGGATGTTATTTTCCCCAGCCTCACCTGCTGCGTCCTGTCTGTCAGAAGGTTTGTGATCCCCTGACAGGAGGAGGCTGGGACAGTTTGGACTGGAGGATTTCTGGGAGGATGGTGTTAAATGCTGAGCTGAAGTCCATGAACAGCATCCTGACGTATGTCCCTGCAGCGTTGAGGTGTTGCAGGATGTAATGCAGCTCCATGTTGACTGACTGCATCATCCACTGGCCTGTTAGTCCTGTATGCAAACTGCAAGGGGTCCAGAAGGTTTTGGTTTGCACACACAAGTCCTGTAACAGGTCGCAGTGTTAGCGAGTTCATCTAAGTTTGATGCAGCAGCTTGAAAATAGTCCAGTCAATGCAGTCAAAGCATGCCTGCAGTTCCTCCTTTGTCTCAGTGGTCCATCTTCTCACAGACTGGACTACAGACTTCACACATTTAAGCCTCTGGTTGTGCAGTAGGTGGCAAGTAAATGAACCATACTGTGATCAGACAGACCCAATGCTACAGTTGATACAGAATGATAAGCATCCTTTATGACGGCGTAATAGTGGTATCAGGTATCAGAATCTGAATGTCTTATTGTCATGTAACAGGTACAATGCAATTTGGTGCAATCTATCTATTCTAGTTAAAAAAAAGAATACCAATAAAAAATTTGTAAATATAAAGATAAGGATAAGAGATGATGTGAAACATTTGTTAAGCACAAAAAAACCTGTTGCACAGAAAGACAGTCTTGCACATGTTGATATCTGTTACACTATAAACATCTAATTTCATGGCAGTTGTTGGCATTTAATGCCCCGATGGCTGATGGATAGTAACTGCTGTTCAGTCTGCTGTTATTGCTTTGATACTCTTGTATCTCTAGCCTGGTGGCAGTGGGCCGGCTGTGAGGACTCTTTAAATATTTGCTGCTTTTCTGAGGCAGCGAGCACTATACAGTTTACCAAGAGAGGATAAAAGACCGCCGATGATCTTCTGTTCGGTCTTTATGATCCCCTCGAGTGTTTTCCACTGAAGACCCAAGGTCATGCATCTCAATGACAACTGCATGTCCTCCAGTTAGGAGGGATGCCCTTGATGTGGGCCTCCGCAGTCAAAGGCTGGAGGCCCCAGAAAACCAAAAGTAGCGGCCATCCCAGCAGGAACCAAGAACAGGACCCCAGGGGCCTGAGGACAATATTCATGAAACACATTTGTAATACCAGTAGAAAATTGGATATCTTCTTGAAACTGCAGCCAAGTTTGAATTACTTGAATACAAACTTGACAAACTAAAGAATGAACTGTTTGTTTTCAGTCATGTCAAATACAGAATCCTCATAGAACCATATTGTAATATCTAAAAGATCACACTGATTTCTAGGCCTTTAAAACACTTTCAGCATCATCACTTACACTTAAGTCAAGTCCGATTTTTTATAGAGCACTTAAACAAACAGCATGACAGCTGACCAAAGTGCTGCACAGTAAATTGAGAAATAAAACAAAAAAGAAAATACAACAACAAACAAATACATCAACATAGAGTAAAACTAGGTAAAACTACAATATAAACACATGCTGTAAAATCTAGAAAAGTGTTACCACAATCGGTAAAACAAATATCGATCACCAAACGCTAACTTAAAATAATGGGCTTTCAGTCACGCTTTAAAAGTAAACAACATAAATAGATGGTTCAGACTTGCATGTAATTACTGTTGATAATTTGTCCTTCCTAAAACTGTGACAATTTTTTGAGATTTAAACATTTTTCAGTTTTAAAGGGACTTAAGGCAGCTTTACAAAATCTGACTCAGTGCTGCCGCGACAGGCGCTGTGGCTAACTGCAGCCACCAGCCAAGCCGGCACAGGAGCGCGCACAGACACTTTACAGACTGTTCGTCTTCACAGCACTGCACCGGGGAGGCTGTATTTCTGTATAGGACGTACCAATGACATGAACTGATGATCTGTCTGCAATGTCAGCCACACGTGACATGTGTGGACACGTAGCCACATGGATCAATTATTTCGTCCGGTAAAGAAAGACAGGACACCAAGGAGCCGGATGAAGTACATGAATTAATGGAGCTGTGCTTTTTGTGTGTGTGCGCTTTCAGAAACTTTTTTTTTTTTTATCGGTGCTACACATAATGTGACACGACCAATTTAGAAAACGGCATATTATCGAACTAGTGTTTGCTGTAAAATTACTACAAACAAAACTTTTATCATGTGGCTACAGCAGCTGCTAACGTCTCGGGCTTTCAGTCAAATAGGACATAATTCTGGTATTCGGTTTGGAAAATGTGCAATCTGTAAAAACTCAGTGCTGCACAACAGCTGTTAGCTGTAGCCTATTTCACGTCAGGTGGCTTCTCACCTGGTCACAAGGAAATGAGCCATGTCAGCATCCGTTTTCACTCCTAAATGCAGCTGAAGTTCCCTCCATGAACCGAACGCATATCCAATATTTATGCGGGTGCCTGCCCGGCTTCGGTCATATTTTTTTTTAGACTCACGAGATGCCGCTGATAAAGTCTTTTTTTTCTTCGTGGTGCCACTTTTTTGGGGGGTGAGAGTGGATGCAGGTCATTTGCTGGCTGCAGAAACATCCATAAGTATACCTTCAGTGTTTGAATCCAAGTCCACGGCGGACATGTACTTCCTGTTCAAGAGCTGTCGGCAACGCGCATGCAGCGTCAATTTACGTCACATCCCTACAACTGCGCGGGAAATTCGGACGTCGAACTGCAGCGCATTATGTGGCACACAGCGTGTCCAAGGCAACAGACATATATGCGGATGGCCTCGTTATTTTGGGTTTTTAATGCTTCATGACCCATTAGCATTGAATAAACTGGAAATGCATGTGTAGTTTTTCACAAATCTTGCCTTAAGTCCCTTTAATATCAGTTTATTCAAACTCCTCAGTATCAAGACTGATGATAAATTCCATTTGTAGGGAATTTTAAGATCTCATGTTTGGATAATATGCTGATATTTTTTATGTTTTGATGCTTTTTCAACAAATCACAGCAGTGTGTTTAAGAAGGGAAGTAATTTTTACAACTTCTAACAGCTGTGATGTAGCAACGGTGAATCAAAAAATCAATAAAAAGAAGTTTTTTTTTTTTTTTAAAACTGGTTAAAACAGTTCATATGGACGGTGTCTGAGCAAGTGAGTTTGCTAACATAATAGCCTCATCATGTCTCCCGGATCTTCTACATCTTCTCTCTCCGTCCAGAGCGCTGAGGACAAACATCCTAGCAGCCAAACTAAAATAGGGTTGATCAGACATTTGCAGTTGTTCCACCTTGTCCTTGTATGTCGTATAGTATTTTGGTTTAGTCTTTGTTGACACTAAATAGTTGATCCAACTGCAACAGGATCCACTTCAACATAAAACAAATCTGTTTCCATAATTTATTCCTTTCATCTCTAAACTGACTAAAATATATATTTAAAAGGTGTGAAGATGATAACATAAACTCATTTATAATATGTTTACCTAAAATCAGATCATTTTTTTAATAAAGTCGCTTGTTTGTAAAATAACGGTTGTCGCCCCCTAATGGCCATTAAATAGAATTGTTGTCTAATAATCTTTACACTATCTTCATCTTTAACTCAAAGGAAATCCTGTACATCTAAGTTACAGTGATATATTTGATTGTAAATACTTTGAACTTTTAAATAGTTTGAGTCTTATTTCAGAAGCTAATGACACAACAGAAACAGAAGTCAGATCATTTTGTGTTTCCTCCACATGTCTCCACGTCTTTCAGCTCTAACTCAGTCACGTTTTCTCTTAGATCTTTGAATGGAGCTGCAAATCTCACAGAGTTTCCAGATCTGATGGGAACCAAAAGTCTGGAGAGTTTGTAAGATACACACTCACACAGGAATGTTTCATATCTGTTTGCTGTTGTAGCCGACATCAGTCTGCGTATTGAGAGCTGAACCTCCAATCAAACTGCTGTTATTACAACAATGAAGTTATTATTCTCTCTGATGGGCTGTGACTTTATTTATCTGCAGCTCAGCCTGAAATAAAATCCTTCTTTTGCTTATAGTGATCCAGATTTTGGTGGCATAACAAAAAGGTTGACGGTGTTTGTTTTCTTGTATTTTCTTCCATTTAAGCTAATTCCTGAAAGCTGTGTGTTTAGCAATGACCTCACAATGAACCAGAGTGTAGAAATAAAAATAACATCTAAAGAACACGCCCACATTCTTCTGTTTTCTGTCTTTAAGATAAACATTCCTAAAATGTCACCTCAGGTTTTATACAAAACATCCCACAATATAATTACTATTCAATGTTTATGTACACTGCCCAACAAATCCAAATACAATCTGATTCATTATGTAAATACCATAATATAAACCCACATTTCGTTTAAGTGCATGATGTTCCTGAACATAACATCAGTCATGTTTCTAAAGGCACCATGATGCATCATTATATACATGCACAAAAAATTACCTGCAGTTAGTATACAGTATGAAACAATACACTGTAATAATATACAATATAGTAAGGATCAAATATGATGAAGTACAATACAACAAAAAAAGTGATTTAGGATAAGACAAGGAAACGACATGAGATAGACAGTATGGTACAATATGACTGAATACAACATGATAATATATAATGTAACGCACTAGAATTCTATGGATATATGATACAGCTTCATATGTTAAAATATATTATGATATGATACATGGCAGTTTTGTAAAGCACTTTGAAATGACTATGTTATGATCTGAAGCTTCATAAATAAAGATATTTTGAATTAAATATGGTACATTTTAATGGGACATGATAAAATGTACTTTATTAGTAATATTTGTTACTTGTTATTGTCCTGCTTGTTGATATTAGAAAGACATAAAAATCTGTCAAATTCTAATAAAAAATTTGACTAAATTTGCCCTAAAATGAAAAGTTTAAGTGAGAAATAAAGTTTAAAACATTTTTCACTCACTGTTCAGTAAGTAAAGTTACACCAATAATTATAGTAGTTGTAAAAAGATTGAATGGCTCTGTTTAGTTTTGAAAAGGCACATGTTGTTCTTAGCTGAGGTGTAAAAGGCTGCAGTTGATTACATATATTTTTAATAAATGTATAATGTGGCCAGGGAACAGGTAGAACAAATGTTGTTATTCTCTAATTACTACAGTGTTTAGAAGTCAGAACTCTTAAGTTCAAGTTTTATTTATGATGCACTGGTTTGTTAGTTATATAAGGTGCCCTAGACATGTAAAACAATCTTTATTTATTATAATTAAGTTGTCTTTTCTTTTCATTGAAAGTCAAAAATAATAAAAACATTAAACACTCTTATTTGTACAGAACCATCACCGAGGCTCGACTCACTTCTCTGCCCAGTTCGATGTGTGATCAGCTTCCACACCTACAGCTGCTGTAAGTTCTCACACATCTGCTCCGACCAGCTGCTGCCAACCTACTGTACTGTGGTGTGTTCAGGGTGTGTTGGACTGAAAACTTCTGTGTCTCTGCAGAGACCTCTCATATAATCTGATCCAGACTCTTCCGAGCTTCTCAGGCTGTGAGAACATTCAAAAGATGTGAGTTTTAATCTTCATATTACATAATTTATATTTGACATTATATTGTCTTCGTTGGATTCAGAACAAATTCAAAGACACTTTATGTCAACTGTTGGTAACAGGAAAAAATGTTTATTATTACTGGTTGATTCTTTTTCTAGTCAGAAAGTAAAAACTTGTTCAGTCAGAGTCCAAAACACCAGAATTCTCAGTTCTGGATAAAATTAAAACATAAAAAGCATCAAAGCACAAAAGGAATCATGTAAATGGAAAATACAAAAGTCCACTGAAAAATATCTGCCACAAAGAGTTTTTGCTCAAGACGAATTCAAAGCATCTTTAACAAGAGCTATCCACAAGTAAGACTTGTGAGTTGGTCTTCAGACGTTTACTACTAGTTTTTGGTAAATTCTTTGGAAAACACACGTCATAAAGAAAACCAGAAAATAATTCACAAAGTTTTCAAAATCTAGACTTGAAAACAGAAGCCACCCCAACCATAAAACTAAAACTCATTTCACAAACAATCTTTCATAAAGATGCTAGTCAGACTGCTCAGGTTAAATCACAGACACCTCTTAGACAGGTGAGCTGCTGTCTCTTCTGTGATTGGTGGAACAGACCCAACCATGGCACAGAGGGACGCTTCACATGGAAGGCCAATTTGAATCTAATGTGTGTGTGTTTGTGTTTGTGTGTTTAATTCATAGTGATCTGCACCATAACGAGATAGAGGAGCTGAAGGAGAACACCTTCACTGGTCTGATGTCTCTGCGCTCGCTGTAAGCTCGCACACAGACTCTGCAGGTTTATCTGCTGATCCTGATCCAACTTATATCCAAACAGAAGTTCTGAGCTCGATGGTCCACTACTTCACACTACTCCTATTACTTATACTGATACCACGGCCATGTTCTCTCTGAGGGCCTGACCAATTGCAGATGAACAACACACATGAATTAAAGAGATATTGCATTTGTTTTTTGAATGAAAGGTCTAAAATAAACATGTAAATTCAGTAAAGATTTTTTGTTTGATGAAGACAACCAAAAACTGATGTGATTCAAAAAGTCAAAATGATTCAAAAAAAGGTTGCATCATTAAAATCAATAACAACAAAAGTCTCAAAACATTGACAAATGTGAAATACAGTGGTCGACAGTTACTGTATATGCGCAACACGCTCATATGCACTGCTGGGCATGTTCCTGCATCATAGAGAATCTATACGCTTATATATATATATATATATATATATTAGGGCCGGGACTCGATTAAAAATTTTAATCTAATTAATTAGAGGCTTTGTAATTAATTAATCAAAATTAATTGCATATAAATATTTGACCAGAGAACAGTGAGAATTTTTTTCAAACGGATTTTTAGTATACCATTGAATCATGACTGAATACACATAAGCTTAAGCAACAAAATATTGTTTATTTTTGTTCAACCAAGTCCAACAGACCAGTGCATTAAGTGTAGAAAATGTCTACACTTGTACTCGGAGTCGGGCTAACGTCCACGCTAGCTGCTATATGTTTAACATTGAGGTGATACTTCAGGCCCGATGTGCTGCGGTGATGTGCAAATTCCTTGCTGCATAGCTTGCACACACACATGCTCTTATCCACGCTTCCATCCAGTCATTTTTTATAACAAAACTTCCCGTCCACGGGGCCAATCAAAGCAGTCGCTTCTTCATTCATGTTCACTGTGGTTTGTTGTTGTCCTAAATAATGAACGCTGGTAGGTGCGCCAGTATAATCGGTCCGCTGAAACTCATGAGAGATGTTCTGCGGTGCGATTAAAATTAACGCGTTATTTTTGTGTAATTAATTAATCTTAATTAACTCGTCCCGGCCCTTATATATATATATATCTATATATATATATATATATTGCTCCAACGGATACATGCACAAAACATTTGGAGGTATCATACATGCATCTCGCTGTTTCTCACTAGTTACTTGACTGTACACCTCCGCTGGTGTTCTCACACACACGCTTCCTGTTTGGTGTGTGGAACTACACTACTCTGGTGTTTACGCACGCGTGTCTGGTACATCTGGCTGAAGCTGTCAGACGGTCAACAAAAAATAATCACCGACTTCTTCAGTGTGAAATAGTGTCACATGTAACATTAGTTCTAGTTTTTAGTGCCCGATCATGAGTTCTTAATATCTGATAAACCGTTCTGTTCTGTTACTAACTGTAACTTAATCTGTGTCGTTACCGTCGCGTCCATGTGCAGGCGTATGTGGTGTATCTGTTACTAGTATTATACTGGATCCACTCTAAGAGTATAACTCGTTCTGTTTGAGAGTTTTATTCTTGTAACTGTGTTATAACATCATTTCTGATTATCTGTTATTAATACTGAACACTGCTGCATGTGTTTACAGTCCAAATGACCACTGACAGATAATTGCACACAATGCTTATATGCACAAAACTGCTGGGCACCGAGGTCGTGCATATAACCGTCGACCACTGTATAAGACTTCTGCTTTATGAGAGAAATTTTAGTTTATACTTTAAAAACTGCATCTAACTGTAGGACATGATGGAATGAGACTTTGGCAAAATCCTACAAATAACCATCATTCTAATCATTATATTTATTATAAAAATCAGAAATGTTTTCTGTGTTTTGCTATCTTAAGAAAACTGGAATAACTTTTCTTCTCTGTTTGTAAATGTAAGACAACAGCTGAATCTAAACATCGACTTTCTGTCTTGTAGTGATTTATCCTGGAATCGGCTTCTGTCCGTGAACCCGAACTCGTTTTCTGCTCTCCCTGCACTCTCAAAACTGTGAGTTTTTACTTCCTCTATGATGAAATGAGATCTGTTAGGATGGATGGGGGCCCAGCTGAAAACCTTGGCCCTCAGGTCTCTCAGGTGATCAAACTGGTCCTGGTTTTCTTACAAAACAATTTGTGTTGCACGCTCTGTCTCTGCAGTGATCTGTCCTTCAATCAGCTGTTCTTTCTGCCACTGACTGGTCTACAGAGTCTAACTCACATTAGACTGGCTGGAAACAGTCAGCTGATGGAGTTGATTTCCAGAGAAGAGCTTCCACGAGTTAGGTGAGCTTTTAATTATAACACTAAACTTGTCCACTGTGTAACACCTGTCCACCCTGTAACACCTGTCCACCGTGTAACACCTGTCCATCGTGTAACACCTGTCCACCCTGTAACACCTGCCCACCCTGTAACACCTGTCCACCCTGTAACACCTGCCCACCCTGTAACACCTGCCCAACACCTGTCCACCGTGTAACACCTGTCCACCCTGTAACACCTGTCCACCGTATAACACCTGTCCACCCTGTAACACCTGTCCACCGTGTAACACCTGTCCACACTGTAACACCTGTCCACCCTGTAACACCTGTCCACCGTGTAACACCTGTCCACCCTGTAACACCTGTCCACCCTGTAACACCTGTCCACCGTGTAACACCTGTCCACCCTGTAACACCTGTCCACCGTGTAACACCTGTCCACCCTGTAACACCTGCTCACCCTGTACCACCTGCCCAACACCTGTCCACCGTGTAACACCTGTCCACCCTGTAACACCTGCCCACCCTGTAACACCTGCCCAACACCTGTCTACCCTGTAACACCTGCCCACCCTGTAACACCTGTCCACCCTGTAACACCTGTCCACCGTGTAACACCTGTCCACCCTGTAACACCTGTCCACCGTGTAACACCTGTCCACCCTGTAACACCTGTCCACCCTGTAACACCTGTCCACCCTGTAACCCCTGTCCACCCTGTAACACCTGCCCACCCTGTAACACCTGCCCAACACCTGTCCACCGTGTAACACCTGTCCACCCTGTAACACCTGTCCACCCTCTAACACCTGCCCAACACCTGTCCACCCTGTAACACCTGCCCACCCTGTAACACCTGCCCAACACCTGTAACACCTGCCCAACACCTGTCCACCCTGTGACACCTGCCCACCCTGTAACACCTGCCCACCCTGTAACACCTGTCCACCGTGTAACACCTGTCCACCCTGTAACACCTGTCCACCGTGTAACACCTGTCCACCCTGTAACACCTGTCCACCCTGTAACACCTGTCCACCGTGTAACACCTGTCCACCCTGTAACACCTGTCCACCCTATAACACCTGCCCAACACCTGTCCACCCTGTAACACCTGCTCACCCTGTAACACCTGCCCAACACCTGTCCACCGTGTAACACCTGTCCACCCTGTAACACCTGCCCACCCTGTAACACCTGCCCAACACCTGTAACACCTGCCCAACACCTGTCCACCCTGTGACACCTGCCCACCCTGTAACACCTGCCCACCCTGTAACACCTGCCCACCCTGTAACACCTGCCCAACACCTGTCCACCGTGTAACACCTGTCCACCCTGTAACACCTGTCCACCGTGTAACACCTGTCCACCCTGTAACACCTGTCCACCCTGTAACACCTGTCCACCGTGTAACACCTGTCCACCCTGTAACACCTGTCCAACCTATAACACCTGCCCAACACCTGTCCACCCTGTAACACCTGCTCACCCTGTAACACCTGCCCAACACCTGTCCACCCTGTAACACCTGTCCACCCTGTAACACCTGTCCACCGTGTAACACCTGTCCACCCTGTAACACTTGCCCACCCTGTAACACCTGCCCAACACCTGTAACACCGTGTAACACCTGTCCACCCTGTAACACCTGTCCACCCTGTAACACCTGTCCACCGTGTAACACCTGTCCACCCTGTAACACCTGTCCACCCTGTAACACCTGTCCACCCTGTAACACCTGCCCAACACCTGTCCACCCTGTAACACCTGCCCCCCCTGTAACACCTGCCCACCCTGTAACACCTGCCCAACACCTGTAACCCCTGCCCAACACCTGTCCACCCTGTAACACCTGCTCACCCTGTAACACCTGCCCAACACCTGTCCACCGTGTAACACCTGTCCACCGTGTAACACCTGTCCACCCTGTAACCCCTGTCCACCGTGTAACACCTGTCCACCCTGTAACACCTGCCCACCCTGTAACACCTGCCCAACACCTGTAACACCTGCCCAACACCTGTCCACCCTGTAACACCTGCCCACCCTGTAATACCTGCCCACCCTGTGACACCTGCCCACCCTGTAACACCTGCCCACCCTGTAACACCTGCCCACCCTGTAACACCCACCTGTAACACCTGCCCAACACCTGTCCACCCTGTGACACCTGTCCACCCTGTAACACCTGCCCACCCTGTAACACCTGCCCAACACCTGTCCACCGTGTAACACCTGTCCACCCTGTAACACCTGTCCACCGTGTAACACCTGTCCACCCTGTAACACCTGTCCACCCTGTAACACCTGTCCACCGTGTAACACCTGTCCACCCTGTAACACCTGCCCACCCTGTAACACCTGCCCACCCTGTAACACCCGCCCAACACCTGTCCACCGTGTATCTACCCTGTAACACCTGCCCACCCTGTAACACCTGTCCCCCTGTAACACCTGTCCACCCTGTAACACCTGTCCACCGTGTAACACCTGTCCACCCTGTAACACCTGTCCACCCTGTAACACCTGTCCACCCTGTAACACCTGTCCACCCTGTAACACCTGCCCAACACCTGTCCACCGTGTAACACCTGTCCACCCTGTAACACCTGTCCACCGTATAACACCTGTCCACCCTGTAACACCTGTCCACCGTGTAACACCTGTCCACCCTGTAACACCTGTCCACCGTGTAACACCTGTCCACCGTGTAACACCTGTCCACCCTGTAACACCTGCCCACCCTGTAACACCTGCCCAACACCTGTCCACCGTGTAACACCTGTCCACCCTGTAACACCTGCCCACCCTGTAACACCTGCCCAACACCTGTAACACCTGCCCAACACCTGTCCACCGTGTAACACCTGTCCACCGTGTAACACCTGTCCACCCTGTAACACCTGTCCACCCTGTAACACCTGTCCACCGTGTAACACCTGTCCACCCTGTAACACCTGTCCACCCTATAACACCTGCCCAACACCTGTCCACCCTGTAACACCTGCTCACCCTGTAACACCTGCCCAACACCTGTCAACCGTGTAACACCTGTCCACCCTGTAACACCTGTCCACCGTGTAACACCTGTCCACCGTGTAACACCTGTCCACCCTGTAACACCTGTCCACCCTGTGACACCTGCCCACCCTGTAACACCTGCCCCCCCTGTAACACCTGCCCACCCTGTAACACCTGCCCAACACCTGTCTACCCTGTAACACCTGCCCACCCTGTAACACCTGTCCACCCTGTAACACCTGTCCACCCTGTAACACCTGCCCACCCTGTAACACCTGCCCACCCTGTAACACCTGCCCACCCTGTGACACCTGCCCACCCTGTAACACCTGCCCACCCTGTAACACCTGCCCACCCTGTAACACCTGCCCAACACCTGTCCACCGTGTAACACCTGTCCACCCTGTAACACCTGTCCACCGTGTAACACCTGTCCACCCTGTAACACCTGTCCACCCTGTAACACCTGTCCACCGTGTAACACCTGTCCACCCTGTAACACCTGTCCACCGTGTAACACCTGTCCACCCTGTAACACCTGCCCACCCTGTAACACCTGCCCAACACCTGTAACACCTGCCCAACACCTGTCCACCCTGTAACACCTGTCCACCCTGTAACACCTGACCACCGTGTAACACCTGTCCACCGTGTAACACCTGTCCACCCTGTAACACCTGTCCACCGTGTAACACCTGTCCACCCTGTAACACCTGTCCACCCTGTAACACCTGTCCACCGTGTAACACCTGTCCACCCTGTAACACCTGCCCAACACCTGTCCACCCTGTAACACCTGCTCACCCTGTAACACCTGCCCAACACCTGTCCACCGTGTAACACCTGTCCACCCTGTAACACCTGTCCACCGTGTAACACCTGTCCACCCTGTAACACCTGTCCACCCTGTAACACCTGTCCACCGTGTAACACCTGTCCACCCTGTAACACCTGTCCACCCTATAACCCCTGTCCAACACCTGTCCACCCTGTAACACCTGTCCACCCTATAACACCTGCCCAACACCTGTCCACCGTGTAACACCTGTCCACACTGTGACATCTGTCCACACTGAAACACCTGTCCACCCTGTGACACCTGTCCACCCTGTAACGCCTGTCCACCCTGTAACACCTGTCCACCCTATAACACCTGCCCAACACCTGTCCACCCTGTAACACCTGCCCACCCTGTAACACCTGCCCAACACCTGCCCACCCTGTAACACCTGCCCAACACCTGCCCACCCTGTAACACCTGCCCAACACCTGTCCACCCTGTAACACCTGCCCACCCTGTAATACCTGCCCACCCTGTGACACCTGCCCACCCTGTAACACCTGCCCACCCTGTAACACCTGCCCACCCTGTAACACCTGCCCAACACCTGTCTACCCTGTAACACCTGCCCACCCTGTAACACCTGTCCACCCTGTAACACCTGTCCACCCTGTAACACCTGTCCACCCTGTGACACCTGTCCACCCTGTAACGCCTGTCCACCCTGTAACACCTGTCCACACTGCAACACCTGTCCACTCTGAGACACCTGTCCACACTGTTACACCTGTCCACCCTGAGACACCTGTCCAACCTGTAACACTTGTCCACCCTGAAACACCTGTCCACCGTGTAACACCTGTCCACACTGTGACATCTGTCCACACTGAAACACCTGTCCACCTGTGACACCTGTCCACACTGTAACGTCTGTCCACCCTGTGACACCTGTCCACTCTGAGACACCTGTCCACCCTGTAACACCTGTCCACCCTGTAACACCTGTCCACACTGTTACACCTGTCCACTCTGAGACACCTGTCCACATTGTAACAGCTATTCACACTGTGACACTTGCACCACCAAAGACTCATCTGGTGACATCAGTGTCTCCTTGATGTCTCCATCATTTCTGCTTAACATGAATCAGGTTTCATCAGAGAACATCACTGAGGTCCACTCGTCCCTCGTCTATTTAAATCAAAATATACATTTTGTATGGTCAGATGTGTTTAATCTGTCTTTAATCTGTTCTCATTTAATCCAGTTGAAACCTGTTTTTTAAAGGGTTGTTTGTGTCCTCTGTGATGGAGTGGTGACCAGGTGTAACTCCACCTCTCACCTGCTGACTGCTGGAGATATACACCAGCTGACCCTGAACAGACTGACTGTTTGTGTCCTTAGGGTGATGGAGCTTCCTTATGCCTTCCAGTGTTGTGCCTTCATCTCCTGTGAGAAGAAAGTAGGAGGTTCTTCCTGGGAGAAGGACGAGGCAGCAGACTCATCAGGGAGAGATCTTTCTTTCCTTTCTAGTCAAGGTGATTTTAATTTTTTTGTATTACATCATTATGGATGTTTAATGAAGGCATACATTTGCTTTATATTTTTCCTATTTTTATGTCTCCAAGCATATTGACTTTTTTATTCTTAGAATTCTGTTTGGATTTTTCTTTTACACCAATGAAGTAGGACGTCTGACAGAGTGTATCATGAGAAGAGTACACATTACAACAGAAACCATATAAACCACTTCATAGTTTTTTATGCCTGATGTTTTTGTCTGCTATTTGCTGCAATTATCAGGTTTAACAACACAAACAAAGGAGGGAAAAATCAGCCAAAGACTAAAGAAAAACTGTTACAGAGTTTCAGAAAGTCTGAAGGATCTGGACAACTTTAAAAAATAACAGGAAAGACTGAAGGAAAATAAAATAAATAGATTTGTGTTGGTTGAAAACTAATTCTTAGTTCTAAGTTGTCTATATGTGGATGTAGGTTATTTAAAGGGCCTTTCATCAGAGTTCAGTCTTACAAACTGGTTCACACATACTGAACCTTTCTAACTTCATCTAGTTTCTAGAAACTTCTTTTTGACTTGTTTCTCATTGAAAGTGTTTGTGCATGAACACGTGCAGAAACACACACACACAAAGCTCTTTCAGTCAGATGCATTGCTGTCTCTGCATGTCTGCAGTGGACCAGGACTGGGAAGATTTTCTCATGGAGTTCGAAGACGAGCCTAAACCTCAACACTCGGTTCACTGCAGCCCGACTCCTGGTAATTAAATGTGAGAATGTGTGAAGCCAACGCAGCCAAAAATGAAAAGATTTCAAGACTCCAAGTGTTTTTCTCTTTTTATGTTCAGTACAAATTTTTCACAAATTATAGAAATATAGATTTTGGATAAATGTGTTTAAAACAAAAACATTTAAAACACACTTCAGAAATGAGTTTGGGTAATTCTATTTCTAAGACTTACTGTATAATCTGTTTATTAAAGCGCATAAATAATCAAAGTATATATGAATTCATTTTAAATAAAATGGTTGTTTAATTTCCTGCAGGACCGTTTCGTCCCTGCCTGCGTCTGCTCGGCAGCTGGATGATCCGAAGTGGGGTTTGGCTCATCGCTACCATCTCACTGGTCAGCAACAGTCTCGTCGTCCTGTCAATCTTCTTTTCTCCAGCTAGACCGGTCACGCCCTCCAAGCTCCTCATAGGTCTGCTGGCTCTGGTGAACGGTCTGATGGGAGTGTGGAGTGGCTGGTTAGCGGCCGTAGATGCCTGGACTTTTGGCAGATTCTGGAGGTTTGACATCAGAACCAGATACTCACTGGATGAAACATTCGTATCATTGTTTGGTATTTTATTGAGTATTCAGACATTTCTGTTGCAGGTACGGTGTGAAATGGGAGAGCAGCTTCCTGTGCCGGCTCAGCGGCTTCCTGTGTGTGTTTGCGTCTCAGACTGGACTCTTCCTGCTGACGGTTGCTGCTCTGGAACGATGCCTGTTGGCGACTGGATCAGCTCGAAGTAACAAAACTGGGAAGAGTAGCGGTGAGGAAACATTATTATAAACAAGGATTACAGAAACATATCACCGTATCATAAAGAAACACTGAGAGTGACTCTGGAACCAGAAGTGAAATATGTGTTTATTTATATTGTTTTACAAGTTAGAATTTTTGGATATTTGATTTGTAAGATGTGTTTTTATATTTAGACTCTTTTTTGACTCAATGTCGGTCTGTTTCTGATTATTCTTTCTGCAGGTTGCTCTTCATCCTGGTTCTTCATCCGTTTGTCCATCTGTCTGTGTTTCCTGCTGGGCGTGACCATCACGCTGCCTCCACTTATAAATGGACACTGCAGCACCTCCTTCTGTTTGCCTCTACCTTCCTCCTCATCCTCATTGGCCTTCTCTGTCTCCATGGTGCTTTTTGACTCTCTTTGTTTCTTGATCATGACGATAGCTTACATTCGTCTTTACTGCCATGTAGACAAAACTCCGCCCACCTCAGATGAGGAAGCGGCGTTGACTCGACATGTCGCCTGGCTGTTGTTCTCCGACTGCCTCCTTTACCTCCCTGTCGCCTTCCTCTCCTTCTCCTCCCTTCTCCGGCTCCCTTTCGCCGGGCCAGAAGCAGCAAAGGGAGTCCTGCTGCTCGTGGTACCGCTTCCTGCCTGTGTTAACCCACTACTCTACCTCCTCTTCAACCCGCTCACCCGAGAAGAGCTGGTGGGACTGGCCAAACGCACCTGTCAGGGTGTGATCGTACCAAAGTTACGAAGAAAAGGAACAGCTGGAGGAAGGCAGCTGGATTCACTGTATGATGACGATGCAGAGAAGCAGTCATGTGACTCGACACAGGTGCTGGTGGTTGTTAAAAGTGTAAAAGAAGAAGAGGAGGAGGGGCAATAAGAAGAGAGAACACGACGAAATGATAGATTTATTTATCAGATGTCACTAAACTGACACACAAAACACACAAACAGGGTTTGATGTTGTCACTTGATAAAAGCTTCAATATTGTCTCCAGTTATTATAAAACACTGATTTGCTGTTGTATGATGTCAGCAGTTTGTCGAGTGGATAAGTGTCAGCAGTGAAGTTCCGTTCAGATTGGTCTGTGTTTGTAGGCCTTAAATTCTACCTGAACTGTTTGATGTAAAACACCAAAGAGGAAAATGACCTTCCAGGATTTTTAATCCGTGTTCTTCTTCAGTCATTCTGTTGTAGATCAGCTGCTGTTTGGATCATGGTTCAGTTTAATGACCCAGTTTAATTCAAGCTTTAGCTTGACTGCAAAGTGGTCCTGATGCTGAAGAGCAAACCCAAACCATCATCGCTCCACCACCGTGCTGACAGCTGGTGTGAGCTGTTTGTGAGTGGGTTGTGCTGTTTGGTTTTCTCCAGATGTTCTACTGAGGATTATGGGTAAACATCCTCACTGTGGTCCGGACCAAATTGCTAAATACAGCTGCATGTATTCAGAGAGATTACTGTGATAGTGAATACTGTCAAGACTCATTTAGCAGATTTACTAAAATAAAATAAACATTGTGGTGTTAATCCCATCTGAATGGGAATAAAGTTTGTCAACAAATTAAACAGAGTATTCAACCTTAAATGAGCTATTTCTTAGCCAGGTAGAATGATTTTACTTAAAATGAAACGGTTGAACAACTTTTGAAACTTTAAACTACAGTTATGAAACTTGTCTAAGTGGAAACTCACCGAAAAACATGTTCAGCGTCATATTAGACACTCTTGACCCTCCGATGGCTTTACAATAGACTAAACAACTTAACAGGTCTTGGCTGTGGTGTTCTGGTGATTTATGCTTCCCTGATGAAAAATGCCGCCATAGTACGAATTGACACCTCATTTCATAATGAGATGTCATTAGACGTTTATACAGTATTCTTGTTTATGGCGAGTGTGACCTGTTAATTATTTAATTATATTTTTATGATCCTTCCCTGATATTTTCTATATAAAAGCCCTCTGGGTCCTTATCAGCCATTGTTGGGTCCTTCTCCTCTGGGTGTGTCCAAACATTTGCCTGTCGCTCTGACAATGTAAAGAAAGTAAAAATAACATCATTTTTAGTGTTCCTGTCCTGGGAGAATTTATTTGATAGGTAAAATGTATTTATGGAAAAATATAGAAACAAAAATCTGGATCACCCCCAAAATTTAATCAATTCTTCCTTTTGTCATTTCCGATATTTCCTGAAAATTTCATCAAAATCCATCCGTTTTTGAGTTATCCTGCTAACAGACAGACAGACTCTGATGAAAACATTACCTCCTTGGTGGAGGTAACTATAAATCTGTTTATTGAAGTCAAGACTGTAGAACGGCACATGTGCAGAAGGAATCAGTAGCATATCTCAACAGGTAGCATATTTGAACAGAACACCGGTTCCACCGACAGCTGTCTGAGACACAGTTGTTTATGAAAGCTGAAATGTTATTTAGTGCTACTTTAATTCACATTTAAGTTACACAATTGTTACTCATAAGTAAAAGTAAGTCAGTGGATCAGCTTTCAACTTTCATCCACACATTACACTGAGGGCACAATAAGGCAGTAAATATTGCAGCTGAGATTGAAACAGAAGAAGTTCATTATAAACTTACTGCCATTTAAATATTTGAAACTCTGAAGAATAAATAAAATAACGTTCATAAAGGAGCTCCAGGGTGACTTCAACCCTGTGGAAGCTCTCTAACAGGACGGACAGAGTGTTTGTGTTTATATGTTGTTGTAAATAGAAGCCACTGTGACAATCCTTCATGATTATGTTCTCACGACTGTGATGAATCTGTTTTTAATGTGTGTATTACAGTCCTGTTTTTCATTAGAAGTGTTGAAAAGATATTTTTCATTTTTGAAACTTCAGATTTATTCAAACTTCACAGTCTTAGTGCTAAATTCTTTTTTTTTCAGCAGCATTTTTGCCCCTTCATGTGGTCTTTGGGAGTGTCCTTCTTGAAGAGCACTTGTTGCACCTTAAGCTATGCAGTCATTCAATGTTCTCTTGATGTTGGACTCGTAAGCATTTGGTGGAGTGATTGATGTGTTTAGCTGCTGAAACTTTACCCTTGAGCCCTCTTTGTAACCTTTGTGCGACCTCTGTGTGACCTCTGTGTTACCTCTGTGTGACCTGTCAGCTCTTTGAGGTCATCTCTATTCGTGAAGTATTCTTACTGCAGTCTGAACTGATCTGTTCTTTTTCCAGTCATCTAAATTAACACACTAATCAACTCAGATTAGACTTTACCTTGATTAAGTTATGAGCCAAATAAAAGTTCAGAATGGATCATAACATTTAGTTTAACCAATTAAACACTGACTGAATGAGCCAACCTTCAAAAGTCAGTGTAGTTTATGTGAAAGGGCAACATGTGGATGAGTTCACAGCAAAACTGTCATTTAACTTAAATATGTCACATCCTGCTTTTTATCATTATTACATCATATTGGAATTCCTCACCTTGAGTTTTTTAACTGGCATCTTTTCTGCCTTTATGGGGCCTCGAGACACAAACTGGCTTTTAACAAAAAACACTTCGAGGCATCAGAATACAGAGAGTTAAATTTGTGTAAAATATGTGGAACAATAAAATCTAATTATAAAGATGAGCAATGGAAGCTTTTTACACTTTTCTACATATTTCTTCACTCAAAAGTGAGACAGTAATAGACTTGGGCCAATATTATATAATGAGTTGGTAATATGTTACTGCTACAGTAATAAGCAGACAGGAATTTGGCAGTAATTTACTGAATTTGTAAGAAAAAAAAAGTGGGTAAAATATTTAGAGATTTTAAAGTTAAAAATGTAATAATACAGAAGTAGTCTGGTAATAAACAGCAAACTGCTGATAAAAAGACTCTTTACTGAAATATTTTAGGTATGTAAAAAGGTGACAGAAATCTGTCAGCCTGACGATAATCAGGAAATTTAAGATTTTATTTATTTTTGTTTCCAAAAATCAAGCTGTAATCAGCCAGCTATCACTGTTATAGAAAATAAATCAAAATCAGCAGTTGTATCATAAAGATGTCTTTGTAATTTATGATTAAGGAAGTCTTTGAAGTAAATGCTGTGAAAATAAGATATTTATTCATGCTGTTTCAGGAAACATTAGTATAAAGATCATAAATAGGTGCCATAAATTATAATGTACCTGTTTCACGATGACAGACAGAAGATTAGGACATTTTCTTAGAAAAACATTTTTATTCTACTAATAAAAATCCCTACTTAACATCGATGGTACGATTCTAGTAATTACAGTTCAGATGAGGCAAATTTAATAATAAACATTTTGAAAACAAACAGTATTAGCTTTATTTCCCAAGATGAAACTAATCCGTAATAACAAATTTGTCTCAATGCACTCAAAAAGTTACTTAACTCAACTTCATTTTTCTTCATGTAAATGCGATTCAAATGAATGGAACCCACTAAATAGAAAAAACTAATCCGAGTCCTGTATATTTGTACAGTTATATTCTTTGTTTGTTTGTAATTGTTACAATAATTGCCTGCATATTTGTCCTGAGTTTGATCCTTTAGTGACAGAAGTTTCAGTCTGAACACATTTTCCTGATATATTCAATGTTACAAACAGGTAGTTTTTTAGTTAGTAAGAACATAATATAATTATTACAGTTTTATTTTCAATCTTTTACCCTGCTGGTAACATCTTTTCATTGCTTCTTGAAGTCTTACCCATCTTAAACACAGTCTCTCAGTAGTTAAATCAAACATGCCATTTTAATTTTTCTGCATTCAGAAAGCTCTTCAACACATTTTGGTTTAATATTTCAACTACAAACTAGTTTTGACATTTTTATGTTGTCCTAAGACCTAAGATTTTCTTTGCATTGGTCAAGTGTATCCTGTGAAACTCAGACAACCTGCTTGAGTTTACACACAATCTCCTAAAAGACAGAAGGAGAATGAGGACAGAGATGATTGGACACCATGATTTACTCACTACTTTCTTG
Organism: Pachypanchax playfairii; assembly: GCA_006937955.1. Lineage (NCBI taxonomy): Eukaryota > Metazoa > Chordata > Actinopteri > Cyprinodontiformes > Aplocheilidae > Pachypanchax > Pachypanchax playfairii. The sequence goes on from SSNP01000065.1 coordinate 720,367, forward strand.
CTGTTCTAGATATTGTGTCAATCAAATCCATCATATTCTGTAGTAAGAACTCATCAGGTTTGAAAATAATTCCACAAACATTAGATGTGACTAAAATCTGCAAAAAAATAGTAAAACAAATCAAAAAGATCTTTTCCTGTAAGAGAATCTTAAACCGATTAGTACTTCTGTGTTGTAATTTTAAATTCTGATGTTTAAAAAGTGTAAAAATGTGAAGGCAAAGTCTTTTCTGTTGCTACCGTGTTGTTCCGTGTAGATGATGCTCTGCACACACGGAACATCAGCAAAATAAAACAGCCTGGAAGCTTCATTGTTTGTGCTGCTGCGCTCTCGTGTGATCAGCATGAATGTTCGTAAGTCGGGATCTTCTTCGTGTTGTAAACTTCTGTAAAGTGTTTTAATGTTTGATGGTGTCTCACTTTATAAAATTAGACTTTATGATGTAAATAAATCAACTGTGTGGCTGACAGCATCTCACTGGTTCTGAGTCTTAATATAACCTGACCAATCAGATCCTCCTGCAAATGTAGAAGGGTCTAACACCGGAGCCATACCTGATCATTTCCACGTCGAATTTTAGGTCTGACCAATTACATATCACCTTTGTTGTGTGTCATCCTGAAAACACGGAATTAGCATTTTCCACTCAGAGCACAACATTCAACATGGCGGACTCGGCTGTGGATGAAGTGTTTACCGAGTGTGACACCTCGTATTCGCAAGTTTTTGACACAAAAGCGACAACTGTCATTAATATTCGTCTTTTCTCCTCCATTAACCATGGCTCTGTAGCTACCATTATGGCTTCGCTCGCTAAGCCTTTTGTTTTTGTTCCACCTTGTGTGTATCTGCTTTAGCGTCACATATGTTGCGTCACTTCCGGGTTTCTGTGATTGGTTCTCTCTCAACTGGCTAAGCCCGTCTTCGAAAATTGAGAGACAGCAGTTCAGCTCCAGGCCCTCACGTCTTTGTAAAGAATTCTGTCAAAGACGTGAGGGTCTGGTTGATCAGGTAAAGTCTTAATACTCTAGATGACTTTATAGAGGCCCTTCCATTAAAAACAGTTTTTCTGAGGTTTCTGTTGAATATTTTAGCTCCACAGGTGTTCTTACCTTCATAGTGGGTGTGAAAACAGGTCAACAACTTCTCTTTCAGTTTATATCTCTCAAACTACGCAGGTGGTGATAACACCCGAGTTCGAACTGCCTGTATTTGTTTCATCACAACTCCTTTGTTCGTTAGTATTCATCAGCTCCCGCAGTTGAAACCACGCCTAGCATGCTGCTGGCTAAAAGCTGTTAGCATAAGACATAGCAAACAGGAAGACACGACATGCCATGCGCAGCGGGGCAGGAAACAGTATACCTTGCTCTCATAGGCTAGTTTGTTAGCCAATCAGAGTCCAGCAAATTCGAATAATGAATATGAACGAGTTGCTGCTCGAGGCCTGATGGAAGGAGCCGGAACCGCACGAATTTTAATGCAGACAGATTGAAAGGTCTGTTAATCAGTGTTTCCTAACATTTCTTAGATATAAAATGTTTCATGTTACTGGTTAAAACTTAAGAAATAACCACAAAGTCCTGAAATTTGTATGAAATGGCCTCTTTAACGCTGAAACAGCTGGAAAGAGAATATCTTGACGTAAGAGCTTCAGTAACATCTGACGATGTTTGAGGACGTTATCAGAAACAAAGTGTAGATCATGCAAAAAAACTTAATGAAACTTTTTAACTTAGTTGTTAAAGATTTTTTGGGTTGAAAAGTCTCAGAGGTTTGATTGCTCTGATAAATCCTCTGAGGGTTGGAGTGTGCTTCTGGTCAGTGTTCTGCTGCAGCAGGATTTGGAACACATCTGAAACATCAGCAGGTCACATTCATTGACTTATATAAATTATATTTCTGATAGTCAGAACTGAGTTGACTGACTCGTTCTCATGTTTCCTCCTGAGGGAGCTTCAGACCTGCTCTGATTTCATATCCAACAAGTCTGGTGACTAAATCTTTAGAGGTTAATGAGGATGCAGAAGTATAAAAGAAGTTCAGGATGTTCACACTCATTTTTCACTTTCTGAACATCATCAGACACGTTTCAGAGTTTTCTGATGTGGAACAACGACTTCATCGCTCTGCAGAGATGATCTGCTCATTAGCAGCAAAATGTAACAGTGAGTCACAGCAACATGTTTGTCATTCAGACACACCAACTAATGGATGATGATACAAGTGACTCACAACACAAGTCTCAAAAACCTAAAAATGTTGGATTTTTTATCATAAAATCTCTGTGAGGTTCTGAGTTTATGAATATGACGAGTATTAAAAGTTTATCAAGACGCATGGACTCTGTAAGGTCTCAAGAATAAGAGAAATATTTAAAATTCTGTTTCTGATTCCTAATGAATAAATCAGAAAGCGTGAATAGAAAGTGTGTAAATAAAACCTTTGTTTCTTCCACTGCAACTGAAATCTGCAGTTATTTATCATCAGTTTATTATTATCAGCGTGTGGTCCTCTGGTGAGGGTGAAGACATCAATCTGCAGAAAACAAACTTCTACTTCCTTTTTAGGGGAAACCACACGTGCAACAAAACAAGTTTCATTTAAAAATATAAATATTCTGGTTACATGACACAGAATCTTTTATTGCCAAATGAAAAGAACCAACTGTAATGAAAGAGGATGTAGAGAGATCACATGATGAACAGGTGTGATGATTTAGGAACTAGGACCAGGTGTTTGGGAAGAGAAGGAAGAATAACAAACTAAATACACAGAGAGAAAAAACAAAGACATTACACTCACTGAAAGTATCAAAACATAACAGAATAATTAAATATAAAATTAGAAAAATTGGGAGAAAAAACCAGCAGAGACTGAGAAAACATAATTTTTCAGGAAAACCTCCACCTGAAGCCTCCTGTGCAGGTGAGGGTCAGGTGCTTCTCATCAGCAGAAAAGCTGTGTGTTTCTGAGTGACACATATTAAACTGTTGTACTGGATGAAAACATCAGAGCAAAGAAAGACGGGCTCTGACTCATCTGTGAGGTGAGTTCACTCAGCTTAAAGAGTTGAAATGACGTGGTCGAGTGAAGCAGAAGCTGTTTATGGGAACAAAGAGGAAACATGAACGTCACCAAGATCATGTCTGAGTTCCTGAATGTTCAAAGCAGAATTAGCACAGACTGATTTATTGTTCATGTTTTAGGCTTTTGGCTAAGATCCAGTAATTTCTACAAAGAAAAAAATGTTTTTTGACACATGTATTTATATGTAGCCTATTTAATATCGATATCCTCCTTTTGTTAACTAAAAGCTTCTTGTTGCCATTTTGGCCTTTTTGTCTAATATTGTGTATTTTGAAACCTAAAGGTCCTGTATCATGCAAAATCAGCTTTTGGAGTTTTTAACCATGTTGTGATGCTACTTCCTTCTTAAACCCTCCAGAGTGGTTTTTGGTTTAATACACACATTTCTCAGTAATCCTCCTGAATCCTGCATTCTGATCAGCTGCTCCACTCTCTCCTGGAAAACCACTGACTGTAACATAGTGATGTAACAATGTTACACTAGGACCTGCCCAGCATGTCAGTGCTGCCCCTGTAGATTAAACACACACCCTGAGCTGTGAGAGTCTGAAGCGAGACACTAAACACCACCGTTTTGTTGTATTTCATTTTCTAAAAAGCTCTCAGCAAAATTGCGCATTTGGCTGTGAGAGTTAAAGGAATTTATTAATTGAATCACCATTTTATTCAGGAAGCTCGAGGGGCAGCACTCATGAGGAGGGGCCTGGAGGAGAGGAGGGATTTTGGGTAAACTGAGCATTTTACTTCCTGGTCTGAGAATAACTCGAGAATACAAGTTATATTTCAGGAAAAATGAAGACTATGAAACACCAAAGGTAAAATTTTATCAAATATGTGTCTATCACAGATGTTGAAAACTGTAAAATAGCAGGATAAAGAACCTTTAAGGCTTCCATATGTCTCAATTCGTTCTCAACTTTGTTTAACAAAGGGACGAAGAATCTTGCTAATTTTTGATTTTCTTCAGACAACAAAAAATTAAGAAATTAAAAGTGGAACAGCAGCTTAATCCCAGAAAGAAGGATTCATATTTATTTTTAAAACAGCTTTAATCACCACATGCTAACTGGTAGATGGGAAAAAAAAGAAATGCCACAAGCTGCTGGCAAAATGCAGACTGCAGCGCCCCCTGCTGTCTTTAAACCCTGCACACACATCCAGCTGACATGCAGCAGCTTAGGATGTTATCAACTGGATTTTAGGGCTTTTTATTTCATTTTTTCTCATTTCACTGTATCTGTTCAGATGTTTTCCAAACATTTTGACTTCTTATATCCAAGAGTCATAAAGATATTTTATTCTACTCTGTTATTGCTGCAGGGTCAGTATATTTATAAATCTGCAACAAATTCAAACATTCACACTTCATTCACAGCTGCAACGTCTCTAATTTCATTTTGCAGGAAGATGGCTGGCTGTTTTATTGCTGCTTAGTTACGTCAGGTGGGTGAACACCTCTTTATCTTTTCTTGTTCAAAGATTAAAGTCCACTCAAGAGACAAAGACGATCCACACACTGACCGCAAAATACAGGAACAATTATTTAACAAAAGGAAAAGCCTCTGTCCACAACAGGAGAACAGGGATGTTGGAATCATTTGGATAAACCCTGAGGACCTAAAACCTCAAGCTGAATTTGTCATAACTCATGGATTGTACCTGAAGAGCAGCAGATCGGATCAAGACAGACTTCGGCTGTCCAACTGACTGGTGGCCATCTTTAAGAAGCACACAGGTGTGTTTGAACAAATATTGTTCTATTTAAATTCATCCGCTCTCAAAAGTTACATGAATTACAGCTGAAACATAAAATAAAGGTGAAATAAAGTGACATGAGCGTATTTTAGTTAACACTGCAGTTACTGTCATAACACATTCAGCAGAAATAAGATGTTAGAGTGAATCACTTAATGATGGATTTTAGGAGGCTGTGTCCTGTTGAACCTGCTGTGGGTTTCTGTGGATTTTGTTTTTATTTTTACAGAAGTGTCTTTTTACAGTTAGAAATATACAAGTAAAAAAACTAAAGAGCCGTATCATCTAGACCAAGAATTGTTTCAAGACAATAGTGAATACTAAGTAAAAGACCATTAATGTATGAGACTGTAAATACAGTATTTTGGAATGGATGTATAAGAGCAACACAAAAGGGTTTTGGACATTATTTAATTGATTTTAGTCACCTAATTATTGGCAATTAATAACTAATTAACTTGAACTTCACAAAAAAGGCAGACGATCTAAGAAGACCTGTTGTACCCAGTCCAGTTCAGTCCAGTTATTTATCATGTAATTCAGTTTAAAGTTAAACTGTTAGGATTTATGTGACATTTAGATCAGATAAGATCAGACAAGTAGATCAAGTTCCCATAACACTAACCCCACCTTTACCCTTTGCCACTAAGCTAACCTGAGTTGCTTTCAGCTTGATTATAACTAACTAACTATTGTTCTTTAAGCATTGCACACGATGGTCTCTAGCATGTCTAGACAAAAGAAATATGACTCCTTCAGTCAATGAAGTGGGTGTTTTAAGTTTTTAGCAAAAAGACATTTTACTAACATTGCTAATGCAGCGTTGTTATTGTCACACTTACAGCTCATCTTTCTTTATGGTTCTTCTATTTGGACCAATAATTATAGAAGTGGTTCGGCTAGTCCCAGAGAGTGTTCAACAAATTTTGGATTGTTCCATATTTTTTTTGTTTTTGTTTTTACTTTTCCCTTTTTCTTTGTGATTCATGTTGGCAAATTTTCTTGCAAGAAACCTTATCCAACATGTCCTTATAAGTCCAGTTCCTTCATATTAGAACCTATTTATACATGGATGTGTTAATTTCACAGTAAAGGCATAAAATCAGTTTTAATAGAAAAATATTTTTAACAAAGAAAATAAGATTTATAAAGTCTGAAACTAATAACCCACTTTTGTTATGAGTGTAGCTCCGTTATCAGAAACTGATACATGGCTGTGAACCATGTGATTGACTCACATATGTAATGGAAAGCACTAAAAAGGTAAAAAAAAGAAATGCATTATAAAAAGAGGAACTTGTGACATAGATAAGGTTAAAAAGCTATTATACGTGTGGACCGTTTGTCATTTATGAGTTCTTTTTTTGCTGTATTTGGTCAGAAATCTTAACCTTGAACTTTGGATCTTTATTACAGCATCATAAATCTGACTGCTTGCTTGATAGTCTCAACATGCAGCTACATGATTCTTTATTAATACATCTACTTTGAGATCAAAAATAAAATATAGATTTGTTCTTTCTTTGATGTGTCACTTGAATCCATTTGTAATTACATTAATTTAGTATTTTATATATAAAAATATGTATAAAATACTTGTGTCCATGTTGAAATCTTTTGCATCTCCAACTAAGAACCCTCCTGATTTCTGCATTGCAGCACTCGTTTCTGGGCAGGATGGATCCTGGAGCTAATCGGCTTCCACACCAGGTTCTTGGAGAGAATGAAGCTCTGCAACAGTTCTTCAGTGGTGAGATCTTACTTTCATTTTTACTGTTTGTCTGCAGAGAATCTGTTGAATGTTTCTAAAACCTTTCAAGCTTTTAAAGGTGGTATATGGATCTTCAACAGCATAATAGCATTAAAGCCTTCAGCCATCTGGGTGCCAGGCTCATTAACCCCCCGCGCGCTGAGGTCGACCAATATTCCTCACCAAACCCACTCGGATCCCCAATCCGAGCAGGACAATAAAATACCATGAGTTCAGCTCACTAATCATGCTCTCCAGCCCCGCTGATCACACACTAGCTACGTTTACATGGGCACATTTAATCGAAATAAACGCCCAATCGGAAAAAAAATATGTCATGTAAACATGTCAATTAGAATGTTTTGATCCGATGCAGCCTGATCAGAATTAAATTTACTTCCGATCGAGGGGGGTGGTTTTGTCCAATCTTCATTCGGATAGACGTGCATGTACACACCCATTCGGAAAGAAAGGGTGAAAAAAGCCCACTGCGCATGTATACAACTTCAGCGTGACGCGTTCGCAGACCCAAGTAGAAAACATGGCGGGAGGTAAACAGAAGTGGTCTGCTGGTGCAGTCATCCTGTCATCCTGCTCTCCTCTCCTGTGGCGGAGGAGCAGTAGCAATATGTATTCAGCCTCTAGCTTGGTTAATGCGACCAGTAAAAACCCAAACATAAAGGTAATCACCTGCAGAAGGTCCATATTGGGGATAACGTGAGTCAGCTCGAGCACACGATGGGGCTGGAAAGACGTGCAGAAAGGACGGAGTTTTTTTTTTTTTTTTTTTCTTCCCCTGGAAAGACAACTCGCTGTGCGCATGCTCAACTCATTTAATCTGATCGAGTGCTTGGTGCATGTGTACTCATGGCATGAACAGATCATTTCAGTTAGTATCCATGTGAACAGGGATTTGGGAATTAAGATCAACCAAGATTTTAATCAGATTGGGGAAATTTGGCGCATGTAAACGTACTGACTCTAATAAAAGCAGCTCCTGTTTGTAGCTCAATCATCGATTCAGTCCGTGGCAAAGAGTTCAGTCGTCCCACGGCTTTTCTATAGCAAACCAAAACTTCCTGCAGTCCCTCCTAAGATCCTCTGTCCTCCCCACACACCATCCTGTATGCCTCACTTATCCAATAGAATAAAAAAAAGCAATAAAATCCTCCGTGGTGTGTCTTCCAGTTGAACCAGTGGCCCGAAGCTCTTCCACTTTAGCGACATGCTGCAGCTACGTGTTAGCTAGCTGCTAATAAAAACTTTCCCATATGACCCTGCTAAGTCACATGCTGGCAAACCCTCTATGGCAAGTAAATAAGGTATATAATCACCACATGTCCCCGGTGCTTCCAGCTGCTTGACCTGCAGACTTCACAGTACCAGTCTCACTGTGCTGGAGTATTTACGGTATTAGGCAACCCAAAATGGTACCCGCTGCTCTGCCAGCTACTGGCTGGTAGATGTAAACAAAATGCCAACGTCATGCCCGTCAAAATTAATATTTTATTACATTTTATTTCAAATATATTTTTTAAAGGAAATAGTGTATTTTCATTCTACAACCCTCGAAAAACCCCGTGGAGGCATTATTTTGTTAAAAATGTTGCTTTTTATGAATATATTGCATATTCCACCTTTAAAGGATGTTCCAGTGGTTCTATAGGAAGTTGCATGAGGTTGATTAAAAGGGGGGTTGGAGGTCTTTGCAAAAAGAAACAAGTAAAATACTTTTGTGTTGGTTCTTCAGAGTTCTTTGAGATGTTGATCTGGAGGTGTGTCTAAAGTAGCCGTCCCCAAGGTGGTTTCATGTCTTGAACCATCTTGTGTGAACTGAAAGGACGTTCCAATTAGAATCTATTGAGTTTGAGAAGTTAAATTTGGTACAAGGAGTCCCAGGGGCCAAAGGAGGGCATCTGAAGCAGTCTTGATTTGGTTCCAGATTTAATTTTAAAGTTTTAAGTGGTCTTTAAAGTGACTCAAGACACAAGAACAAAATCCCAAAAAATCCAGAATACTGTGGGTGATATGTTCAGACAGGAGAATTAAAGGTTCCAGTCCTTTTTTTTAAGATAGTAATGTGGAATGTGAGGGCGATTGAAGCTACTGAGAGTGTTTGTCTATCTCTAGGTCCCTTTTAATGTGACGAATTAGATTTAAGAACTTTAAAATATTCGAGAAAACATCCTAATCTTTAAGAAGGTGTAAAGACTTCCTGAGAAGATCCAAGGTCCCTTAAAGGATCTGAATTGGTCCTTGCTGGGGGTCCTAAAGAGTTAAAATGTTGTTTAGAAAGTTTCAAGAAGTCTAAACATAAAGTTGGTGATTTTTGTGAAGAAGAGACGGATCATTTTAAAGATACTTTAACAGCCTTTGAGATTTTTTCTGGATCTCTTGAATATTCTGATGCCTCAAGAGGGTTCCAAAAACATTTTACAGAAGAGGTTCAATGGAATGTAAGAGTTTTATGTCCCTCTGAATGCTTCTTTGAAATATTGCAGAATCTTAAGTCTAACTAAAGACATCCCAGTGACCATGTTCCAAGTTTCTTTTAGCCCTTAAGAAGTTATTAGACAGGATTTTACTGGATTTATATCTAAGATGGTAAAAAGTTTCAGAAGGTAAAGGGGGGGGGGGGGGGGGGGG